>CM065367.1:19096459-19548959 GCA_033032245.1 Poecilia picta | reverse complement strand
GTTTTGACCTGCTCAGGTTTTCTCAGGCAGATCTCAGTGTGAGGGAGATCTGCATAAAATCTATGATTGAAATAGACAATATTTAAAACAAAGCACTTAAAACAGTGTTGAGTTTATGAAAAGCTACTCTTTCCTTTACAACAAACTGAGCAAAGCAAAAGCACACACGATATGAAAAAGAAAACACATTCTCTCCGACTCGTTGAGAAATGTCTGTGGTTCGATCAGGCTGTGAGAATGAGTGAGACATAAGAGTGTCAGCAGGAAGGGTAAAATAAATGAGTAGCTGTAAGAATCTCTATTCTCTAGAATGCATATATGATTTTAATGCACAGAGGTCACTGATGTAATTACACAAGACTCACAGCAGGAAGGTTTCATCCTTGTCATAGATATCTCTGTACTGGTTCCCATTACTTTTCTTGCTGCCTCTTTTATCATTTGTCAAGTAAAATGCACTGCGACACCTAATCATATTAGACAGTGCTTGCCTGTAAATACCTTTAAATTTTCACGTATTTGGTTCTATTTACTGAAACACTACCTGATTCCAATAAGACTGTGTGCCAGACACAAGAAAAAAAAGTAAATGGGCATTTCAGTGCATTTACCACAAGGTTTCAGAGAGAAAGGGGGGCTGTGGGGGGAGAAAAGAAAACTAAATGCTGTGTGGATCTGTGGGGCTAGAGGTGAGGTGTACAGCCGCAGGGCTGCCCCAGTGGCCTCTTCCAGTGATAGATATGCTAATACCCTCTTTTCACTCCACTTCATTCTCTTTATTTCCCACAATTAAAGCAAACGTCAGTGAAACTGTAATTAAGCTGTGTCCAGGCTAAAGACTGCCTGCTGCTTTTAATGAAGCCCCATTGATTCTGCCTTTATTTGCTATTGGTCTCCCTATAACATCCACAGGCTTGAAACAAATGCAAGTTAAAAAGTGCAGTCTTGTCATCCAGGGCCCTGCATTGTGCTGGGATGTTTAATTAAAGGAAATGATTTCTACAGGGGTAGTACAGCTGCTCTAAGTTTGTGTCACCTACTCTGTTGTATGTGTGCATTATGTTAAACTCATCCTCTCTCTCTCTCTCTCTCTCTCTCTCTACTCTCTCTCTCTCTCTCCTCTCTCTCTCTCTTTCTCTCTCTCTCTCTCTCTCTCTCTCTGTGTGTGTGTGTGTGTGTGTGTGGAAATTTATGACCCAGGTGGTCTGTTGGTTACTGTTTCCTCTCCATAAGATTGTAAGGACAAGAGATTTAAAAGTTTCCAAACAAAAGCGAAGCAGAGTCTCCTATTTGTGAAACAGGGGTAACCTCGAATAATCAATACCTTACAATTTAAAAAAGCGAGGAAACCAATTAGCCAGATTGAGCTATTGCTAAAGGCAAAATAGGTCCGATTGGAAGTCTAATGTGAGCACAATTAAAGATAAAAGGTTTGGTCAGGCAGTGGGGTAGAGTTAAACTGCCAATTAGTGATAAGCACAGTACTTCCTGTACTATACCACTGTATTATATGCTGTTGATTATCTAGCAGATCTAAAATCAGAAGGGGAAAAAATCACTTCTAATGCATTTGACTGCAGTTGTACCCAAAATAACAAAAGTGGGTTTTTTTTAATTTTTAAAGTGAGTCAATAGCTTTTGGTTCCATACACACAAATGCGCTGGGAAGACTGCTTATCCAATTCTAAATCAACGCATAAAAGTACTTTAAAAGTATTAAAGTTGTTATTTTTCTATAGAGAGTGAGAGGAAAAATAATTTTACATACATCAACTTGACCTCTTCAAGTTTTATAATGTATTCAGACTGATCCATGATGTGATAATTCAGACACCAGCCACAGCGTGAGAAACATGATCTCTCATCTGCCATGTAATTATTGCAATTTCTCTTTATGGCAATCAGTGTGATATTCATCATAATACAAGCTCTTCAGTGCATCTTGTTTTTCAACAATGGGACTTTGCATATATATATATATATATACTAAATGCTTCACATTTAGTACATACTTTTCAAGACTTTTTAGGTGCAGGACAATTAGATTATTTCTAAATAAATAAATGATGCAATAAAATACAGTGAGTATGTGGTTGTAGTTGATACATTCATTGATTGAAAGAACAAGTAATGAAAAGCTAGTTTTGGTTGAGGGTTGAATTTGTTTTGTTTCTTTTTGCAGAATAACATTTTATCTGCCTTTTCCTCTTTCTCATCCATTAAAAAAAATTCCCATCACTGTAAGAGTTCCAGCTGACAGCATTTGCTCTTAGACTGGTTTGTACTTGTGTCAACTTGACTTGAAACAACAGTAAGTGTCACAGTGAACTTAGGCTTGAGGTTTTTTTTAATGTAGCCCAAACAGATTGCCCATGGCAGGGTCATTAAATGCACAGACAAAACTCAAAACAATGAACAACTCATATGAAGTTAAGAGAAACTCATGATGAAGATTTTATTAAGAAGAAACTGTTTTTCTCAACCATTCAGAAAGATTTTAAAATACGTAACTTAAATATTGATTATTTAAAATTATTTAAAGGATTTCTATATAACCACATTGTGTTTTTTCATGTCATGCTCAAGCATTTTTTTCTTTTCTCTGCTGAAAGTCCCCCCCAATCCTGTTAGTTTGCATTTCTTCCTGCTCTGTGTGGATGCAGCACTGTGAGCAAACAGCCATGTAACTGACAGTTCATATAGACATGCAGCCACACAGAGATTTGAATAAAAAATGGGTGAGACGGTCAGCATTCATGTAATATCATATCTCATTAAACATTTGTTCAGAGCTCATGTTTTCTATAGAAAAACGGCATTTGTTATATAAAGATAAAGTTTCTTTACAAAAAACCACCAACATTTAACTTGATTTATCGTAACAAAGTTAATAGTCGAGACAAAAAAGTCTGAATTAATTCAAACATGAACTTTCAAGACTATTTTTAAATGCGAGACCCAAATAATCTAGCCGTTTGAGCAGGAAGTGGGAGCATGAAATGTGCTAATAATGCAGTATAAACATATTTGAGACAATAAATGACAAAATAAATAAATGCAGTTACACCAGATCTTCCTGGTTTTATCTATTTGCACTCCAAGGAAAGAATGGACATTGTGTATCATGTTAAATCCACACGCAACATCACACACTTCTTTAATATCAAAGACAAATCATTTCCCCAAAATTACTTTTTGCTGCCAAAGTCATCTTAAGTTTGTTTCTATCATATTATATCTATGATTATTTCTGAGCAAATCTGGGTGAAAGGAACACCAAGTTCAATCCGTACATGCTGTGTAGGCCGTACCTTCTGCCATGAACACCACACCCTTTTATTATATAATAAGCAACATAAATTAAACTTCTAAATGATTTCACTTCTTTTAAAAGCCATTTGCTTTAATTGTAAATATGAAAATAGCGCTTTGTTTGCATGGATTTCAACCAGCACATAACTGATTTTCATACTGGCCGATGCACTCATAAATTTCTCCATAACTGCAACGAAGCGCCACATACGGGATCATTTCAGTGAATGCCTTGACTGTATATACAGTCAGTGTGACTCTAAATGTGGAATTTTTTCCTCTTGCCCATATCTGAGTATACAAATTACTCATATATTCATGCAAATGAGCACCACATGTTTCAACTCTCTATTTCTTTGGCCCGATGCCATTGCAGGGTGTCATTCACCATTAATCTAAGTTGTGTGGCCTGGACTACAGTGGCATTACTAGTTCTCCGCTCAATGAAACATTCAGGATAAGGTTAAAAAAAAAAAAGTCCCTAAAACGACACAAGCACATTTCTGCAACAATGACAACAATTGTTGCCCATGGAAAGCGAAGGAGGAAGTGTTATGATGTTGTCATAAGCCACATTTATTTAGAGACAGAGAGTTGACTGTATGACTCACGAACACTTTCTATTTCCTGCCAATCGTCAATGATTTTTATGGCAACAGCACAAATGCTTTATAATTCCAGTGATTGTAAAGGTATTACGCAGTAATAAACAGTGCACTTCGCACAAATGTTCTAAAAAATATGTTACTTTTTTATATGTTTACAACGCTTGTGTCAATAACTTATATTATTTGGATAAACCAAATAAAATCATTCACTTAATTATTAATGCGAATAATTATGAAATTATTCCAGATGCCTTTTTTGTTTTGCAAAAAACAAAAAGAAAACAAATATGATTCTGTGTCACCTCTAATGAACCACTGGCTGATTAAGTTTTTTGAAGACTATCGGTGAACACACACACAAACCCCCCCCCCCCAAAAAACAAAAGAAAACACAGCAAACTGTCCATAGATAGGATTGTGAAGAGTTGGGCTCACTTATGAAACACTATCCAAAACATTAAAGCTTCTCTTAAACATATAAGTGAAGATAGTGCTTTGGTCACATAAGACCGATATAGCCTGAACATACCTTCCCCACAGGGAAGTGTGCCAGTGCCAGCACCATGCTGTGGGGGTGATTTCATTCTGTAATCTTGACATGATGTAGGAGGACTTTAATGAGACGATACATACCGCAACTCTGGAAGACAATTTAGAAAAAAAAAAGACTTCAGATCATACAGGTTAAACTTTCAACAACAGCCCTGAACATGCAGCAGAGCTATGATGGAATGGCTTAGACCCAATCATATTCATGTGTGAAACTTAAACAAAAATTGGAGGACTTTGTATATAATTGCATTGAATTGTGGTTCCACAATGTTGGACTCAACAGAGTCAAATTTATGCAAACCTTAGTTAGTATTCAGTCATCATTTCCCTCCTCTTCATAATTATGTGCAACGTTGTATCAGTCTGTCACATACAGATGCTCTATGATTATGGTATATTCATATTTTTGAAAAAAAAAAACAAAAACAAAAAAAACAACAACAAAAACAACAACAAAAAACCCACTATAGTTTCCCAAACAAGAAAACCAATTTACATCTTAAACCTGACTGTAAGACATAAAGATTAGTTGCCAGACTAATGCAAATAAACATCACATGATAATCATTTTAATCCTTCTTGTGCACAGTTTGAAGTACATTTTGCCATTATGAAAATCAGCATCTTGTTAAGATGCTGTAAAACCTTCAATTAACTAGCATGTCATTACAAACCCTTACCTTTGCAATAAACTGAACCTTTATGCAACATTGCTGGGTCTCACCCAAAAACTGAAGATTTAAACAGAGTGAAGAAAATTCTTTGCACTTGTAGCTGTGTCAAGAAATCACCCCAAAGAAACACCACCCTCAAAATGAACAGCACCATGCAATAAAACAACTGTTTAATTAAGAGAACACCCTGCAAACAAACAGGTTAGAAGAGAATCAAACTGGGGTAACCAGCTTTAATGAGTTTCCTTCTTCTGCAAGGAATCTTTCAGCCATGTTTATTATGCTCTTTTTGAGAACATTTGTTTCTTTAAAATGGCTCAAGCCATCTTATTTTGAGCCTTTCAACAAAATAAACTACAAAAACAGAAATCAAAACAATATCCTCTTGCTTAAAATGTCATATTTCCCCCAGCCCATCAACTCTGCTTACAAATTTAAAAGCACAAGTAATTAATGCATCTATTGTCCTGCTGTCAGATTTGATGAGTACAACTAACAAGCACGATCTAAAAGCAACCTCTTGAGTTGGATAGAGAAGGCATCGTCAGTTCCACCCTGACACTATTTATGCATCTCTCTCTTCTTCATCATCGTCCAATGTTTCTTTGCTCGTCCCTCTTTCTCCCTTTTCACAGATCTCCCAATGAATTAACTGCTTTTTAGTTTTTGCATCTCCGGTCCCCATTAATCCATATGTGAAGAAGTGTAGTCAAGTTACACTAGAGAGAAGAGAGAACTGGTACATTTTAGCGGCTCAATTAGAGCCCATTAGTCTTGGCTTTAATTAGAAGGCTGTAGCGTTGATATTTCAAGTGCCGGTTTGTGCCGGTGTTGTGTTTCCCCGCAGCATCGCTCGTCTCCGTTCTGAAGCAGGAGTCTGTCTGGCGCGGAGGCTGTTATTTTATTTATTTATTTATTTACTTATTTATTTTTAGAGCTATTTTAATTCTAATCTTGAGTTCCAACTGTTTTGTGTAAATTTGACTTTTTCTTTAAAGAAGAAGAAGACACCATTTGGTCTTTAGGCACAGGCAGCATTAGAGGAAATTAGAAGTGTTAAGGCACCAAAAGGAGGGGAATGAAAAATGCATAAAAGAGTCAGAGGGTAAGGGAGGGAGACAGGGGGGGGAAAATGAGCGGTATGAGTGAGGAGATAAAACCTGAAGCCTCAAAGTCAAATTGATCTGCTTGAGGTGCCACATTTAATTGTTAGCCAACAGACAGACATGACATCTTAGCCCTGCCGCTCTCTCCCCAGCCACATTAGCAAACCGCACCGCTTCATGTTCACAGAGTGGAGGCAGACTGTCTGGAGGAGGAGCAACACTCACCATCCCTCCATCCTCCTTCCTGACTCATCACTGCTGACTCTCAGCCCACAACGAAGGGGACAACAAGAAAGGTCATGGCAGACCAAAAACTCCCACTTAGGAGATTCTGAAGATACAAAATCTGACTGGACTTATTTTCGACTGTGGAGTTGTCCTTCTGGCAGAGGGAAATAAACAAAAAAAAACATATTTCAATTCAGTTCTGTTTATTATAAAGTACTAATTAAAGATAAAGGTTATCAGAAGGCAAAAAATAATACAGTTTATATACAGAAAAATGAAACTAATCAATCTTATCATGAAAACATGCTTTGTAGTTAGGGGTGTTATGATACATAGAAATACAGAAAAATCATGATAACAGTGTCTGTTGATTACATGAAGTCTTAAACACTGCTTCAGTCAATCAAAAGAAGAAATCATGTTTCAACAGTAGACAGCTGATTGCCTTATTGGGTCAACGTTCATTTGTTCATTTCCTATTGAACTTGTGCAAATGAGGCGGTAAATGTCTTCCCTCATCCGGCCAAGCAACCAGCAAAATCTGTGCATAAAATTTCGAGCTTGTACATATAGACATGAGTGACACAACGCCACACAAGAAAGTTGGAAAATGTTCCACTTCTGACATTGAGTTTTCTTCTGCTATTGCTGCTGTTGTTGCTATCACGTCCCATATTTTGGGAGTGGTGGAAAAAGAAAAAAAAGCAACAGCACTCTTTTCAATAAACCTCCAGTAGAACTTGACTCGGTGTTTGGCAGCTGTGACTGAGTGGGGGTTTGAAAAGACAGAGCAGACACATTAGTGCATTAGTCTGAGGGTACTTTCTATATTATAGTAAAAATAAACAGATAATGGCAGTGGCCTTAACTAACAGAGAAAGTAGCAAAACAAGAAAAGGCTTTGAGCTGAAATCTAAATAATTAGTGGCAACCTTTGCTCCTTTAGTGGCTTTGTCCAGGAGACACAAAGTCAAACACAGAGAGGCAGGTGTATCACTCATGATGCTGTTGGAAGAAATAACTCAATTGATGGCCCCCTCCTTAAAGGTGACACAGCCATGCCAGGTCGATCTTCCATTTAGAAAAAAATATACAGAGAAAAGATGTGTTTAATAAAAATAATAATAATAATAATACAATAAAAAAAAACATATTTTTTACTCTGCCCTAAACCTCCATCCACACCACTTCACTTTGCCAGGAATAGTTTATTGAAAAACAACTGAGCTAATTACATCCAATTAAGTCATGATTCATCTGTATAAATGGCCATAACATGGTGGGCAGCTTTTGTAAACACACAGAAACAGGAACGTTAACCGACACAGACAGCAAGACGGTTTTATGTCTGTGTGTGAAAAACGGGTCTGATTAACATGATCATAGTGGAAAAAAACAACATACTACCGTCCACGTTTCTTAGAATGGGCCACATAAATATTTAAGAGGAGATTTTTCAGTCTTAAAATCAAGAGAAGCTGTCCAAAAGATTTTGAAGTTATAAACACAAGTATTTTCCAAGTTAATTTGATATTCACACATTCCATACTTGCTTCAACACTCTGCTTGTCCAAAGAGTAGTCTCTACATTTTACAAAAGAGGTGTCCTTAAATATAGTTAATGCATTAATTTAATATTAATTAGGCTAATTAATATTAATTAACTACAGCTAGCTTACTTCTTTGTTATTAATTAACTGTAATATTAATCTCATTTAAACTCTACTTATATGTTGCTATTTATTATCCTTAGGTTATTAGTGGTTAATAATAAATTTAACATACAAATCATGTAAAAACATAATGGAGTAATCAATGATCTTATTAATTGACCTCAATGTGGGATTCTTTTTTTTTAAATTTGTGATGTATATTCTTACATTGCTGCAGTAAGGCTCTAACAAAGGTTCATTGTCTTTACTGTGGACAAACCTGATCAGTTTGCTCAGTTTGCCAACTGTAAAAGGTGTTATTTACACAAACAATAAACCTGTTTTGTAGAATAATTGTTGTAAATGAAGATAACTATTTTCACATTGTTTCCTTATCTCACTGGTGTCCTAAAATCAATATCAGATGTCATCTGTAGTCATGGTCGTCATGGATAAGAAGAGCTTCCAAGGCATGAGCTAACCCAAACAACTCTAAACATTGTCTTTGAGTATTTATGTTTAAAGCATGAGAAATAAGAAAGCATGAGAAAGTGTCAAAGAGTGATGTGACATCACGTTTTGACACTTTTTACCTATAATGTGTTCACACTCTTTGAACTTTTAAACTTTTTTTTCACATTGCAACCACAAAAATCATTTTACTGAGATGTTATTTTTACTACAAACTTGAAGTAATAATACAAAATTATAAATGTCTCCATTTATTTTAATGCAAATAAAAACTTAACATTTGCGGCGTGTATTTGTACTCAGGTCTCCGGAATCAAATCTTGGGAGATTCAGTTTTTGCTACAATTATAGCCACACTTTCACCAACACCAACTTGCATTCTGATCACAGACTCTTCCACCGGTGCTCTGGAGGAGCTGCAGCCTCTTGACTGCTTCTTTGATTAATATTCTCCATGCCCAAGTTGTCTATGGGGGCAAGTATCAATACCTGGGTAGGTTTGCAAACGTGCATTACTATCTTCACTTATAATTGATGCATTAACAGTCCTCTGAGAGACACTGGAAGATTGGAGTTTAATTTTCTGTAAAGTTTTCTACAAATCTATCACTTATCTTTCTGGTATATCCCGTGGCCTTTGTTGTTTTTGTTTGCTAATGTTCTGCAAAAAAAAACAAACAAACCTCTGAATCCTTTAATCAACAGCTGCATTTTTATGGAGACTTAATCAGTTTCACTGGATTTTATTCAGGAGTGTAATTTGCACACTTTGCGTTGGTCCATCATTGATCACTGGTGGGATCCTAACTATTCCAGCAGCCATCTAATCTGTCTGACCAATTTAAAAAAGAAAAGAAATTGTGTCAGAGTCCAGAGGCTGACTGTATCCATTTTTCAGGCCGTGAGTCTTTGGCAGCTCGTCGTATAGGGCTGAGACCAGAGCTCCTTCATGTCTCTGTCTGTTTACAGGGCAAGCAAATCAAAGATGCGTCTCATTTCAGAGGCTGTAAAAGTGCGCCTGGGGATAGATCAGGTGTCTCCGATACACCCAATCCTCCCAGTGCAGCCTCTACTTACAGGCTACCAATCCATGTATCCTCTAAATGAACACTGCGTACAAGCAGTATAATTAAGTGTTCTCGGAATAAACCGTGTTATCTTTTCAGGCAGCCTCCAAAATAAAAGGTTTGACACTCATCAAAACTGGATCTATTTTTACCCTAAAGAACAATGGGTTTCAGTTGTAATAAAACAACCAGTGCTGTTTTGATTTTGCATTTAAGACTTTAAAGGAGCCAAAATGCTCATCCGGCGAAACAGGAAGACTTCCGAGTTTACCAGCTATGACACTTTCAACTCTCCACTGTAACAGTAACACAAACAGGGTGTATCGGTTTATCATACACATCTCTATTAGTGCTTTTAGTGCACTTAGCTATGGGATTTTTATCCTTTCATTCTAAGGAAAAAGAAAAAAAAATCAATGGAGGTTTTGTGTTGAGTTTTGCCTTTCAATATTTTGTTTCTTGTGGTGTATTTGTTTCCCGAGTGGTCACAGATAAAGCCTACTTCATTGAAATGTCAATTTATTATCAGGAAGAGCTTGTTCACTGAAAAATGAAAACATTTTTTTACTGGAAATTTCACACGTTTGATTAAAGTGCCACGCAAGTATTCACACCTGTAATGCTTTAGATCTTGTCACATTGCACCCACAAATGTCAATGGAAATAAAATGACATATTGCTTCACTTTCTTCCTTTTTTGTCAATAAAAATCTGAAATACACAGTGTGTGTTTTTATTCAGCCCCTTTAATTAATTTTTTTAGAGTTTCTTCAGAAGCCACCTGAAAGTGACGCGAAGTTGGACATGCTTGTTGAGACAGATGCAGTCCTGACTGAGCATCTGGGCCATGCATCTACCAGAATGCATCTCTTCTCCCAAAGACAGCAGGTTGGGAAACAGAAGCATGCCGGGGCCTGCTGCAGACGGACAAATGGCTTCCATTTACAAATATTTTTTTGTAAATACTATATCATGTTCTTAACACAGCGGGTCCCCTGGGCCGTGCAAAGAGGCCTGGGAGAGATTGGCTGGATGTCAGACTCAGAGCTTGTATCGAACTGAGAGCATCTGGAGGCTGGTTGTGTCCGTCTCCATGTTTGGGAAGGAAAAAGGATAAAGTCATGGGAGATGTAGTTTTTGTTGTTGTTTTTTTTTTAAATTATTTTTATTTTATTTTTCAATTGTATGATATTAAAGGACACATTCAAGGCTTTGCCGTCCTCACACACCTGCCATTACGTGAACATGCACATACATATTGTGCACACAACACGTGGTGGATCTCATCCTCTATCCCTTCCTCCCTTTCAACACACACGCACACACACACACACACACACACACACACACACACACACACACACACACACACACACACACACACACACACACACACGCAGACGACACATACAGCTGCTTGCTAACTCCTACTGATTAGCTCATAATGGACGACTGATGTCCCAAAGACCCCGGGGACCTCCCTGGGGAGCCCTCCAACTCTGACCCCTATCTCCACCCTGCACTTCTTAAAACACACTAAATAATCCTTCACTTGACAGGAGCTTGAATGAAATTTAGCTTAGAGCAGCATCATTTGCCCCGAACAATAGAATATTGATAAATGAGCCGTGCTATTCTTTTTGTACATCCAGAGGGAAGGACACGCGGGTTGTTCTGAGCAGATCGTGTTAACAACTATACCATTCTGCTTCAGGTTCTTAATGTTTCTTTTCTATTTTTCTTTTTTTTTGCGTGTTTTCTGCGCTCAAATCAGCAGCTGCTCACTTAGAAACAGTCCATGTAGCCAAGAAGACCCTCTGTGCTGCAGAAATCAAGTCAAAACACTCGTTTTCCATTATTCGCTCACAAAGCCGTTGGCACCATGGAGACAATATCCAGGAGATTCATCAGAGTGAGCAATTAATAACCTCACTCTAAAATAAACAAAACAGGGGGATCCTAAACATGCACCTATTAAATCAGCAAGCGAGGCTGGATGACTGCTTTTAGATGCAACATTTACATGCAATTATCTTCTTATATAATTAAATGAAATCAGTTAACAAGCATCTTGCTAACAGGCCACATTGCTTACTCAAATGAGCGGTGGGCAGCCCAGAATGTTGAGTGACTGAGTAATTAGAGCTCAGCATGCCAGTGTTAATGGAAGGGATGAAAAAAAAAATAAATAAAATCATTATAGAGAATTAGAGCACAGGGAGGAGGATGGCAAGAAGGAGCAGAAGCATTATTAGGAAAATATTAGAAGTGATACTGAAAGAAGACATCAGAATTCAGCATATTAGGAAATAGGAAAATAGGAATTTGAATGTTTTTGTTTTTCAACATTCAGAATGATCGTTATCTCCGAATACTGGAGTAAATATTTGCAGTTACAGTTGAAGGTGCTATTGAACCTTAACATTTAATTTGGCATCACAGTGCAAACCAATACATGCATCATCCAATAGGAAAGAGTCCAAGTACAATATAAGCAAAGCCAGAAAGAAAGACAGATGGAAAAATATGGGGAATTATTGATTAATTAGATATGACAATTCTAGCAAATTAGGTTTGGAAAAACTAAAGAAATGGTCTCATGACTAGGTATGGGCCAAAGAAAAATAAAAACAGGTTTTTATTAAATCACTATATGTACAAAATGTACATTGTGATTAATTCAGAGGATGTTTCTTTAGCCTCCATTTACATTTTTTGTGATTGAAGATATTTTCAAACAGCCAAACTTCTTGAAAAAAAGAGAAAAATGTAATCCACCTTTTCAGCCAGTTGACCAGCAGTGCATAGCCTGGATGAGGGGGAAGTGCTGACTCTGTAGTCCATAAAGAGAGAAAATTCTGGTTATTTTGTCAGTTTCTCCAGGATCTTATTAAAAGGACAGCTGTGATGGATTCATTGAAGGAACTCACAGGAAAGTGGATTTGCAGCAGCAGACGGTCCATTTATCTGGATAGAAAAACTTATCTGTTAAATATACCAAAAAAAGTTTCATGGCAAAACACTGAAGATGATGATCCATTGTGTTAAAGATTTACAAGGAAAAGTATAAATGCATCTCGAGGGTGAAAAAAAAAAAAACTTTAGGGACTCTCATTATCAGTTAAATGACGTTTAACTAAAGTTCTACGGTGTTTAGAGTCCCAGTTGACGGTGTTTCAACTAAAAACCTAGAGGTTGGAGTCCTTGTCAAATGGTGTTTTTGACTAAAGTCCCAGAGGGTTAGAGTCCCAGATATACGACGTTTAACTGAAGCCCTAAAAGAGGTGCTGGTTTTAATGTTTTTATCTTTTTTAGTCCTTTTCAAAATCTCTTTCTCACTGTTTATTCAATGTCACATGCTGTTTTTATTTAAATTTAATGTTTAATTTAAAGCACTTTGAAATGCCTTGCTGCTGACATGTGCTATACAAATAAAATTTGATTGATTGATTGATGGTATTGGTTAAACCTACAGTGAAATTTGTCATGAATGTTATTTTTTCTAACTCCAGAAAGGGATTTTGTTCTTTAAGAAAAATCTGAATCAGCCAAGGTTAATATTTGCAAGTCAAAAAAAAAAAAAAAACGTTAAAAAAATGTTGATTAGCACTTTTGTATTTAAAATAGAAATAATCAGAAAAAGTTAAGTCAAAGAAGACACATCAACACATTTTTAAACGGTTTTAACGGCTTCATAAGTCGCCGTGAAAGTGTGTTGGGTTACTCCAGATTGTGCGTGGCATGCGTGACAGAATGGTGTGTTTTACATGACCTGCTACAGTGATACAGCCATTCAGTAAACAATAGTGAGTGTGCGCCACCGGTGTTAGCACTGACATCGTGACACCAAGGTCCACCCTTTGCTCAACAAAACACATTCCTTTGATTCTGTATTACCCATGAGCTCATGCAGCCTGCGGCATCGGAGCAACATCGGTGAGAACTTTGTTATAGTGTGCTTTGCAATATCAATTACTTTTGTGTCTGAGTTTTATACACAGAGATTGATTGATTCTTTGCAAAATCGTTAAAATAAATGTAAGCAGTTGAAGTGTTGTAGGATTCTAAGAAATAACTATCTTGACACTTGATCGGTCTGAAACCTTAGTATGGTATAATAGGGAAATTTACATAGTTTACTGGCAAGTTTTAGTAACTGGATTTTCCCATGAAACACCAGTGATGGGAATAGCAGCACATTTGATTGGATATTTGATGTTGTTTTAAATATTCAAAGTGTACAAAGCCTGACCACCTACCCACACTAAGAAAAAAAGGTTACTTGATATGCTTTTATTTCGTTGACATATTTGTTTTGTCTGTTTCTGTTTTGTTAATTGAATTTGCTAATCAAAAACTAGTAATGAAAACAAAAATAATAATTTGTTGTTTTAAAATGCAATGTCTTGAGTGTGAGCTAAACTTAATCATTATGCATCCATGTTCAGAAATGTTTAAATTCAAATTCAAAAATACTGTATTGGTCCCAAAGGGACATTAAATAAAATAATACTAATTATAATACATGTTATAATTTGTTTCAACAGTGGCTATTCACTCCTTCCAGACTGAACAACTTATTGACATGCAAAATGTGAATTATCTGTTAGATTGATAACAGCAAGGATGTGATACATTTATTATGCAGCCATAGTCAAAATAAAAACATGCACCAGCAAGTATGTAAGTATATAATTCTGATTCTGCCCACAATGTGATTAAAAAAATGCAGCAAATGTTTTTGAGATATGCCTCATTTGACTTTTGTTTTTATAATATTAAATATCAAAGGGAAACTAAACAAAAACTAAACACAATCTAAACTTCAATAGTTTTTGAGAACAGAAATAAACCCTCCTCAGTTTGTATATAATTCAAAGAACTATTTGTTCTTTTTGTGTGTGTTTTAGATTGCTGGTTTCTGATGGGAACATCCAATCACCAAACCGTTAAAGGATCCCCATTGGATCCCCATTGTTTTTGCTTTAGTTTTAGTCAATCTTATGAATACTACATTCAACTTTATTAAAAAAAAACATGCAAACACAGGTTTTCTTCTGAAACTGATAAGTCTTCATGTATCGTCTCAACTCACATTCTTACCAGCTGTGCTTACCTTCTGTTTAGATCCTGACGCAATCACAAGACAAATTAGTTTTAAATTCAGCTAGATTCGGTCAGTTTTGATCTTCAAGAGTAACCAGGTGAAACACATAACGAACCTGTCCAATACCAGTTCAAAGAGCCACGCTGAAATGCTGCCAAAAACCTTCACAAAGACTTGATCGCGGCAGCTTGTGGTGAAATTGTGAAACAAACTACGCAGTAAGTGAGTAAGGAATATCAGGCCCCTTTGTCCCGACGCTTTCTGTTGAGTTCAATAAACACTTACTCTAAAGGACTCAAGCTCAAGAAAGGACAATGGGTCCCTTCAGAACTCGATACCACAGCTTTAACAATACAGAAATACTCTATCCTCCAAAGACTAATTGATGTTATTTGCCTTTTGATAAGTCAGGGGATGGCCAGGTGTCATAGGTGTAATGTATGCTCTAGTTTTGAAAGTATGTAATGTGAGTAAAAGGAGTACAAGGAGAAAGAGTGAGAGAGAAAAAAATGCAAAAATACAATGTTTTTAGTTGCTTATTGCATAAGCTGTGATCATTTGTTTTCGGGGCAATGAGAGTGTAACTTGAAGAAGGACAGACCTTTAAAGGGGAATCACCTTTGTGTGCCGAAAGAACTTGGAAGCACTGGTCTATGAGCATATTGGTTATTGATATTCTCTCTGTGTGTCACACACTACATCTGGCCTATGAACACAAGGTTTGGAAAAAAAAAAAAAAAAAAAAAAAAAGCCTATGGAGCCGGACTGTAACAAATACATTTGCACTTTTTCCTTCGGCTGCCAGAGCTGGCAGGTGAAAGTGGTGGCTCTGTAGCTGGACAACTTGGCCACAGTGCCATCTGCTGGTGACTTACATTTGGGCTAAGACAGGCACATTTATGAAGCAGGGGGTGAAGGAAAACAAAAAGTTTAATCAGCAGAAGGACTTCTTACTTCTGTACTTTAATTTGTCGTCCTGCATTCCTGTTCTGGCATAGAAAACGTGGGTCAGACCACATCACACCAACAGGAGTAAGTTTCTTATAAGGAATGCTGCATTATGCTTATGTTTAAGCAGACAAGAGAAATATAAAGAGAAGAATGTATCTATCAGACCTTCAGAAGGGTGTAAAAAGTGAACCCTAAACATGACAACCTTCTGAAATAAGCACCACTTGAAAGGATAGTTTGGAACGTTAAGGTGAGGTTCTGTGGAAAGATTATACACATTTAATGCCCTTCTTATTGTACATACTGTACATAGCTATCTTAGTTTCTTCATTTTATACAAATTCTAGTTAGATCCATAGATTAAAACCAATGTTCTAAAAGACTCAAGACTAAAATCAGACTGCTACCATCTAAAATCACCAGAAAAACATTGCAGATGTTTCTACAAATGAAATTTAATTAACTTTTGAGGACTTGCCATGTTTGCATTAGATGATTATTGACGAAGAAGTTGAGGATTATGTTACACCAACAATATTCCTGTGTGAAACACATTCTGAAAACATGTAAATTGTTTCAGATGACGTAATTGACTGATATACAAGTAAAAAGGGTGAAGTGATTTAAGAAAACACTATTTTATTTACTTTTAAAGTGCCTTTTCTTTCAAACATAAAGTTACATTCAATACAAAAGCATTATACACTCCTTTCACACAGTTTGTTGTTGCTTCCAACCTTAATAATACATACATAATGAATTTTGAGATTATTGCATGGAGAATAGTCCCTGTTTATTGCCTATTAACAGTATCTTACGTAACAATTTCAGAATTATCCTTTAAGTAGTCCTTCGGTAAGGTTTTTATGGTGGGTGACAGGTTGTAATTAAGTTATTGATGCACTCAAAAATGGCTGTTAGTCAGGAAACATTCAACTGTGTTGTAATCTGAAAAACAAACAAAAAACAAACAGGCTAACATACAGTTATTTGTCCATCCAGTAAATCTCATTCTGGTTTTAACCTCGCTGCAGTTTCTTTCTTCAGGGTTCAGCATAGAAGTCCCAAGAGTTGTATAACCAACATTCAAAGATCTGCAATATGTCAGAGTTCACCATAATGAAATGGGACATTGAGGCTGACATCATAACATCATACCCCAAGGACAAATATGGATCATGTTTATCTTTAACAGACAATTCATTTGTGAGATGGCAAAGTGATCTCCACTGGCCGCACCAGAAATACCAGCTGATCTACTTAGCTGATGGTTAATACATCACTGCCTCTGTTCTTCAGACTCAAAGAAAGGACAAAAAAAAAGCTGCACAATTTAGCATCCAGTGTTAGTTTTTACCTGATCATGTACTTTAAATAGATGTTTGTGAATGCTCTGTCCTGGGCTGCTGGCGTGCCAAAATTGCACATTGATTATCAATTAAGGAACCAAGCTGAGAAAAGACTATTATGAAACTCAAATGGATGAGGGACAAAAGCACAAAGCTACAATGCCATTTTTCTTACAGTTTCTTTTTTTCTTGATTCCCTCCTCATGCCCCAAACCCTTGGGAAGCAGCACTCCGAGCTCTTTCATTTGAGCCTGCATTATGCCTCTGTATCTCTGCTCATTTTTCATCCCCACTGCATTAAGTATTGATATTGATTTCTTGTAAATGGTGGCGAAATGGATGGCTCACACTTTTTTGTGTTATTGTTCTGCAGCACTTGTAGGTAATTTATTATGGCTGAGGGTCCGGTGAGGCCTCCCAGTTCTGTGTTCCTCCTCCTGATGGAGCGTGCCTACCCGACTAACAAAACACACCACGGACTGAAAGGCCACTCATGATGAGAATGAGGCATGGAGGAAGCGCGCATGCATAATGGCACCAGCACCGGCGTGCATCCTCGCTGTATGCCTCTCGTACCTGACATCACTCACCTTCACGATCCAAGAAGAGGGGTCCGTTGGAAAACGCGCAGCAATAAATGGAAAGCGATAAATTTACAGGCATTTCTCTATCTTAGCGTGAGGGGCTTTTTTGCATCAGGGAACTAGTTTATGTCTCCTTTTCCTCTATTTTGAATATATCTTTTTAGTGTCTGTAGCAGCACTGTACGGACATCCATTCCCAGCTTTGTGACAAAGAGCGGCCTTCTTGACAAACTGGAGTGGTTTACTTGCATTGTCATCCTGGCCAATTTCTTTTCCCTGCCGCTGCGGCCTCAGCAGTCTATTTGCATTTCAATAGCCTCTCTGTCTGCTTCTATATTGCCTGATATTATGTCTGCCGTGTATGAATTTGAACTCAATGTCTGCATCTGCTGTTACACTCCTAAGCAGTCCTCGTAAAAAGGTGGACCGTATGAAATAAGGCTTGGCAGGAACGCACGATGATGATGTGGTGATCTAAGACAAGTGCATTACCAGGGCTTTTATATGGATTTTCTCATCAAAAATATTTGTTCATACATGTTTAAATAAAACAGAAACAGGAAAGTATGTTGGAAAGTGTATTACAGACACCAAGTGAATTTGAATGAACTGGATTATCATTGATTTCAATTTAGATGAACACTTTCTTTTTGTGCCTTTTTGTAGTTTTTACTCAACTTTTTCCCTTATCTTAACTTTCCATGAACCTCCTGAACCCTAAGACCGTTGTGGATGGAGCAAGCTGCAAACAACCAACTTATTTGGTTGTTTACAACTGTTGAGTTAGCAGTTCTGTACTCAAAGTCCTTATTTTATTGGTAATATTTATTTAAATTCAGGTTTTCCTAAATGCATGCATATTTATATTGATTTACTGAAGTAAACTTGTTTTCCAATGATAATCAAATTAATCGTAATACAACTGTATAGTGGTACATTTTGCTTTGCAGCCCTCTGCCTTTGCTCTGTGTGGACATATAAATGGATTCAATATCAGTGCAGAGATCTGCACTGAGGTAAAGAAAGAAACTGTGGTATAACTGATATGTCCTGTTTACCGTCTCTGTCACCACAACACCAGCACTCGGCCACAAAACCTGACTGGTGCCACAGTGTCGGACACCATGGGTCACATGACCCATACCAACGTCCCACAGAGGTCCCTCAGGTCCTTCAGAGAGCCATCCCCCATCCTGACTCTCTCTCTCTCTCGCACGCACAGGATGGGATATATGGGATGTCATGGGGCCAAAGACAGTCACTGTTAGATCCAAGAAGATTTACAGGAATTCTACTTTTATAACAAAAAGCACGAACGGCCGATTTGCTCTCCGTTATATTGGAGAAAAAGACAGCTTCACCAGCCAGTGTTGCAAAACTGGCTGAATCTAAAACATGTGTGCTAGGTTTCCACTTCATATAAAGTTACGAAGGCCTGTTTCCACCCCGTCTCTTGGTGCTAACCTCAGCCAAATGGAGCTTCTGTTCAGAAACAATTAATGCCAGCCAGCGTTCAGGTGCGCAGGCAGGATAACAGCTGTGTTTGGGCCACTTGTTGTGCCTCCAGCACAGATAATTACAGCAATCCAAAAGCAGAGCAGCCGCTCAGGGAGTTTAATAATGTACAAGTAGTCGCTATCTCTTTATAGATCATGTTACTGCAGCACTCACTGATGTGTAATTTAGATCAATCAAAAAATATGGCAGGGCTATGAAACCAGTGCCTTTGATAATAGGTTGGCAGGTTGTAGTCACCCCCTGTTGTCGAAGCATCCGATATAAAGAGCTTCATTCCACCCTCTATCAAAGGACCCGGTGTGCTAGGATGCGTAACCCAGGCAACAGATACATAAAGCATCACGGGACTTGATTTAATTTGTCTAAATGGGAGCTGGAGTATCTTGGTTCTCTGTTCGAATGTCCCTGTTAACCACCACTACAATATAATGGGCTCCTCAACTTGGATTGAGTCCTGCTGGTATAGACGGTTTTTCACTATATACATATACATATATATATATATATATGTAAATTTTTATATATATATATATATATATATATATATATATATATTTGTAAATTTGTGCACATGCATTTGAGCGCAACACATAATAAACAGCTTCGCAAACAGCAGAAGTTGAAATACTGCTGTGTTATTTGATAGGATAAAAGTAAGCACTATATCAAAACAGTGTGATAGACTTGTCCCAAATGATAAGTTACAATAACATAATTTATTAGTCTGCCAAAGGAGAAATTTGTCTAGGAATCAGGGGCAAAACTGCAGTACAACAATAAGAACAACACATCCGAAAAGGACAATAACCATAAATAAATACATAAAAACACAAATGTCAGGTCGGCAGTACATCCCCAAAGCCATTTCCATTCAGATACAACACATCCTCTGCATGCTACTCTTGATCACCGCCTATCAGTTTGTCCAGGCCCAGGCTGATAGAGAGTGGTACAAACGGATGTTTCAGAAGGTTACATTTCCACAAAGAAACCCTGAATCTTCTCCCTGAATTCATGAGAACATATTCTGATGCGAGTGCATGCGACCTGTCAGACAAGATGTTCTGAACTTGCCTGATGGCAGCCTGCTCAAACAGGTGTTGTGGAGAAGATAGACCCAGTGTCAATATCTTACTTGCCATTTTCACCAGACTTTGAATTTGGGTTTTTAATTTAACAGTAAGATTTCCAAACCATCCAGTGATGCCATATCTCAGAATAGTCTCGACGGCTGCCCTGTAAAAGATCAACATAATCATTTTTGAGACGCGCACAATCGAAGTCATCTAAGAAAATAGAGACGCTGGTGAACCTTTGCGCATACAGTGGTCAATTGTGTGCACCAATTCAAATAGTCACCTATGTACACACCTAAATATTTAAAAGATGTAACCTGTTTGATGGAGCAGCCATGTTTGGCTATTGGACTCCGGTCACTGACGGATTTAGGATCCAGAAATAAATCAACAGTTTTCGAGGTGTTTATCTGTACTTTTTGAGAGTCGCACCAAAATACAAACTTATCTACGGCAGCTTTATGACTGTCGCCATTGTCTGTTATAAGACTCAGAATAACAGTATCATCTGAAACTTTTATTATATATCGGTTCGTTTGAGAGCCAACTCATTCGTTTGTGCACAAAATAAAAAGGTAAGGTGAACTAACGCAACCTTGGGGGGAGGCCTGTACTACTTAACTTGAAATCAGAGAAAACTGAATTTAATTTTATCTTTTTGATAATTAAAAAAGGATTAATCTTCAACTGTACTAATTTTCTCAGAATAATATTTATATGAATGAAATTAAACACTGAACTAAAATTGACAATGATTTGTTCAAAGTGATTTTGTTCTCAACAATGCATGTCTGCAGTGCCGCAAATTCTTAAGCAACAGAGTTTGCATCTAGATGCATCATGTTGATGAGCTCACAAACAGACAGACTGTTGGACTTCAGCTTTGGGTAGTTTTGTCAGAAGCTTTGAAACTTTAGAATGTTGCAGCTTATCATTTCAATCCTCTGCTTGGGCTACATAATAAGTCACTAGCAATATATGTCTGGATATCGCATTTATTTTCTATGCCATCCAGCTGAAACATAATCAATATCAATAAATGATACATCTTATAAAATACAGAGCTCTGATCTAGAACAGCACATTAGATGTAGGCAGAGGAAAGATTGTAGCTGCTCAACCTCATGACCAGATAAGCTAGGTGGGTGGGATTAAGTAACTCACTGACTCTTTGGCTATAACCTGTTAAGTAACTTCCTCGACATTTTAGGTTTTCGCCACCGTTTCTTATGACTGCTTAAAAATAAACTACAATGGCATAAAGTGAATACAAAAAGGGAAGGTCAAGTCACCAGTATTTTCAATAGAAGAGAAAAAGAATTAAAGCAAAAAGCGAACCAATAATTATTGATATCCACTGATGTGAAATGTGATCTGTTCTCTGGCCGTATCGTCCAGCCCTGTCCTCAGCTAAAACCCGGTAATCTGTGCGCTTTGGCAAAATGCATCAAATGTGTGCTGAAGACTCGGTTATAATGAAATTTTAGTCATCTGGAACTGTGTGTGTTAAAGGATTAAACTGTGTGCCAGTCCATTCATTTGAAATGGTTGCTCGTTTCTCACATACCATGCCTTGCTTGCATGACTGTGTATTCCCACACCAAAATCTTGATGTTCCCACCGTCTACCGTTGGAATATTTTGGCCTTAGTTGTTTGACTGCTGGCTAAAGCAGAATTTTGAATGAATTAGCTTTCCGTTCAAATAAGAGCCATGGAAGTAATCACAGGCCGAGCTTTGTTTAGAGGTGTGAACTCCTCGGCTAGATTTAGTTCACTGTGAGCTCACAGTTTCAGCCCTTCAAACAAATTTGAAGGTAATACCTGGGTATCATTTTCAACCTTTGCACGGGGCTCTCCTTGCCCCTGGCTTGTGCAGCAATCCAAGTAGTTTCCTCTCCTTGTTCTACTTCTACCTTTTCCTCTCCTCTCTCCTCCTCCCTTGCTTTGAACCCATGGGTCTTTGTTTTAAATGGCAATTCATCCCGTTCGTCCGCTCAGGCACGTTAAACATCAATTTCCTCACCGAGCACACATTACGACCCAATAGAAGAAATAAAATCTCAGCCATTTATTGTGCAACTCCTCCCCTCCCCTGCTCGCTCCATCCCTGGCGCCGCTATCTGCCATTAGAACCCTCATCAAAGCGGCCCCACATCCAACAACAGGAGAGCAGCGACACAACAACGCCGAGGCCATTCGACTTCCTCTTAAGTCGTTTTATACTTACTGCAAAACAGTAACAATTTCAAGGGCCTTTGAATTCCTCCAAGAGGAGCCGGTTTTATAAAACATGCATGGGGTGTTCAGTAAACAATGCCCAATGGTCTTATTCCTTTTAAATAAAACTATTTCCATGAGGTGTAAGAGAGGCTTTAATATTGCCTTAAATATTAAAAGAGAGAACTGAGCCTCATCAATTTTTCATTTATTGGGCCTGTGTGTAAGGAGTCATCAATCTCAAAAGAAATTACTGACATTTTCATTTCAAATAAAAAAGGGTACACTTTATCCAGCGGTAATAGGGATTGCCACTCTAACACAGGGAGCACTAAATGGCTTCTGGAGTGCTGAAAATGAGAAAATGTTCTCTTTTTTCCCCCCTTTTTCACCCTGTCTCAGAACAGATTGTGGTTTTTAAGCTTGTGAAGCAAACATGCATGAAAATGGTAAATGAAATACAACATATTACCCTGCTTAGCTCAAGCCTTTTGAGAGGGATGAAGTTTCTTACAAATCGATAATGCTCTACCTGCCTGCATATTACCTTCTAACTCACCGCGAACCACCTGGATCTTGAGCCCCGCAACATGAATTTGTTGTCTGGAATCCGCTGTTGTTATGATATATTGTTATAAATGTCTGCATCATTACAGTGCCTCACCGCCTGTTTGCCTCTAGGCTCGGGGGTTTGTAATTACTGCTCAATAAACAAATGGTTTGGGTAATGGAGAGGAAAAAAGGTCTGAGGCCTACAGGCAGCAGGAGAGGATTACAGGGAGAGGAGCCCACTTTTCACTCCCCTAAACCCCCCTCGCCACAAGACCTGTCCCACTCCGTGCCACAGCTCCCCCTGCGGAATCCCTCCTCCCTGAATAATAAATCTCCAAACAATGTTGATATATCATCAGCTGAGTTCATACATCGCACGGGGGGGAAAATAAGGGTTACAGTAGGCCGGGATTTATAACAAAAGCTTGACATGTGCTGCTAATTCACCTTGACAACACTGTCACTTCCTGCTCAGTGATCGATTGTCCGACGGGTGAAGAGTTTGTCTCAGCCTCACTGCCAGGCACTGCCCAGTCCATGAAACTCCACCCATAATGGATGGCTATTTGTTTATAATTTCTATACACAAGTCTAGTTGCCAGTCCCCTGCATCCACCAATGCTCCCCCACCCGTGCCGCCATCTCATTTGCATAGTTAGATTGAGACGCCGCGAGCATAACGAGGTCAGCTCGAGTGTTGGTGATGGCAGACGCTGACGAATAGAGCTCTCTCCACATCATGGCACCTTTGTAAATGTTTGATTAGTTTTAAATGGATGACTGTTAAATTATCAGGTTTGTGGACCAAACCTGATCATGGCTCTGCAGTTTGGAGACAAACCCTTATGGGTGTCTTGTGACAAAAAAAGGGGTTGTGTATTGATAAGATGTGAGAGTGTGACGCGCAAAGGCCTGGGAAATGTTTTACATGGCCCACATTCAAGGGTAATCAACTCAACATTTGCAATGGGATGAATTGAATTGATCTGAATTAAACTTGCACTGATCCAGAACTGATCATGTACCTTGAGTTGGCATTAGTTGAAAATATGTCTCACATAAATCAACTGATTTTGACTAAATTGGATTGAACTGGTGATGTGAAATGACTTGAATAGAATTGATTTAAACTGAATTGAATTGCAATTCAATGGTTTGTTTATATTTCTCTATAAAGAAATTACAAGATGTCAGTTCTGGTCTTCTGCTGTCATGCCATCATGTGTTGTAAGAGTTGACTAATAAAGCTTTATGGCCATCAAGACTCCATCACTGACATGTGCTTAAAACAGTGGTTCTTAACCTGGGTTCGATCGAACCCCAGGGGTTCGATGAGTCGGTCTCAGGGGTTCGGCGGAGCCTCTGCCGCGAAGGTAAAGACATACTTGTGTAAAGTCATGTTGACACCCCGCTTTGCCATCACTTGCTGCAGAGGATCACGTTATATTGCTTAGCCAATCAGAGCTGCGGAGAAGCCCTGATTGAAGGAGTTCCACTTTTACCAAATTCTGTAACTTTCGTGTACTTCTAAATCTGCTCCTTAGTCGCATCTTTTCGGGGTTGCTACTGCCTCTAGTGGCGTAGGGGTGGTAACACAACTAATATAATATACCGCAAAGTATTTTGTGTGTGTGTGTGTGTGGGGGGGGTTTGGGTGTTGGAATAAGAAGGGTGGGGGTGGGGGTTCGGTACCTCAAAAAAGGTTAAGAACCACTGGCTTAAAATCATTTTAATTTGTTTTACTTTGTTTTTGGGTAGAAAAAGAAATGCTGACAAAGTGACATATGATTCCCAAACAATTTGAGAATACTGTGACCAACTAATTGTTGCTGAAAGGAGAATGTGATTTGCTGCATCTCTTTGCCCAACTTTTTCCAAACTCTGTGATAACAGCTGATGGACAGCTCTAAAAATTAAGGGACAGTTGTTAGTCATTGAGTCCTTCTTGCTCAATGGCTCAAGAGGAAGGGACTTGGGCCCCTTCTTCTTGAGTTTCTCAGTTTAATGTCAGCTCCACTAAACACCCTTTACTTGCCAACTCCCTATCTACTCCTACTCCTCCTGTCTGTTTGGTTATACTTCTGTTTGGCACTTTATTAGGGATTTAGTCCAAAAAATGATACTGTAATAGCTTGAGAAATAAGCTGCAAAAGATTTGTAAGCATTAAAAACAACCCAACAGTCAGATTATTAAGTACTAACAATTCTAAAAGTGTCATTTGTCATTCAAATTACACAATCTGCGCTAAGCAGAATGGCTATTTCACATTTTTAAAGATTCTGGACCGCATCCGATCATCTCTGGGGTAGAATGAAAAATATTTAGACCGATCAAACTCCTGGGTGGATAATCCTAAACTGAGCAAAGATTATTTAATGTACTTTGAGATGTAAATCTTTCTTCATTTGCGAACAAACAACACATAGGGATTTTTAGTTTTCAAAAAAAAAAAAATATTGCTGTTCTCATCTTTCTCTTGTGAACCCAACATGGCGTATTGTCTCATGGGTTGGGCATACCATTACAATCCCCAGCAATGAAACACGTTTCTCTTCCTCGTGTCGGCTCCTTATTTTGCTTGTCTCTCTCCATCTCTTTCTCTGACTTTTCTCTCCCTCCGAGGTAGCAGCTGATAGATGAAGCGTGTCTATAACAGAGAGCGGTAAACCCATCAGTTCCTCGGCCGGTTATGGATAGTTGGGCGCCGGGGCAGAGGGAGAGTTCGTCGCGCGGAACAGCGACACCGCCGCAGCCTGCCTCACAGGATAACGTTAACCCGCCGCCCGGCTCTCACGTTCCACCTCCCAATCCAATCAGTTTGCTCGAAAAGCCGTCTTGCCTCTTGACAGCCCTGCTGCCATTCTGCTCCCACTCTTTCAATCTGTTTAGCTTCCTGTTGTGACCTTTCATACAGTCAAATATATTAGCGAGTGGTGCACTCTCATTAAAACAGTGCATTAACCAAAAGACTCTTTGGAGTCTAAATGACAGCCGAAGGAACTGAAAGCTAATAGCCATGGGCAGTTGGGGAAACTTAACTCATGAATCAGTGAGCTAATGCCAGAGCAGTAAGCCCGGAGCGCTGTAAGCGTACAGCACAATCTCCACCTCTCCCCTTATCCTTTCTTTCCCCTGGTTCTTTTGATCTACCTTTTCTCTCTTCCTCCCCTCTAACTACTACTTATCACTCATATTCACTAACACAGTTATGTTCACCTTCCACTTCTCTCTGACAAATTCGTTCTCTCAGCTGATCATCCCTCCCTGCTCTCTGCTATCTTACCTGTTCATTTCATTCTCTGTTCTTTTCATTCTCCGCAGTGTATTGCACTCATCGGTGCCATCATTTCTACTTTCCGCCTCTCTGCTTTCATGGTTCTTTTTCTTGTGCTCTCCCCGACTCTTTATCCACTCTTACTGTTTCAAAAGGGGATGAAAGGAAGAAGAAAGTACGCACGCACACACACACAAAAAAAGGAAAGAAAGAAAGAAAGAAAGAAAGACGGCGCCGCAGAGCGACAAAAATGGAGAGACAAGAGGAGAGGGGCGACGAGTAAAGGAGGAGAGACTAAAAGCTCATTACTTTCCCTTCTGATGGGAGAAAATGAGTGAGGGGGCAATAATAAAGCTTGAATTTTTCAATACTGTTAAAAATGGGGCTCTGACAGCTCACCGCCAGTGCAAGGGACAGGCGCCGACAACGCATGGTGAGCCACCGAATTAGCAATACCATACATCATAAGATCTAATTAAATCAAGGAACAGAATCAAATTAGTTTTCTGTGACTCCAACCGGCCGCCAAAAGGGCTCTATTAAATGAACTGTAGAGAGGGGATTAAATAATTCACAGTGAGGGATTTTGCATTTATACAAAAATTGTGCACTTAATTGTCCGTGCTATATTACAGATTTGGCCTTATGTTAACAATGAGCCTAAAGCACACTTGCTCGTGTGCACCGGGCACACATTAAGGCCTACATGGTCGATGAGGTTTTAAACAGGGGGATGTTAGAACAACCACAGGCTCCAAAGCACTAGAGTAGACAAGCATGCTGATTACACTCCCGCTGCAGTGTACATATTGGAGGGAGACAGTGTTGAGAACATAGGGTTAAAAAGTAATTCAGATGTGAATATCAAGCAAGGGATTGCGTTTTAAGCCTAAATAAAAATGCAGCATAATGCAGCATTTAGACTTATTGAGAAGGCCACAGGTAGACTATCAAACTAAACATGTCAGATGAAGTTCTGTCATGAAAATGGAGCGCTTTTGTTACGGCGCCATGCAAGCATTCAACCATCGCAGCCACTCTCTTCGTCTCTCACCCCACATACGCCTTTCCCCCTCAATCTCTCCATCTCCTGAGCTTCCCTCCCTGGCATCAAAACAGCACAACTTTATTATAGTCGCTGTCAATACCATAATAATAAAAGAACGCGGAGGGGAGAGACTACCATATTACACTTTTAACGAGAATAGAGCAGATGCACATGGAGTGAACATTGAGTTTTAAAACTTGTCGGCGTGTGATTTGTGGCCTTGTCAGTACAAATATTTTTCAATGTCACGGCGGCAAGCCGGGCCTGTCACTTCGGCGGTCAGCTGGGACGGGGGCGGGGGGAGGCATAACACAATGATCTGGCCCTTAATGGAGAACCGCTGGGACTGGCATGGAGGTGATGAAGCACTGTTTAGTTTGCGGCTTCCATATTTCTGCTCGAGGACGCTATTATAAAACACAGCGTTATTTTGTCAGATTTCAATCATGAGCCAGGTTATTTGTCACCAGCTGTCACATTGTTGGGGCAAGTCAGACTGACGGTGAAATATGACCTGCCCCGGTCCAACCCCCGGCTCGAAGTGCACCAGAGTTTTCTTAGAAAAACTGGAAGCTAAGAAAACTGTTTCCATCTGTTGTCCCACTTATTTGGAAGAACATATTTATGCTGCTTTGGAAATATTGCCAAACATCACTTTTAAATTATTTACAATAATGTCAGCTTTTTCTCTCACCGTTGCTATGTGATGAATCATACTTCGAGTGGCTGGTAAAAGTATTGATGGTTTTGGAACTTTTCTACATTTCAGTGTGAATTCATGCAACACAAAATTGCACTTAATTTAGATCTTGATCCTGCATAAATGTTTGCTTGAATCATTCCACTGTAGCTCTGACATTACGCCGATTTGTTGTCCTTCTGAAATTTTCAAGACTTTTCCAGCCTCAAGATTTGTTTTACTCTTTTTTTAAGAGTTGTTCAGTATTTAATTCAGTCTATCCCGCAGCATGCTATTGCCACCACTGTGTTTCCCTGTAGGGATGGTGAGTTCAGAGTTCAGATGTACAGTGTGTGTTTTCAATCAATCAATCAATCATCAATCAATCAATCACATTTTATTTGTATAGCACATTTCAGCAGCAAGGCATTTCAAAGTGTTTTACATAATTAAAATAAAAACAGCACGTGACATTGAATAAACAGTGAGAAAGAGAAAACGATTTTGAAAAAGATTAAAATAAAAAAAAGATAAAAACATTAAAACCTCAGTTTTAGCCAAAACACCATTTAACAAGAGTACTCACACCACAGAGTTTTAGTTAAGATGTCATTTAACAAGGGTACTCACACCTCAGAGTTTTAGTTAAGATGTTATTTTACAAGTTTACTCACACCTAGGTTTTTAGTTGAAACGTCGTCAACTGGGACTCTAAACCCCGTAGGAATTTCATTTAACTGGGACATTTTCATACGAAAAACTCAATTAGCACAGGTCCACCCAAAGTCTGACCAACACACTTTCTTATTACATTCATATTACTTGTAGCAAATTGCAAAGGAGACATGAGTACAGTGAATGCTTGAGAAATAGTTTTTTAAACAAATCCAACGTTAAACCTTTTCTACAACTTGCGGTGTAAATAACTTTTGGAGACATTGTTTTCATTTCAGTGACACCATCCCAGAAAGTTGTCTTCTTTGATAGTCAAAGGTCTCAGTGCATCTTTGTTTAGCTGGAAATATAGAAGCCCAAGGCAACTTTTAGTTCAATCTGCTCCGGTAAAAGAATTTGTAGTCATATATCCACCTCTGTTATCTGCTTTTTTGACAAGTTACTAGGATAATAATGATGTCCTATCATTCTCAACACCACAAGCTGACCGTAAGATGTCAGAAATGACAGTTTGGACATAGAAAAATTCACAAGCCACTCTGTTGTTGAACCTTAACACCAATTCTCTTGTTTTTTCTTCTGTGAAGAACATTTATTTCTTTGAAATCATTTAGCATTACAATTCAGCAATGTGTCGCTAAATATTAGAAAATGTACTGCAGAGAATTATGTGAGCTTAAGCTGCAGATCAGTGGCATCCGATGAACCATGCAGAGGCAATCCAGAGAACCGTACAGGTCTTCATAATTTCCAGTTTAATTTTCCTTTTGAACAGTTACATCTCCTGCTGCACTCTACAGGGAAAACAAGACAGTCGCTCCTTGATTTGCCTACTGACATTGAGATGTGCTTTTCAGTTCACCGTCCACGTCCGTGACTCATACGCCCCTCAGCACTTTCACTTCCAAATCATTGAACTTTTATTTCCTTGTCGCCCTTGTGTGGAAACATTGTTGGCTCCACACAAACATCGAGAAGCCGTATTACTCACTGTTTAAAGGATATATTTCCTTCAATCCAGACCAAATGAACTGCCTGTATGCTCCATTACTCTAGACTGTTTGTAGATGCTGCTGATATCAAACTATCAGCCAGTGCAAAGGTATGCAAATAGAGTTTTAATATTTACCGTGCCTTCAGTTGGTCGACTGACAGGGGTGACATTGTGTACCTTTGTCACTATCCTGCAGTCCCAGAATAAGAGCGGTGTTATTGCCTCTGAAAGCAAGCTTAGTCTCTCAGTAGATCTTTTGAACAAACTGCTTTTTTTTGCAAAGCGCAAAAAAAACCCAAAAAACGTTTTTTGCCTTAGTTAGTTTGGCTGAAATTCCAATCCCCGATGGTTTGTGGAACGGGTGGTTTGTGGAACGCAAATCAGAATATCACAAACATACATGCAGAATAAGCTGCAAAACGCATGCTACACAGCACACGCATGAGCAAAATAAAAAAAAACCATTAGCTTTGGCTGACACGATAGCCATTAGCACACAGCTACTAGCTGTCTGTGTTTCATTCCAAAAGAAGAATCATTTACATAATGTGTGTTTTCCCCAAACGGTGTGAACAACCGGCACTCTGTGTAGGTTTCCGGCTGGCAAATGTTTCAAACTGACCTCGGGAAACGGTCCAGCCGCAAATGCTGTGCTGTTTCATCCATAATGGGCCTTTTACTTGCTTTTGTATATATATATGTGTGTGTCCCTGGAACCATGCAGATGTGTGTTTGAAGCAATTGGTCTCCATACAATTTTGCATCTGTGTGTGTGTGTGTGTTTGATGACTCTGAGCCAGCTGGATGGCTTTTATATGTATTAATATTAATATGTGCATGAGCTGTAGCCCACTGCATCCCTGCCCCATGGAGCAGAGTGTCCAAGGGTCACCATTATCATCCTGTTCTGACTGTCAGTGAACCTGGAGGAAGTAAAACAGGCACATTGACTACCATGGTGGGGTCAAACAGTCAGGCTAATTCAGCTCAAACCACCTGATATTGTACAATATGCCTGGATGACATGCATCTATCTGCTGTGCTGTTCTGTGTGAAATGCACCCGTTAATAGCCTAAATCCCACACACTTACACACTTATATTAAATGAGAAAATAAAATATCAACTGCTCACAGTGCTGTGAAAAGTATTTGTCCCCTTGCAGATGTTTTTTGCTGTTATTTTTTTTTTGTCGCACTTAAATGGGTCAGATCAAAAAACAAATCTAAATACCAGACAAGATAACTTGAGTAAGTGTAAAATTTAACTGAATAAATCAGAAAGCAATTCAAATCGACCTGGGTCTATGTGATAAAAATTTGTGTTCCTTAAATCTTACAACTACTTGTTCCATCCTTGGAATAACAATTGCTTTCAACGTTTCACATCGCAGTGGGGGAATTTTGGCTCACCTTTCTTTGCAGAATTGTTTTAACTCCGCACCAATGGAGCATAAATCGCTTATTTAAGATCATGCCACTACATCTTTGTTGGATTTATGTCTGGATGTCGACTGGGCCTCTTCAGAAATTTTTTTTAGCCATTCAGAGATAAAATGTGTAATTAAATGAATACGAGTTCCTGAACTTGAGGTAGTAAACTAAACAAAAGGTCAAACAGTTTCCTTCAGGTATTTCTGTTAAGAAGCAGAAGGTATTATTCCACTAATTGAGGCAAATTGTTGTGTTTTTCTTTCTTTTGTTTTTTTTTTTTTGGCCTGAGGGGATTCCCAACACCGACCTTTGCTGATACAAGTGAAGCTTGTAGTGCTGTTGATGTTTTTGTGACGTCCCGGAAGAGTTGCCGATGTAATTGTGTTGTAGGAAAGATTCATCATTGTTGCTTGTTTTCCTCCAGTTGAGGATTATGTCTCTTAGTGAGGTGCTTTTTTTCAGATGCCAGCCATTCATGATTTTACAGATCTGGAAATAATTGGTCTACGTGCAGTTAAGAAAACCTCAACAAAAATAAATTGTCAGTCATTAAGGATTTAAGAAATACTGGAATTTATATCACAACACAAGGCCATGCTGTCCTTGGTAGATTGAAAGGAAGACGTTATAGGAAATTTACATTTGGTGTTATGATTATTATTATTATTAGTAGTAGTCATTTTCAAAAAACCAAATACTGGCGTTTGCCACTTTGCCTTGTTCAGCATTTGATGAATCCAATCCTTGGGTTTATGTCCTGGTCCTAAGGGCATATTGATGATAATGTTAACTGTGACTCGTAAAAATCATTCAATCAATGGGATATTAAATGTATATGTCTGGAAGGTTGTCAGTGAAGCGCTCAGGGGTGAATCTCCGATAGCCTGGCTTTTATTGGTTTTTATGGGGGGATGCACCAACGCTCCGTTTTCATGAAAATACATCTGAATGGTACATCACAGAAGCTGACAGACAAAGTGAAGACAACCAAACAGGCTCTTTCCTACTTATGTTCTCTTTTATTCACGCGGGCAGAAGGATACCCCACCCATCACACCAAAATAGATGAATTTTGCTTCAACAAAGGCAGTATGGTAATTAAATGTAAGATAAGGCCTTTCAGAATGCCCAAGACTGTGCCAAGCAAATATCCTGATCAGCTTAAAATCAACCAAGTGGGACAAAATAGAAAAAAAAAATCCAAATTGGTTGGTCTAGATCAGCTTGATATGGCTTTTCATTATAATGCACAACAATGGCTGAAATGAATAGGAATCAAATTACAAGAGCTTTGATATGGCACAGGACTGCATGGGGGAATTCAAGCACAATCACTTTTCAATGCGGCTTCCAATATTGCAGCCAATCCTCGCACAATTCATATCCGATCACAAATAATGTTTATCACCCTCATATCTCTCTCCCTAATGGAAAAGGCCTAGTGTTGGGGTTTAAGGAGCACATTCATTTTTAATGAGCTCTGGGCATTGGCCAGAATGAAATGAACAGGCAGGGTTTTTAGGAACGAGACTAAAGAAAGACTCGCAGTGAAAGGTCAATACATTCTTTCTGATTCTGCCAGGCTAGGTTAAGGTTGGGAGTTGTTTGCTGCAATCACTGTAGTATTACAATGCTGTTCAGAAATGAAATGATTAAGCATCATTTTAAAAAGCGAAACATTTAAAAAAAAAAAAAACTAAAATAGAATATAACAACTAAATGACTGAGTGGATTCAAATATGTACCACCAAAGTCAAAACCCTTTGGTGACCTCAGTGGTTGCAAGATGTTTTCTTGTTCCTCCCACTCGAGAATCGACTGCACAAAGGTAGGGGGTTCGGGGAGTTAACCTGATGTTCAACCAGCAAGAGTTGGCTTTTATGAGGATAAAACGAAAGCAATATTCCTTTAAACAAGTAATTCTCCTTACTGTTTGTGAGTTCAGAAGGACCATCGAATTTCATGTAAAATAAGCTCTGGTGCGGGGCGAGACACTCATATTTTACGTCTAACTCTGGAGGAAGACGTATTTCCTGCCTCCCCAGGAAGCGTGATTGGTGTGTGACTGTGTATGGTGATGAGATTACTTGGCGGGCAGGAGGATAAAATGTCGCTTAGGATAATGTGATTGCCCTTAAGGTACAAGGGAGGGGGGGGGGGGTGAATTATATTCCCTGATTTATAATCTGAAAATTAAAGACTCACTCATTTTCTAATTTAATTCCACCTTCAATGGAACAATGTTCACTCTGAGCCAAATTGGCGAATAATGTTACTAATTCAGATGCAGATGTAATTTCTAGTCGGGGGGCTGCAGCGAGAGGTGATGAACGAGTCCCGGATGGATCGTTGCCACTCCTATCTCCCCGTCTCGACAATTCCCTAGCAGTTGTGATAATAACCTGAGCAATAAAGGAGGGATAGGCAGTGCTACTCTGTTCTACTGCTTACACCCCAAGACATCTGATACTTCGTGTAATAGTATTTCTGTCCTTTCCCATGTCACTCTGTCTCAAAGTAGCTGACAGGCCGCTCAGCCGCACAGGGAAAAGTGGTACGGAAAATATTACAGATGTAAAACAACATGACCATGAAGTCTTCTGCTAACCTGTATAATTAGTGCTGCCTGCTGCAATACAAAAAAGTCATTGCAATAAATCCGCTGTTAAAAACTTGATTGAATGCAGGGTAAATGTCAAGGTAATTATGAAGCGGTGAGGGTTAAAAGCAACGTTAAATCCTCCTGCAGAGTGGTGACATTCAGGTAGAGAGGAAGGGGCTGTGAGGGAAGTAGGGAGGGGAAGGACGTAGAGAAGGAAGAGTTTGTAAATGTGAATATCTCGATGCGCCTTCATGTCGCAGGCGCTGTTATTTAACGCCTGGTATATCAGCTGCTTTCTGCCTTGCTTCCCACCACACTGACAGCTGTAGAGCTTCTAAAAAGACAGACTTTCCTTTGATTTTAATATATATATATATATATATATGTCCAGGATGAAACATCCAAGATTCATAAATACACAAGGACAAAGCCTCAACGGACGATATGCTCAGCGAATGTCTCAGGCAATGGGGAACACAGGATGAGGGGCTAGAGGTTCCATCATGGGAGAACAAGCCCCTACATGGGATGTACCACCGACAAATAACTGAAGTGGCTGATATCAGGAAATCCTACCAATGGCTGGACAAAGCTGGACTCAAGGACAGCACAGAGGCTCTCATCCTGGCTGCACAGGAACAGGCCCTAAACACCAGAGCAATAGAGGCTCAGATCTACCACACCAGACAAGACCCAAGGTGTAGGTTGTGCAAGGAGGCCCCTGAGACAGTCCAGCACATAACAGCAGGGTGCAAGATGCTGGCAGGGAAAGCGTACATGGAACGACATAACCAGGTGGCGGGCATAGTGTACAGGAACATCTGTGCAGAATATGGACTGGAAGCCCCGAGATCGAAGTGGGAAACACCCCCAAAGGTGGTGGAGAATGACCGAGCTAAGGTCCTGTGGGACTTCCAGATCCAGACAGACAAGATGGTAATGGCGAACCAACCGGACATTGTGGTGGTGGATAAAGAACAGAGGAAAGCCGTTGTGGTGGATGTAGCTATACCAAGTGACTACAACATCAGGAAAAAGGAGCATGAGAAACTGGAGAAATACCAGGGCCTCAGGGAGGAACTGGAAAAGAACTGGAAGGTGAAGACCACAGTGGTGCCTGTGGTCATCGGGGCCCTCGGGGCAGTCACCCCCAAACTGGAGCAGTGGCTAAAACAGATCCCAGGAACAACATCAGACATCTCAGTCCAGAAATGTGCAGTACTAGGCACAGCCAAGATACTGCGCAGAACCCTCAAGCTCCCAGGCCTCTGGTAGAGGACCGAGCTCAGAGGATGAAAGAGAGAGACCACCCGCAGAGGGTGAGAAGGGAATTTTTTTTATATATTATCATATATATATATATAAAATTCCAGGTGGAAAGGGCTTCATGTTTACCATGTCATTGATGGTAAACATGAAGCCCTTTCCACCTGGAATTTACATAAAATAAACAGATAAAAATTGTGAATACCTTTCAACAGTATTATTTTAGTGTTCCCTTTAATTTTGTGAGCAGTATATGATGGCATGGTGTTAATACAAAAGACATCTTGTGTAAAACGATCTCATCACATTTCCACAGATCCTTTAAAAGTACTTTGAACAGAACTCTAACTGGGTCTTCAATGAGATCATCACTTTTTGAAACATCACAACGTTAAAAACCCTCAAATGTGAATGTGAACTCAAGACCTTTTACTTTTGTCATTTCTTTTTTTGGGGACTTGACCTGGCTAGGTGACAGCTTAGCACTGAACACAAAGCTCACCAAAACCCCACTCCCCCCCCCCCCCCCAAAAAAAAAAAAACACAAAAAAGAAAAGGATGGACAAGAGCAAAAGAAACTTGTTCTTCTGTCTTGGGGGAATTAAGGAAAAAATGCCCTGCATCCTTTCATTTATTGTTGCATCAAGTACCCGTGTAGATGTTTAGTTCTGGTACTGGCAGAGGTAATTTTATTTACTCACTCTTAATCCACGCTGAGGAGTGGAGGGGTCAGGCTCCGAAATCTAATGATTTGCAGAGAATAATGATAATGGAGAGAGCTGGGGGGCTGCAACAAGACTTGACTAGGCCTCTTCCAGCTCCGGCTCACACTTACTTCACTTGAGAAATAATGTCAAAGCAGGATGTCTTCGTGTTGTTTTGTCCTCCCTTGCCGTCTGTCTGCCTCCCAACCACTGTACAAGCTAAAGCTCAGTGACAAAAAGCCTATAGAGTTGGCTGCCAAGGCTCAGAGCCCTGAGAGGGATAACTAGTGCAGGGAGGTTAAAGCAACAATGTGCTGAGCTCCTTTCAGCTGTGCCGTCTCCACTCGTGTCCAGTGTGAGAGTGAGTGTGTAAGGGCGTGTGTGTGTTAAATAATTGTGCATACGTATGTGTCAAGGGTTGTTAAAATGTGTATGCCGAGATGTATCGAAAAGAGCACCTGTTCACTCGTGTATTCTTTAGCTGCCCAAAAAAAGTGGGGAACCTCATTTGATTTCAATCAAACTGCAGTCGTGAGAGTCGGTGTTTAGAACAAGCTCGGCATGTGTATTAAATAGGACAGAGAGAGCTAAAGTGCTGCACAAGCTTCACTGCCGCCTCAGCGCAAATGCAAATTATTCGCTTATTTTTAGTTTTGAAACACAAACCAAAAGCCATTTGAAGCGGAAGGATCAAAGACAAATATCTGGATCCTTGCAATAATAAGACAGCTCTCTCTTGCACAGATATCTAAATTTCCACAGTAGTGCTTTTTTTCCACAGAGAGGGGTGCAGGCAGCATGAAAGGTGTGATATCACCTTTCTGCACAGCCATAATGGTGCCTTGTTGGAAAATGACAGGTGTACGAATGAGGCCCTCTCTTTTCCTAAGCACGGCAAACTGTGGTCATTCGCTCTGCTTTGTTTTTAGCGTAATAGCCCCATTTACAAAGCGTCGGCAAAACGAATGTGGGACAAACGCGGCGGTAACCGAGCCAACTAATTTTTGCTCATTCAGCTTGAATTATTAATGGGTTAGAAATATACCATATGCTTTCAGAGGAGCGGCATACATTCATTTCGCGCGGAATTGCCGCTGTTTTGTGAAAAGTGTAAGTAGCTTAACTGCTCTTTTCAAAAGGGGTGACCGATATGGAGGCCTTAATGATGTATAAATCAGCCCGCGTAATTACGCTTCCAGCTGCTGCCTTTGGGCCTGGCTGAAACTAAAGGCCCTCAGCACAGAGACCGGAGCCTTATTTCATCACCTGAATCCCTTTTAATCAACCACCATTAGTTTTCTCTCCTCAGATCACATTATTCTGAGTTATTGAGATGGGGGAAGGGAGACAAAGAGAGCTGAGTGTGGAACTGTGTGTGTGTGGTGCAAATGTCCAAAAAAGCTCCTTTTCCTTCCAAGCACTTTATTTTGACACTTTTTTTTTACATGTGAACTAAAATCGACCAAGGGGGATTTTAATCGATTCCAGGAAATAACAAAATAAAACTTTATCTGCTAATATTAATAATGTGACACGTGGTTATACTGGACAAAAAACGTGCACAGAAAACACTTTAATCAGAGCGTCAGTGCATATCCAAGCAGAATAGTGGCTGTTTTGGTGAAGAGGTGGGGCACCACCTAGTGCACAGCTACTGCTACAGCCACAACATGGTGGTTGAAACATGTTTTACTTTATTTTGTGAATTCTTGATAAAATGGATTTTTAAAAATTGTCTTTAAAAAATATTTGTTTTTTTCCTTCTAGTTAATGTTTAAGGCAGCCCAAGTCCTGGCCTGCAGTAAATGCTCTACGGTTGATTAATTTAGTGTTGCTTCAGTGAATTGCATCAAACAGCCAAACTGACCCACTTCTCCTACCTTTACCCCTACAAATCCCCCAAAACAAGATAGCAAAATCACGTTGAAATGTAAAATAATGTTGTTGCTGTTTGTTTTGTTCAGCGTAACTGTGTTGGACTCTAAAGTTTTTTGCGACTGTTCAAGAATCAGATAAGAAGACATCAAAGGTGCTCTATGTCTGAAAAGCCATACTTTTTGCATACAAACCCCGATTTGCTTGTTGGAGCTCAGAAACATGCAAAGCACAACAAAGATATCAACATGTAAAAACGATGGAAGACAACAAGGGCGAAACCAGGCGCACTGGAAGAATACAACAATGTGTACAGAAATAATTCCCTTCCAGAGAAAAGCTGTGGTTAGGTAAATGGTATTGAAATTTAAATGTGGATGTTTATCAGTGTCCTTTTGTTTTATTATGTGCTGCAACAGTTATCATTTACATGTCCTCCTCGTTCTGAGGTTCCAATGTTTTTTTCCATGCAAATTACTTCTGCATAACCCCGACTCATAATGTGTCCCGTCATTGTTCAAGTAATTGAAAACAATGCGCGACGAGCAAGTATCAAAAACTTGAAATCACCATCGATTTGAATCCTCCGTTTGAGGCAAGTGCCCGTCTTTCGAGACTGAACTGTTTACATACGGATGCAGAGAAAGTGCTACTTTAAATAAAACTTAAAACAGAAAGAAACAGATTCTACCCCACAACAATGAGAACAAATAACACTTATCAGCCTGTTGTGTATCTATACATACAATTAGTTTTCTTATGATTATTGACCACCTTGCATGTTTGTAATAATTAGAGGCGTATTAAATGTTCACACAGTGAAACCATATTGGGATTAATGACCAAGCACCTCCCTGCTAATTGTCACATCAAACAAACAGACACTAATTGACAAATGTCCTGGTCCTGTGCTAAGTGGACACAGAGTGGGCGCTGCCTCCAGATTGGTCTCTTTGTCTGCTTTCATTTGCAGGTCGAGCCCCCTACATTAAGAAGCCGCTCCGGAGTTGTGTTTTTCTTTGCTGGGGTAATGAAACACACACCTGCTACTCTCGGGGAATGAATAGAAACTTGAATCTAATACCACTGTCATGTGGCTCTGAGTGGACTCCACAATACCCATGTTTTGGGTTTGTGTTGCAGGGTGCACACTTAGGTGTGCGTCTTTGCAGCAGTTTTAATACAAAGATGGGGAAAAGTGAGTAAAAGAAAAAGTGTGTGTGGGGGGGGACAGAGATTTTAACTTGTCTTCAAATATCCAGCTGCTGCTTTTGGCCTGCAACCACCAAAGACAAAAACAAACAAATGCACAAAACAAATCACTGCTGACAAAAAGATACAAGTCTAATTTATGATTATTCTGTAATACAATTTTTGTTCAAGTCTTTTTTGGGGGGTATACTACCGTATAGATGTAAAAACATTAATTTTGACTAATGTTGCCTTGTTACACTCTAAACAGAACACAGTGGTATTAAGTCTTCAGATTCATATACATGCAAAAAAAAAAAAAAAAAATCCAAACACTCTGCTCCATCTTGAAATGCTAATTTATGATTAGCATCATTATGCACTAGTGTAATTTCACAAAAGCCTTCCCACAGTGCCACACAAAGGGCTCATTCACTGCCAGAGCTGCTCCGTGTTAAGAAGAATTACTGCACGGCAATGAAATCCGTTCACACGGATGAGGATTTATTCAATAATTACAGACTTTCATAGTTTTAATGCCACTTAATGAGGAGCTTGCATGGTGTGGGTGAATGGATGCGGCTCTTTAATTTTTGTAACTTGGTGTTTTTCTCATTTGCTTCACACAACCTTTCTGTGATGTAAACTAACTAGGATAAGTCTTGCCAATGTTTGGTGGGTTATCTCTTTCTGCTCTTGTTTAAGAAGTTAATCAGCAGGCAAATGTTCAGGTGTAACGGAGTGTAAATATTAACACATACTGGTACAAATGCTACTGCTACTCCCCAAGCAGGCAGTGTAAACAGGAGCTGCTTAACGATGTGTGATCTAATAAAAAAATTAAGTAAGTATTAAGTATCTCTCCTACTTGTGCATTAAGTGTTTAAATACAGAGGCTTTCCAATAGAACCATAGTACCTACATTTTTTCACCTTTGACACAATAAAACTGCAAATTTCAGTGTGTTTTAGTGGGATATTTGCCAGGACAACTCATAGTAGCACTCAATTGTGAGGAGAAAATTATGCATGATTTTAACATGTTTTTCCAAATAAACATCCAAAATATATGCCATGTATTCAGCACCATTTATTCAATACCTGTGACTAAAATCCAATACAACCATTTGACTTAAGAAGTCGACTGAATAATAGTTCACCTGTGTCATATTCCAGGATTTATCAAGATATCACAAAGACAAAGTCATAAAGTTGTAGCATAGTTTAAATCAATTGCATTAAGTTAATTTGTACAGCACATTTCAGCAACAATGCAGTTCAAAGTGCTTCACATCATAAAAAACACAAAAATAAAAAGTCATAGACTACGCCACACAATCAACAACTAAGAAAACCATTAATTATTACATTTTATCAAGAGGTTTAGGTGATAAAGCAATTTTCCAAAGTGTAAACATCTCAAAGATCACTTTTCAAAAAGGAGTCGTCGAGACGACCACAGGAACTCTGGAGGAGCAGCCGAATTAAAATTACATGAATTAAAAGGAAATACAAACAACATAACAAACCAAAAGAAAGAACAAAAATAATCTAATGTTGATCTGAAGTATGTAAACTAGGTGCTCCTGTTCAGGCTTGCTAGATAAGTATCTTCTGGTCTTCTGGACCCAGCAAACATGTGGAAGAAGGTGTGCAGATGTGTAGAAAGGCTAAAGCTATTCACTCAAACTAAGTTTGAGCTACATTGCAAAACAATTAGTAAAACTTTCAGTCTCTCGATGTACGCTGCTAGTAGACATTCCCTAACTAGTAGCTATAATATAATTGCAGTGTAAACTGGTTCACCTAATTATGGATTTAAGGTCTGAATATATATGAATGTTTCTTTTTCAGACCTGTTTTGTAATAATCTTTCCACTTCAAATGTGTTGGTGTGTGTCGGTCAGTCAAAACAAGGAATAAAATAACAAAATGTGAAAAGTTGAAGGAGTCCAAATATTTTTGACAAGACGCTGTTCAAACTTTAGCACAACCCATTAAGATGAAGGCTTTATCTCTGAGAACAATGTGTCTACATCCCTCATACCCATGTTACTATGGAGAGCTAATTATGTTGGCAAAGTTTAATTGCTCAATCATCAGCATTGAACAAAGAGGCGTCATTGCCCCCCTCCCCATACTTTCAGTATACTATATTTATAATGGCCAACAATTACAGAGAGGGCCCTTTAGCTGGGATAGCACCAGTAAAAGCTGCCGGCGCTAATGAAAATCTGTAATCACTCTGCCCACAGCAGTTATTAGTAGGAAATTATAGGTCATCTGAAGGGACAGCAGTTATGAGCATTAGAATAAATAACACTACAGCTTGTGGCAAATGGAGCAAATAAACGAGGAGCATGTGGATCTTGGATTGTGCACTTAATAGAGGTAATCGATTTTACTCTTGCACTCCAGGAGACTCACTTTGTGCTTTGCACTCTTGCCTCATCCATACCCAGATTTAACTGTGAAAATCAAGCGATTGCCCATTTCACAAGCCAGTTTGTAAGCCACTTTCCAAACTCTTGTTGGTCAGACTTCTGGATCAATGCAAATATTTTATGAGCTGAAGCACGCTTTGCAAACTCTAATTGCAGCAGCACGACGCTGAGAGCTGAGAATAGCTCTTTTCTTCCCATGACCCTTCTCCCTTTATACGTTTCTTTCTCTCCTCGTATGTCTTTCAGGCCACCTCTCCGGCCCTGTTCACTCATCTTGTCCGGTTGCTCGGTCAGGCCCTTGGAATGCTGTGTCCCTTTGATCAAGTCTTCATTATCCGTGACTCCGTGATGCTTGGCTGTCTGACGTTGAGGGAGCCTATATAGACGAGCGAGAGAGGCATTGCCTCGGTGCGGACGTGGAGGCCTCTCCACACAAGGCTGAACAATTGCTAGGCATCCTGCCTCCATTAATGAGAAGCATCTCCATCCTCAGCACTCCCCGGGCAGCCTCCACCAGGTGGAATGCTTGGCCCCTGTCACTCATAGCATTGCTGAAGGCTATTAGCAATTCATTAAGTGAGTGACTGTCCGCCTGCCTGTATCAATTAGGGGATAGTTGATATGTCTGTTATTGTTGGAGTCTGAGATCGCGCTGCTTTTCACTCAATGTCTGCCTTTGCTTTCAAGCTCAGGCAGATCTGCTTCTTTTATAGTTTAACTGTGTGCATGTGTGCGCATTTGTGTGTGTGTGTGGTCTTGACTTATAGGAGACTTGATGTAGGAGGAAGATGGGTATTGATTATCAGTTTTCAAATAAAATATCTTTGTATATTCCTTGATTTGCTCTTGATTATTATTTTTTTCTTATTAGACTGTTTGAATGAAAACTAATTTGGCATCTGGAAACAGATTAAACATGGCCACAGCACTGTGAGCATCAGTTACCTGCGTGACCTTATGTTCATGTAATTCAAGGTGGAGGGTAAAGTGGACTTTCCATGGTTATCACCTGACACTCGTCTACCAGTAAATCAGTTATGTCTTGTTTTCATAAATTAACAGGAACGAGAAGTAAACAGGCTGTATGCTCAAAACTTAAAGTGATTACTGTTAATATTATAAATAGATGTAAGACAGTATATAAAATTTGCTTAACAGCCAACACCCTTGTGGCCTGGTCTGGCTAATATATAAAATATCCCCCCCAAGAACTGACCATTGTCAAGAGCCAGGTAGGCAAATCTCAGGCAAATTCCCCTTGTTGTTCACAAACAGGATTCCTCTTCTCACTCTATGGATTTAGATAAGAGGACACTCTTTTGCATGCATATCTGATCGCTGCATATGTAGATTCAAACTGCACGACTGCCATCAACTCTGTTACGAGAATACAAGGACAGTCGATGAAAATCTAATATAGCGGTCTTGTTTGAAAGTAGCGCTGAACGTGTCTATTGACTCACGTAGGCCTTAATTTGCATTAAACACTGCAGAGAGGCAGAGTCTGCTTTTGGGTTGGAGGCCACTTACGCCTCATTCTAACTGTCACTAGCAGCGTTTACTGTACCACCCAACAGGGCCTGAACTCTGTCTACAGTACTTAATATAAAAGGTATTTAAAAATCTAAATGATGTATTATTTAATTTCATGCTCTAATTTCTTGATAATGTCAAAAACCTGTCAGTTTTTGTCATTGTCATTTATTTTTGAAGCAATGAATACAGGTATTACACAATGCCTGTTTTTATGTCAATTTATATGTTCCATGTTTTGTTTAGCTACATGTAAAAAGTGCGATTGTGAAAGTCAGTCGCGTCAGTGCGATTTTTTGTTTCAGGGCACTTCAGTATAAATTAAAAGGAAAAAGATACATGCTTTGAAAAGTCAGAGCTTGTTGGTGTGCATTTGTATTTACCTGCTGAAAGTTTCTTTTTAGGGAAGGCATTTAGTGCCATTGATTTCACATATGGTGACTAAAGTACAAATTAGCTCAAGTTCATTTAGATTTAGAATAGGTGCAGAGCACAATTTTTAATTAGTACAGAGATTCCTAATTTCATGTAGGTCTTGTTTTTTTTATCACCTTAACAAATGGATATGGTTCCACTGTCGCTCTGGCTGGTATGTTTGGTATAGTTTCCAGTTTTCTTCCTGGGCTGCCTGAAATCATGTTTCGCTCTGGGCATAATGTGATCAGAGTTATGTGTAGCGTTAGTCATTATTTGCTTTCCTACGACAAGTTTGCTATCTGATAAAAAACGGTTACATTATAATAAATAATGCCATATTTTTCAGATTTCTTTGGGTAAAGAAATTTGAAAATTATGTGTCACTTTCCTTCTACTTCTCAATTACGCCCTGCTTTGTGTTAGTCGTTTACATCAAATACAATTCAAATGGCCTGTGTTTTGTAGTTACAAGTGAACAAGTTCATGTATGCAGACGGACAAACACGATGTGTGATTACGCACCAGTCAGGAATCAGCTGAATCCAAACAAAGCTCCTGACAGCCACTGAATCTCTATGCCACATTCACAGCACATCGCTGACAGCAGATCTTAATAAAAAACAGCTTGCTGTCTGCAGAATTTTGATAATAACAACACATACAAAAAAAGCAGACTGTTAATGATAGTGCTAATCATCACATTTTGCTCACGGGTCAGCAACACAATTAAACAAAGTCACCATTATCTGATGAATGGCTGGACAAAACTCTTTTTTCTCTTCTGTGAAATTGTTTGGCGACCATTAGCAATGCAGTGTAATGCCGGAGATTGACGTTGTCGTCTACTTAGCAAGTGACAAGGGACGTGTGTGAGAGGAGGGGTCAGTGAGCCTGGTGAGGGGGGGCAGTGCAGGGATTGATCGGGGTCTGCGTTGTTGCCAAACGGGGGGAGAGGGTGTATTGGCTCGTAGACAATGAGCTCCGGCCAGCGCTGAAAGGCCCATTCTGCGGATCCCTGTTAGCTGTCTATTATCCATGGTCTCCAGGGGGCTGCTAAATAGAGGGCATGTGTTAGGCAGACATTTATCATGTAATTACAGCACTAGGATCCGTTTCTGATGGTGTGTGATGATTACTAATAATTACTGTGCATTTCACGCCTCTAAAGGGCCCAGATGGGGTCCCAGGGCGTCAATACAAAGGAAAGGAGGCAAGCAGGGGGTTGGGGGGAAGATGAATAAAAGGCAGGATTAAAAATGTGGAGAAATAAAAAGGTAGATGGGGGGAAAGGGAAGAGTGATAGTGTCTCGCCTTAACTATTCTGAGATGCTCATTACCTTTATGAACTGATCCATATGTGTCCAATTACCGATAAAGGAAAGGAAAGAACAAAGAAATAGAACAAGAAACGAAAAGAGATGAGAAAAAACTAAGAAAATAAAATTAAGAGATGGAAAGAGAGAAAGACAAATAAAACAAAAAACATTAAACTGAAAGAAATATGTCAAATGTTTACGACTAAAATATCTTCACACCTTAGATTTTGCATTGTTTTATTTATTTTATCATGTCATGTATTTTCTCCTACCGTCTTCTCTGTGGTGATTGCACGTTGAATGGGTTAAGGTTTAAATAAAGAAGAAAAAACTCCCATCTGTGAAAGGAGCCATCGTACCTCTGTTCCAATCAGGGGATCTGGTTCTCATGAAAGCAGCGGGGATGAAATACAATGTGTTCACTGCTGTATTTCTTCAAGAACCTGGATCAATCAAACAGAGCAAGCTTTCACTGATATGCTGTATATATAGGCATATATTTACTTGAGACTGTGTGTGCACATGTGTGTGTAAAGAAGAGATAAGACAACAGCTGAGTAGATGTGCATCATCAGTGCCTGCAACCACAAACAAAACACACATCAACAGAAGGTGGAATAGTGACGCAATGCCAAAATGTTGCAGTCACGTTTCCATCCCCAATGTTCATTATACTTGATGCATTTGTTGTTGTTGTTTAACATTAATAACCAACATTAGATGTATTTTTCAAAGGCATGTTAGAGGCCTACAGATAAAGACTTTGAGATTCTCACTTGATCAAGGTGGGCTCAAATGAAATCTTCCAATTGGCGGTGTTTTAACTTCTGCACAAAAGCCACTGGAATCAATATGGGCCCGGAGGAGGGAGGGGGATTGTGGATGGAGAAGATGAGGACCGTCCTGTTTAATAGAAACAAATTGCTCTCCACTTCCCAGTGACACAGATAGCGGACCATTTGTACCTGCTGGCCTTTGTTGGGAACAACAGAAAGGAAATGTACTCATCCTGGCCAAGGATAAAGTTCGGGGCTTTCTGTTACACCCCAGTTACCTTAGCCTCTGTGCCCACCCTCTTGAACAAGCACAGCGGTTAAGTAGTTCAGGTGCCTACTACATTCTGTTAGATTAAAGGTCTCTGCTTTTGGCCCGAGTTGAATTGCTTCAGCTGCAGATGAAGGGAGCAGAGGGAGGGGGGGAGTGGAGCAAAGTTGTAGGGCCAGGGTTCATGAATGGACGTCTTGTGCGTGTTCACAGAGGCGAAACGTTTTGGGACAGCCGGCATGCCTCTCTCTACACTACAAACCTGAGAGAAAGCCTGTAGGGGAGGGTTGGTGTGTATGGGGATGTGGGCTGCAAAGCCCGGCCCCTCCTCAAACTCAATTCACTGCTCACCTTATATCCTCATCCACATTTTCTCCCAGGTTGGTGCATTTGTTTGCAACAAGGGCTAACACAGGGAGGTGGACAGGTGAGTTAACAGTGGTAGAGGGGGTCTTCTGGAAAGCTGAAGACACACTCTTAGTCACCCCCGTGGAGCGTGGACCTGAAGGAAATGGGACACAATGCACACAGAACATGAGCAGGGGGAATGTGTAATACTGCGCCAATGTGCACCTGTGCTACCCACCCACCCACTCACCCACCCAGAGTGGCAGTAAGATCAGGGTCTGAGGAGCAGTAGATCTGAAAAGCATAATAACTGTAGCTGTAGGACACACTCAAGGCTTAAGTTACAGAGTCTCGCTTTTGGCGAATGCAGCTCCGATTCTCTTAGATAGCCAAGCTCATTAAAGATTACAGAGATTCATCATCTACTTTAAAGAACAAAGGAAAATTAACTTTAAAAAACGTTAGTTTGCAGTGCCTCTCAAAAATATACATACCGCTTTCTCTGATGAAAAAAAAAGAAAACATCCTTATTTCATGACATAACCACCACCAGGTTTCACAATGGGAATGGTGTGTTCAGGGTGATGTGGATTGTTACTTTTCCACCGTACACAGTGATTTGCAAAAAGATTATCTTTTTTCTCATCTATCGAGAGCATCCTCAGGATCTTTCCTAAATTCCCTCACATAAATTATTACAAATTGATAGTTGCCACTCTTAAAACCACAAATTTATAATAATGTAATGTAGAAAATGTGACTAATCCATTCAAGAGATTTTCTCCGCTGGGCTATAGATTTCTGCGCGAAATCTAAGGTTGTGCCATTTTCAAATTACGTGTTCAATTGTGAAATGCAAAATGTTCAAAGTTTGAACTGTTTTGTAACCTAATCCTGCTTTTAATTGCTGTGTCACTTGATCTTTATGATCCTGTTTGTGCTACAGGAAAAAAAAGCTGAAAAAAACCCTGTATTTATACTGAGATTAAATTATGTCCAAGGGGAATGGTTATTAATTAGGTGATTTCTGAAGGCAGTTGGCCGCACCGGTTTGGTACCAGATAAAGACAAAAACAAAAAAAAACTTTTCTGATTTACTGAAAGACATGGAAAAGCATGCACAATTTTCCTTCAGCTTAAAACATTGTGCAGCATTTTATATTGGTCTATAACATTAAATTCATTACACAACAAATAATGAGAAAATTAACTGCATCGAAACACTTTTGCGAGGAACTACACCCCTTTTAGGTTTGCTACAAAAATGTGCAATCGGTTAGCTTATTACCAACAAACCTATGTTATTACACGTTTTTCCTGTTTGCTGTCCAGGTCATGTTGAAATGCAATGATGCATACACAGCGTGAGCATACATGTGCAACTTCTACAACCTAAATCCCAGGTTACAGGGTCAAGTACAAGAGTCAAAGGTGACGTCTGTGTATGGGATTGGATTCCAGTCTGTGAGAATCTACTGAAAGAAATCATTCCACTGATGTTCAGCAGAATGTTCCAAACTGTGTGTGTATACCCTCAGCATAAAAAGACTGAAACTTGTCATTGGATAAATGTAAGAGCAAAGGATCAAGAAGGTCAGGGTGCATATCGCTTGATAACGCAAACCACGTGACTCAGTCTCTGTGACATAAAGTAAATGTTCAGTAATCCAAATCTTAATCTTGTGCCGCGCTCAGTGCGGCTTAAAGAAACTGATACTCCTGTGACTTCTTTAGCGGCTGATTGTGTTACCTTTACAATTCCGCTTCTCCTCCTTCCTGTTTTGTACCTTAGGAATGCTCGATAAAAGTATCCCCGCCGTGGGTTTTCACCTGCACAGGAGAGGACAGGGCAGCAGTCTGGGGTGAAAAATAGCATTGTAGCCCCATGGGGAGTAAACACAGCAAATTTGCTGCAAATGTTAGGCGTTTAGGGCAGTTACTTAAATGACTTAAATAACTTTTTGAACAGTATCAACAAGATGATAGGAGGTGTACCAAATTCAAAAATGGTACGACCCAATTTGAGCAGAAGAATTCTCAAGTGGTTTGCCAACTTGTCTTGTTCCCAATGAAGTTGGAATTGATCACACTTGAAGTTCAAAAAGTAATTCTTGCAACCTGATTCAGTTCAATTACTATATTCAGCTTCTTCAACCAATAACTTTTTTGCAGTGAAGACCTAGATCATCAGCAGTTATTTAATCTCTCAACAATCTTCCCTTTAAGTGTTGCCTCATGAGTCGCTGACTTTGTGACATTTTAGGAAATGTTTGCAAAAGTTGCTACAACTGTCTAACATTAGCAGAGCCACTGCAATCTGCTTACAATCTGTTATGTACTTAAGAAAATAGACCAGTTCAGATAGCTTTTCTTTGTTCTGACAGTAAGCACTAAGTCATTTTAGTTGTGAATGCTGAAAATACAAAGGAAGACAAACTTGTATGTTGCATATGTTGTGTTTATAGACTAAACACATTATTGTTAGACAGTGACATGATTCTTTTTTTTCTTCCAAATTCAGTTTCATTCTGCACTCTGGGAGGCAATTTATCTGTCATGACTTCCAAAGAAGTAGCTCACTTTGCCCCCCTCTGTCCCATTATACTGACAGCAGCCTTATTAGCCATAAGGGAAACCGCCAGCCACATGAATTTGGCTTCTGTTCGCCTATGGGCCCCAGACAAGCCTCTTCTTACAATAGCGCCAATGATTCTGAGATTTTTTTTCCAGTTATTATTTGATAAATATATTAATTATGACCAAGGGATGACAGTCCAATCAGATTGTCAGGCACCTAGTCGTGGGCCCCCACCCCACACTTTGTTGATAAGTTCTCTCAGGTTTCTAAAGCTGTCATCCAGGAGGCTTGGACTTCTTATCACCACAGAGGCCATTCTAGGGATAATTTCCTGTGTGTCACAATTAAATGGTGGGTTTGTGATGGGGAACAACTGATCTTTTAATGCAGGAATCTCCTGATGTTTGTTTCTGAGGGGATGAGTTGGACGGGTGCATACCGTTGATGATGTAAGTGTTGCTGGATTCCAGATATTTCTTGGGAATCTAAAGTGCTTTGCAAATATATTCATGCTCCTTAACTCCCTTTCATATTTGGTCACATTGCCACCTCAAACCTTTTTGTGTTGTATTGAGACTTGATTTGATGGATGGACGGACGGACCATATGGCAACATTTGCCTCTGGAACTCTGGAGAAGAGAAATATCTTACTCTGCAAAGTTAAAAGTCTCTGAGTAGATTCTGGGATCACCTGAGAAGAATATGATGGTCATATAGACTGCTTAATCTAACCATCATTATGGTTAAGAAACTGCTTTCCTCAAAAACAGCTCAAAACAACAGTCAATTGTGAATCCTTTCAAATGGTTAGGTGGTAGAAGATGCAGAGCGGCATGCTATTCTTGTAGGGGATGTGAAACAGAACAGTCCCTGTGAAGTTTCTTGCCATGGCAAAGCATAGAATCAGCTCCATGGTCTTGTCTGACAGCCGTCTGGACTTTAGAAATGGGTGATAACTTAATTTCTACTCATGTCAACACTACTGCAGGGACCAAGGGGAAACTGTGGGTCTATTGTGTATCTGTCATGTCATGCTGCATTTTGTGGTCCCAAGAATGAAAAATATTTAAGTGGCTTTGATGTCATGGATCTCAATGAGGTGCTCAGATCGTATGAAATCATTTTACTTGTGCTTTCCTTGACTCGAGTCTGATTTCTTTGTCTTTTTTTTATATGTGCGCTCGTCTAGGCAGTATTGCCTATGAAAGTTTACCTATGTTTGGCGTAACTTGCCCACAGCCTGCAGTAGATGCGTCGTACCTCAATTGAACCAGACACAAGTGCGAGGCTTATACTGGAACAACCCTGAGTTGAGGGCGCTGACAGCAGCTTCTATCTGCCAATCTCCCTGTGGATATTGTTGCAGTACTGGCAGACAGACAGCCAGGGCTTGTGGGCCGACAGATCCTCTCTTTCAGCAGGTTATCATTTCCAATTAAACCCTTTCATCCCTACATACAGTCAGCTTCTTGGCCAGAAAAAAATGACCTGAATAAGACGTTATTAGTCCATTTCAACAGGTCTCCATTTTACCCCTTCGAACTCTGCCGGGTAACAGAGAGGGTTGGGCAATCTTTTAAAGCACAATAGTTCTAGATTCTTCGGGTATCTTTATTCAAATAGCTCAGAACTTAGGCCATCTACGGTGGTTACTGTGGTTCTGTTTATAGATAATCTTTGGAATTGCATCGGACTGACACCGGCATGTCCTCTCTGAAATGTGTGCCAGAACAAGGGCCTTTTTGTTTTGCTGTGTTTTGGCAGGGTTCACAGTGGCCGGCGCTCTTTCTACCTGTGCTGCACAGCAGACATGAAGGAATGCCTGCAGAGCTCAGAAACTGTCTGTTGAAAAAGCCCTCGCAATGTCTCATTTCCTTTAATAAGGTGGCCTCAAAGGCATCCGGATGAACCTACTAAATACAGATTAACCCGCAGCACCATCAGCAACTACTCAGTCATCAGGATCAGTCACGCTTGTATAAGTGTGTGTGTGAAAACTTATAGGTATGCACAACTTGACAGTTTTCTTCAAAATCCAAGAAGCATTTTTTTTTACTGAATAGTTTAGAATCCACATTATTTATAAAAGTCACCAATGCACATTTACTTTATAATCTATTTACCCCGCCCTGTATGTATTATAAAAAAATCAGTTCACTACGATGCATTCGAAAAGTATTCACAGCGCTTCAATTTTTCCACATTTTGTTGTGTTATGTTTTTTGGGGGGGTGAATCTTAATAAATAATCACAACACTCAAATTTTTTGTCCACATTGTTATAATGCAGTATTTTTCTTTAAATATATTTTAATGCAATTTAAAATAGGGCTGTAATATAAATAACATATAATACTCACTCCATTGTACTCCTGTTTTATTTCAGGGCATTGAAAAACTTGGAAATCAATCATCTTCCCTGGTGGGTGAATTATATGTCTTTCTTTCCATATGTAGATGATTTATTGCATTAAAAATGGACCAGATAGAAAGGGAAAAAAGTAGCCTTTATACACTTTACAAAAATAACACTTCTCCATAGTTTGCAGATGACCAAATTCCACGTTTGTGGTGTTTGTTGGTAGAATAGTTTAAATCTTGCTCCTCAGCTGCAGGGCATCAAAAGCAGCAGTCCCACTTGGCTACAACTTTTAAACCTTTCTTCACTTCCTGGCTAACTGCTCTGGTATGCAAGTTTGCCATGTGCCTCGTCTAGTTTTACAGAGTGGTTTTAAGTGCAATCCAATTCACAGTTTCCGCTCTAAAGTAAGACACACTCTCTGAAAACGTACCCTCCTCTAACCAGGACTGGCTTCCTGCTCAAAAGGGAAAAGGTGCACTCTGAGACAGCAGTCAACATTATAGTCAAGTCTAACCTGTACAATGTGAGTTTGGATCTACCAGCATCCCTTAATAAATATAGACTCATGCAGTGGTTGTTGGAGGGGCTTTAAGAATTGGTGAATTAAGTGAACCTCAGCAAGTACAGAAAAATGAATCCAATAAAGGAGTTGAGGAAGAAAACATCAAGAGTGTTATCAGAGCATGAGTATCTGAAGAAAGCTACACCGTTAGAAACACTAGGATAATCCTCTGGGTTTTAATGGTTTTGAAATGCTATGAAAGATTAGGTAAACAGTCCATTTGATTAATGGGAAAAGAAGTCAATTGGCCATGGAGCATGAAGAAGTGCACAATGCTCCTTTCATGTGCGGCTCCTGCTGCGAACTGACACGGTCACAAGGATGTCTTGGCAAAGAAGACATTTTGTACATAGCTCCTCTGCAGAGTGTGCAGTCTCACACTTTAAAAGACTTGGAAACTTGAGCGACTGTGAGGAAGTATTCCCATGTAGCAGTCAGACAGACAGACACACACACACACTCACACATAGGCTATGGTGATATCCAGGTAGGCTAAGACAGAGTTATTGTTTCAGGTTTTATAGCGTTTTTTTTATTATTATTATTATTTCTAAGCTATTTGTTTTACAATTACATCCCCAAAGCTCCGTAATGCACTTGTGATGGAACAAATCTCTGCAGGTATTCCTTCCCATTCCCTTCAAATATCCTCTGTCCAGGTAAAGGTCACCTATTCCAGGTGCTTGCCCTCCACTTGACTCCTTTCCAACCGACTGTGGCTAAAGCAGAATCTGCAGTGACCCATTCTAACGCCGTGTCATCTATGCATGATCAAATCCACCCAAAACAGTTTAGGAGAGCCGAGCCAAAAAGACGGTAAGATCAGAGTGGTTTTGAGAAATGTCGAGTGATGTGAAGGGTTTTTCCCATCAGTAATGACATGAAAGTAGAATTTCCCTCCAATTCAGTTGATTTGTATAGTGACAATTCATGACAAAGGTAAATAAATTAAAAAACAGATCTTCCAATTTATTTTTGGAACTGTATAGTCAATTTAATCCAATCATAAAAACCCAATTTTAAGTTAGTCACACATGTTTTAGATCTTGTTATTAAACAGAGCAGTCAAGTTCAGTTTATCGGTTTTTATCTTCTCTAGTCAAATGCTTAGAGTCACTGACTCAGTCATCACTCCTCTTGAATGAGGATGTTATGTATGTCAGTAGACAGTCCTGAAAACTAGGAATTTAACATAAGGTCAAACACAATACCTGGATTCTTTACTTTATTTACAGAGGGTTTATTTAATGCCACCCGACGAATTAATTTGTTTAGAAATTTGATTATTTTATGTAATTATTAATGGTCATTTGCCTAATTTTTTGGTTTGATGTTTAAACCCTGGAGGCTACTGCTTGGTAGTACGCACACAGATGCATTCACTTCATAAAGGCCGCCATTAAACACTGTTACGCCTATTTAGGGAAAGATTTGAGTGGACAAGAGGTTAGCTGTTAAACACCATAAACAAGATAATTTGCTTGGCTGGTTGTGATTCTTGACCTTGGCTTCAAGCACATTCTTCACTGTCAGTTTTAGATCACAGTAAAATGTCTCACCTCCAGTGCTGCATCAAAAAAAAAAAAAAAAAATATATATATATATATATATATATATATATATATATATTGACCATCACAACTGATGTATGGTGGTTCACTTTTAGATATTACCAACAGATTTGTCATGAATTATAAAAGGTAAAAGCAAGTTTATTTCACCAACAATTATAGAGATATGACTCAACCTGCCCAGAATAGCATAGTAAAGAGTGGCTGCTAATCCTCCATCCGTAGCCCATAGCTAGAGGCAGCGCAAGGCAACATAAGCTCTCCTATCCTCCCTGCTATCACCTGCCTATTTGCTGCCATGCCATCCCTATGGCGCTTTCAGCCACTCTTTCTCCCCTTCCCCTTTCCATCCACTAATCCTCTTTAAGAACATTACCTGCTAATATATCCAGTCAGAAGGTATAAAAGCCTAGCTATCTCTTTACTGCCATCGGCGGTACGCTAAATAGGCCATTAATGGGGGAAGGTAAATGGGGGGATATTGTGGTTTTGACCCCAAATGCTATTCAGATCTCGGTATAACTAAGTGCCCGTCTGAGGTGTAGCATGTTTTGGAAGAGAAGGAACAGAGGGAGAGGACAAGAAGTGTGGTGAATGAGATAAAGATCAGCTGGCATTTTTTTTAACAATCAGATATTTTGAGTCATTTGTGGATAATGTCAATAGTGCATACAATGCAAAACCAAATAAACACTCACATTTAAATATATATATGTATTTCTTAGTATTCTTGATAGCAAGCAACATAGGATAACCTCACACACTGGCGCCCCCAGGTGGTGAAATTGAGGAACTGGGATTTGACATTGAATTTAAGAAAGCAGTTCACCTATGCGTTTTGTTTTTTTTTTAAATTCCTTCTTGAATATTTAAATACAGATTTTAAAAAAGGAGGGAGTTAGGGGGGGCTAAACACATGATGCTTACAACTTCTTGTTTCCTGGATATTGGTGTCAAAGTTATTCACTTTGCCCTTGATATTTTACTCCAAATAATGGTCTAGTTTGAAAGAACTTCACCTGTATTTTATATAAGCCGAATCAGCAGATCACGACATCTTAACCCAACAGCATAGTTTTTAATGCCACATTAAAATTGTATAAATCTGGTCTTATGATTCTGGGAGTTGAAGACCATAGAGCACAAACCGTCTGAGGAAATCAGCACAAACCTTGGTTGCTCTTTGCTATCTTGAGCAGGTTAACCCCGCAGGCCGCGCTGACCGACAAAGTGCACTTGTTGACTTGGCCCCGAGGCAAGGCAGCTGTTCATTTTACTGCTAATGGAGTGCCACTGACATCACTTTAATGAGACAGCTGTAATGAGTGCTGACAGCTCTGACAGCACGCCGCTCAATCAGTTTAGCTCCTCCAGCTTCAGCAGCCAGAAGCTTTTTTTTTTTTTTTTTTACAGAGATCAGAGAGCGCCCTCCTGTGGTCATTATAGGGAAAGAGTCCCAAGACTAAGGGGGCGTTTCGAAAGAAAGATGCGCGTGTACATCTAATTATATTAAAATATTATTGAAATACCATATTTTTTCCAGACATTACCCACAGAAAGCCATACTTAAAGTGTTTTTTTTTCATCTGTTTGGATGATTGTAGTACACTTCTAACAAAAGAGAAAAAAAGAAAAAGACATGCCTACTTAATGTCCATTTAGTGTACAGTATGGTTTTTTTAATACTTGGTTGGACATTAATTTAGCATTATTTACTGCATCGATGTAGAGTAGCATGGATGTGATCAGACTGAGGCTCTTCTGAGTCTAATGGAAGCTCAGGTTGCTTTGACAGAAACTGTCAGCTTGTCTGAATGTTGACTCTGGTGTCTCTCGTCTTTCTCTTGACAACACACCATTGAATTTTGGTGAGTTTCAGGTCAGACCACCTTGGTAGCCAGTTGAGGACAGTGATATTGTCATCAAACCTGGTAACTGTGCATTTTAGTGTCAAATCATGTCAGAAAGTGAAATCATCATCTCTATAAAGATTGTCAGAAGTATGGAAGGATAAGGAGAAATTTCCTGTTGGAATATGTGCTAACATTAGACTTTAGACTTTACAAGCAGATGAGGCAGAAGATATATCATAAAATTTTATTTCATTTATTTCTATAAAGCAAAAGTAAATGATAATAATAATAATAATAATAATAATAAATAATAATAATAATAATAATAATAATAAAGCAAATTCTAATGGGCAAGGACTGCTACGGTTGTGTTTGGTGGTTCCTGAAGACCTGACTTCAGGTCAGGTCTGCAAGTCCACACCTTATGGATTTCCTCCAAACTCTTTGAAATATTTTTGGTTCACAATCCTCTTAAGGCTGCAGGTATCTCTGTTGACTGATCACACTTCTCTCCTAACCTCTGTCCGTTTACTCAAATTACTATAATTAGTCTTGTAAATATGTGAGTACCCAACTTCTTTAGGAGTAACCTTTTGGGCCTTACCCTCTTTGTGGAGTGTGTCAATGACTATCTGCTGCGATGTAAAGTTAGCAGTCTTCCTTACGATGGCAGAGGCCACAACATATTTCTGTGCAAGTGAATTTTGTATTACTTTTTTGATCAATTAAGAAAAAAGACACCCTTGAAATATCGCCCATCTGTTATATGCAACAACTCTAGGTAATAACATAATAGTTTCATGTTTCCAGTTGAATGACCACAATTAATATTTTGCATGATGTTCTGATTTAATATGCAAAACTAAAATTGATCAATTCTTTTTATGAATACATTTAAGTAGAGCTTACTGCTAAAGAGAAATATGTAATACTTATGTTCGGAGACATAAAAAAAATAGAAAGTTAGTTCATATTTGTTTTATGTTATGTCAAAATGAGTCCTTCCTTTGATATGGTTTCACATCCACTAGAGGGAGGTACTGCATTGGATGTTTAAAAGCAAAGGGGTTTAGTTCCAGGCTGCACAGTGGAGCAGTTGGTAGAGCTGTTGCCTTGCAACAAGAAGGTCCTGGGTTTGATTCCCAGCCCCAGTGTTTCTGCATGGAGTTTGCATGTTCTCCCTGTGCATGTGTGGGTTTTCTTCAGGTACTCCGGCTTCCTCCCACAGTAAAAAAACATGACTGTCAGGTTAATTGATCTCTCCAAATTGAATGTGTGTGTGCATGGTTGTTTGTCCTGTGGATGATGGAAATTGTATCAGCAGTGGTAGATTATCAAATTTAAACTCCTGCTCTACTGATCATCTGTCAGAGTTTGTGTGCAAGTCGCCTTTTTTTTTTAACTGAGTCGATCATCAAACTCCACAGTGCGTCTACATAGTGAGGTTGTCAAAGTCAAGCAAGAATATAACTGACCTACTTCCCTCTTGGTATTTTATCAATTAACACTTTTTTCCCCAACATTGTATTAAGTTGTTGTAATGCTGGCTGTCAGCTGTTCACTACTGTCACCACATGCTTATTTGGAGGGGGAAATGCTGTAAAGTAAATAATTTAATGCAATCTTGTGAGCTTTTTAACTTTACTCTTTTAAAGTGACTCTAACCACAGAGTGTTTTTGTTAGAAATGAACAAGAATGCATATAAATAAAGTTGAGTGTGCCTTATTTATTGGATTGAATCCATTATTTAAATTTTAGAGCTTTGATACAAATCCAAGAGGACTGTTGTATTTAGGTGGTACGTTAGGTGCTGTAATTTCCTCTTTGTTTTAAGGAGGTTATGTAATGCATTTTAAACAGGACATGCAAAGCCATAAACAAGCAAGAATGCCCATTTGGACCTGAAACCAGATGGCATAATCTAAATAAATCAATTTTTTTTTATTGACTCTTACAAAGTCCGAAATGATGAACGGATGTTCTGAAGAGCCTCACAAACTGATGAATATGCTGCTTTATCAGGATGACATGTGGGATTTATGGGATGTCTATTCACACCACAACAAACACAGCTGGAAGAATCATATTTAAGTTCAACATATGAAGTCTAAGCTTCCACAGGTCAATGCTAGACAAGAAATTTCCCTAAAGTAGTTGAACATTTTGAGATTTGAGTCTGTCACAAAGTGACAAACAGAATAAATTAAGCATTCATAGTTTTTGCTTCAAGTACGTAACCTTCTGTGGACTTTGTGTTTATAATGAGAACAATTGCCCTGAGAACTCAGATTGCAAAACATACTTGCATGTTTGTGAGTGATCTCTTGCTCCCTCTGAATCACCCAATTATATTTTAATGTGTGACTCATAGCATAAACAAGCCATACGACTCTTTCCACAGAGGTAAAAGTTGCCCATGCACAAGCAGACAAAGAATAAAAGGAATAGACAGTTTCTGAACTTGGGCAAGATGCAGTTTGGGATCAAGCATATATTTTTTTGTTGTGCCTTTAGGACCAGACAGCCAATGCTAAGTCTGTTCTTTTTATTGAGTTATATTTGCACATTCTCATACATAAATGAATTTTATATCTTACGTCACTTATGTCAAATACATTATCTTGCTTGTTTCTTTTAAAAATAACTTTTTATCCCAATCAAAATGTTTAATTTCCAGAAAAAATTATAGTAAAGAAATTCCATATACATCCACAACCACATAATAAACCCACGACGCTAAGGGTGTAAAAGTCATTACATCTAACATCATGATCAGGATACATATTCAAACCCTAATTTAAAATAATAATAATAATAATAATAATAATAGGAGACATCTTGGTTAACAAGCAAATAATTGGGAGCACCGATTCACTTAGTACTTCATGTAAAAATGCTCCAAAAATGAAATGTCGAGTGAAAGCAAGGCATTTACCTCACTGTGCGTTTGAAAATGTATTCGGCATATAACAGGTGTACTCGGAGACTTTGAGGGAACTGTTTGTGCAGCCTTGTGTAGCTGAAGCCCCTCACCTCATTAACTCACAGTCTGTAAGCAAATGAAGCTGAACTTTATCCTGGTCGGGGAAGCACAGCGGAGAATTAATTCTGCGTTAAAGAAGTAGAATGTAGGTTCACCTTCTGTTCCTTTGCTAAGTAGAAAGGGCAGAAGTGAGAAATTTCCCTCTGTGGAATTAATTAAAAATCCTCCGAGCCCCTTACAAGCCCCGTCACAGGCAATTCATCATTCCTTGTTAGTAATGGGATGTAAGACAGATGCGCGTGTGAGAGCCGCTCTAACAAATAGAACAGTTTCTCCAATCATGTAGTGAGACATTGGCACAAATTTATTTCAATTAAGTGCTATACATCACATCAGGACTTTTAATTTTCCTCATGAAAACTGAAGTTAAATGAGTTTTTTGCAAATGAGTCATTTTAACTTCCGTCCTTGCTTCGAAAGTCCCCGTGAATGTGTTAATTACACAGTCCAGTCACATTAATGTGACCACCACGTACTTTCCACTTCAGAGTTAAATAACCAATCACAGAAGGCAGGTGGCAGCACAGTGCAGTTGAGCGTATATAAAGGGTGTGTGTGGGCTTCGGAAAACATTTCAATCGTTGGCGTAATGCAGAAACGAAGCGATTTATCCGACGTCCAAAAGGGCATGATCATTGGCTTTCGGGCCAAGGGTGGAAGCATTTCCGAAACGGCTGAGTTTGTGAACTGTTCGCGTGCCGCCGTGGTAAAAGTGTACCGTGCATGGCAAAATGGGACTGTCCAAAATCAACGACGTGGAAAATGTGGTGCACCACGGGCCATAGATGACAGAGGCGAACGACGGTTGCGGAGATGCGTTCGGGCAGATAGACGGGCTACCGTTGAGCAACTGACCACTAAAATGAACCAAGGGGCTACCACAAGTGTCTCCCAAACCACTATTCAGCGAACATTGCTGCGTCTGGGCCTCCGAAGCAGACGCCTGGTTCGTGCACCTATGCTGACTGGTGTTCATCGACGACGAAGGCTAGAATTTGCACGCCAGTACAGCAGCTGGACGTCCACTGAGTGGCGACAGGTAGCGTTTTCAGATGAATCGCGTTTTATGCTCCATCGGACAGATGGACGTTGGCGTATAAGGCGTGAAACCTCTGAAAGGAACCACCCTGCAACCATTGCAGGAACGGTCCAAGCTGGAGGCGGGAGCATTATGGTCTGGGGAATGTTTTCCTGGCATTCTCTGGGTTCACTGATTATTGTGGAAGGCACGATGGATCAATACAAGTACGCATCTGTCCTTGCGGACCATGTCCACCCCTACATGCGCATTGTTTTTCCTCAGGATGATGGCATCTTCCAGCAGGACAATGCGAGGTGCCATACAGCTGCCAGTGTACGTGCGTGGTTCGAAGAGCACCAGGATGAGTTTACCGTCCTCCCCTGGCCAGCAAACTCACCTGACTTAAACCCAATCGAGCATCTGTGGGACCATCTCGATCGAGTTGTTCGCGCCATGGATCCTCAACCGCGTAATCTAGCGCAGCTGGCCACGGCATTAGAGTCGGCATGGCTCAACATCCCAGAGAAGACCTTCAGGGACCTAAGTGACTCTCTTCCTGCACGTCTCGTAGCAGTTCGCTCTGCGAAAGGTGGTTATTCTGGCTTTTGACAGATGGTCACATTAATGTGACTGGACTGTGTAAAACTTTCAAAGGACTCCATATTGAACTCACTTTATTGGAGTTCAATTCTAAGATATTTAACCAATAGGCTTCAGATATGACACAGGCATTGCTCAAATGATAATAAAACAACAGAAAAGCAGTGGTGACAAAAAGTCTTGGCGCAGCTGATGTGCTGCTAGAAATGACTACAATTCCACAATAACAGAACTTAGTTAATGCAGAAAAATAACATGAAGGGTTAAATAAGAACATTCTTCTTCAAAAGATATTGAATTAAATTTTAATTTACTGACACCGAATCAGTCTCAAAACTGTGAAAAATCGCCATGGCCAATATGCTGCACAGTAGCTTCATTCTACTAAGGCATAAATAAATGACAGCATCTCGTACAACCGAAGTGACTGGCTGAATTAATTCACACTCAATTGAAATATTCTGATCACTCTTTGACAGTCATTCAGACAAAAAATAAAATATTCATATCTAGTTTCTTTACGTCAGTCAGAAAATAAAACGGGTCCTCTCTAAAAGCAGCACTGATACATGCATTTGCTCCTGAGGTAATAAAAACACTCGACTCACTCCGTTGACAATATCCCTCTGAGGTATTACATGTTCTATTGAATGCCAGAGAGTGTGGATCCGCTGAACTGTGGATTAACACTATGTTGTGTGTGTGCAGTCTAGCTGAACCGGTTCCTTTCCAAATGTCACTCAGGACTGCAAACCTCACTGCTGAGTCTTTGTTCTTCCATCCTACCAACACCTGAAAAAACACAGACAATCTCAAGGTGTCTATCTAAGTAGGACACAGAAGCATAGTCTGTTTGTTTGTACAAGCATCCAGACTGGAACAAAAATATAACCTGACAGCAGACGCTTATCTAAAAAAACACGCAAAAAAAAAAAAGATAAAATCATGACCAGTAATATAGGAAATAGCAATAATATTTCCTATATTATTCTGTGAACCCGAGTGGCTTCACAGAACCACTGGGACTGGGATTCATCTTTTTCTTAAGCAAATATTGTACTATTGTATTTCTTATATCTACTAACATGCTTCACGTCATGATCTAAAACCATCCCTTGTATGTTTGCAATGGTCCTGCTGAAAGATCTGGAGTTGTTTGCAGCCTCAAAGATTCTCTTCCTACCCTTACCAACATGCTAATACCTGAAGAAAACATACAATCCCACAGGATTATACTGTTCAAGTATGTTCTGATCTTCCTCTGCATGTTTATTACTTCCACTGTGGCTTGTGACAAACTAAAAATGCAACTTTTTATGTCAATCTTTCAACAATTGTTTTATTTGGACCACTCTTCTATAAAGAACAGATTTATGGAGAGCACAACAAATAGACAAGTGAGCTTTGGGTTTTATTCAGATATGCAGAATACAAGGGGAGAAACACATAAACGCCTCACTCTTCATTTAAAAAAAATATGCATCCCTTTCTTTAACTTCACAACTTTGCTACTTTCTGTTGACCTATAAGAGAAAAACTCCTTGAAGTTTGTATGTATGATGTGGAAAAGGTTTGATATGCAAACTTCTGCAAGTGAGAAATTTCACTGTTGTATAACAGCTGTTCATAAATCATTTCACTGGCTTCCAGTTTGTAAATGGAAAGATTTTAGTGGTCTGTAAGACAAATGTTATTGGGCTTAAATAGATCAGTAGTCAGAAAAGAGCTTCCTAGGTACGTGAAGTCACAACAGACCAGTGATCTGTTTCAATGTTAGTAGCTCCATGAAAATTAGAAATGCGAAATAATAAAATAAAATAATAAAGCTATGAAAGGCAGGAAAAACATTTTTTTAAAGACCCATCGTCTAAGTCTGATTAAATTTCCTTTTTTGGTAAACTATAATAGTTATGGACAAGATGAGCAAAATTCTGGATGAAAATAATTTAAAGTTTTGTTGTTGGTCTCAGAATGTTTTTCATTCCTGAAGGTGGAGCATACAATTATTATGATGTGAAAAATTAAAATGTTAAGTATTTCTGACTTAGAAAAAATATATATTACAGGTAAGAAAGAAACCCTGACTGAAAATGTTATTTTTCCAGTTAAGTGTAGCCCAGCTTAAAGTAGGTAAGGGCAGCTTAGTTAAAGTAGGTAAGGGCACCTGAGTTTGTTAAACCCAGTAACTTACGAATAATAACTCTTAATACACTCTCGTGTTTAAACTTATGCTGAGTTTCACTCACCTTAGAATAATAATAAACCAGTACCTTTCTATTATTCTCACCCAATCATGTAGCTCTGATTAAGAATAATAAACTTCACATACTATCTTATAGAATAAAAATCAAACACACACCTGTATGAGATTTGAACTTTTGAACATATATTAAAAAAATAAATTCACAAAATGCAAATATTTCAGTCTTTTGGTTTTACAAAACCTATATTAATAAATGTGGGCCCACACTTCAATGTCCACGTAAGCCGGCAATGATTAGATATAGTCCCAAAACAAAAACCCCGTTGCAGGCCTGATGTGATGATGAAGCGTGGAATTGCGATACCTTACTCCAAAGAAATTCTCGAACCCTCTTGGAGTTTCACCTGTCCTTTGTTCCAGTCGGCAAGATGTCTTCAGCTCCTTCACCAGTCCCTCGGTCCACGGGATTCAGGAACAGTAGGAAAGCCCAACGCAGACACAGTCCTCCAGTACAGTCATAGAAACTCTCAGTGTAAGCTCATCTCTCTGAACTAGGCTTAACTCTTGAACGCTCCCATGACGGCAACATTAGTCGAGTCTTCTGTTAGCTTAGTTAGCTCACAGTATTCAAGTCCATTCACTGTGCTAATGAATGCTAATGCGTTAGCGAGCATTACATATGACTTTTCACTTACTGTACAGTACATTTCGGTCTGAAATTATCACAGTAGATGCAAACAAAAGTGTAGATTCGATATCTATTAAAGACTGTCGAGTTGAAAATCTAGATATCTGCAAAAACACTCGTTCCTTAATAAGTCCGCCACATTCTTTCAGCGCGTTTATCTCTTTTCGCTCTCATTTCTCTCTTCATTATGCTATCTCCTTTCTCCTATCTTCTATGTGCTCCTGACCCCCAGCCAACCATGGACCAGTCCAGTTGCTGTGCTCTACATCACTTCCTCTTACCAACATGAGCCCTTCAAAATAAAATATGATAAAGATTTATTTCTGTTTTAACAAAATATTTCCCAAATATTTTCACTTATTATATCCTGTTACATCAAATACCAGTAAATACAGCTTTTTGTTAACACTTATAACAACTTTCAAGCAAACATGTTTAATACATTTCAAATTATTTCACCCTTCATGAACTTTACTCAAAACAAAATGCGTTTCATTTAGACTGGGTTACACCCTCCCCCCTCTAAACGTCTGGTGTCCTCAACAGACTTAATGTACACCGGCTTAACTCAAAAATGGGTGATTTAGCCAACATTTTAGCTCTGTATTTTTATGACAACACCCCTATGAACAATAGCGAGGGGTTGATCACTAGCTTTACCAGGTTCATCATAAGTAAGTCTTACTACTGGTTTAATGGTATGTTTTGGTCTGAATGTGCATGACTCATTCTGCTGTTAGAACTATTTGGACATTGCCTGTCATCTTCACTTGAAACAGGTTCAGATTCAGATTCTGAAATTCGGTCACCGCACGTCGACTCCTCCACAATAGGGTCTGCTTCTTGTGAGGGTTCCTTGTCCATTGTAATATGAAACTTAGGCCCTTTTGCTTCACGTCTATTGTTACGTTTTTGGAGTATTCTCTCCAGATAAGTCCGGTATGGTCAGTGTGGAAACTCCCATTCCAAGTCAGATGACTCAGTTGACTCCTCATGTACCACATGATCCCTACTATCTCTCTTAGACGTAGATCTTCTTTGCGCTCTCGTTGGTAACCTTGGGTGAACATCTGGAAGATTATCCACTATTGGCATACGCACATAGTCTCCTATGGGCAAGAGGTTGTCTCTGTGCAAAGTTTTGAACTTCCCTTTTCCACTCTGTGGCTTCACTTTATACACAGGCAGATTTGGCATCTTCTCCACAACATAGGGAATATCACACCAGCGGTTTTCAAGTTTATGTTTTCCTTTTACGCCAAGATTTTTCATCAACACTTTGTCACCAGGTTCCAAATTATGAAACCCAAGTCTCCTGTCATATGCTTTTTTGTTGCACAGATGCAGTTTGTTGGCTGCTTCAATGGCCATCTCATAAGCTCTTTGCAGGTTATCTTTTAACTTTGCAACATGAGACGAATGCTGATGAATCTCATCTTCATCCAGCGATGTTCCAAAACACACATCCACTGGGAGTTTTGCTTCTCGCCCGAACATTAGAAAATATGGAGAAAATCCAGTTGCATCACATTTGGTGCTATTATAAGCATGCACTAAGTGAACAACATGCTGGGTCCATTGTCTTTTCTTTTCTTGATTCAATGTTCCAAGCATGGATAGCAAAGTCCTATTAAATCTCTCTGGCTGCGGATCACCTTGTGGGTGATAGGGGGTTGTCCGAGATTTTTTAATGCCCAACAGCGTCAACTGTTCCTTGATGAGTCTAGACTCAAAATCCCTCCCCTGATCGGAGTGGATACGTGTTGGAAGTCCATAATGCACAAAATACTTCTCCACTAAAATCTTAGCAACCGTGAGAGCCTTTTTGATTTTTAGCAGGAAAAGCTTGAGCATATCTGGTGAAATGGTCTGTGATGACTAACACATTGCTGATGCCTTTGGAATCTGTTTCCATGGAAAGGAAATCAATACAAACCAGATCCAATGGTCCTGTACTAACCATCTGGTTTAAGGGTGCTACTTTTGAACATGGAGTTTTCCTCAAAACGCACTCTCCACAATTTTTAATGTACTGCTCAACATCAGTGGACATTTTGGGCCAGAAAAATCTACTTCGAAGCATATCAGTAGTTCTCTCAACTCCTAGATGACCTAAATCATCGTGAAGCGATTTGATCACAGTTGCTCGGAACTTGGTAGGCAGAACCAGTTGGTGAGTTTTTCCTGATGACTGCGTTTTACTCACACGATGTAACAGTCCATTATTCATGTTTAATTTTCCCATCTCTCTCTTCATTGCCACCATCTCTGGATTATTTTTGAGACCATCACTCAGTGCTTGAACGGTTGGTCCTATGAGAGAGTCTTCACTTTGAGCTTTAATTAGGTCTTGTCTTGACATTTGTTCCAGTGAGTTGAGCTGCAAACGTGTAGGATAAACATATACATCAGGGATACACTCAGGAGAAACTCCAAGCTGTTCTGCATAATTAGGAGAATCTGCAGAAGAGCCATTGATGCCAACTCTCTGACATATTGACTTTACTCCCGCTTGTGATATACTTTGCCACTCAGAATCTTTCTCTCCAGGTTCCATCCGTGACAATAAGTCCGCATCAATATTGTTTTTTCCCGGTCTGTAGATTATGTCGAAATCGTAAACTGATAAATCTGACAGCCAACGATGCCCAGTAGCATTAAGCTTTGCTGAGGTGAGGACATAAGTTAAGGGATTATTGTCCGTTCGTACAGTGAGGCGTGCTCCATAGAGATAATCGTGAAATTTCTCCACAACCGCCCACTTAAGAGACAGAAACTCCAACTGATGAATGGCATAATTCTTTTCTGAAGAGCTTAGTTTGCGGCTGGCAAATGCCACTGGTCGCAGTCCCTCTGGATACTCCTGATAAAGGACAGCGCCTAGTACATTCAAACTGGCGTCCACATGCGAGACGTAAGCTTTGTTGGGGTCCGCAAAAGCCAGGACCGGGGCATTGGTAAGACAGTGTTTCACTTTCTCAAATGCATCAGTGCATGATTGATCCCACCTTTCTCGGAATGGCTCCCGCTCATCCAAATAAACGTTAGCTTCTCCTTTTTTGGGCTTTCTCCCATGCTGCGTGGGTCCATATCCTTTAGTTAGGTCAATCAATGGGCGAACTATGGAGGAATAATTCTGGATAAACCTTCAGTAGTACCCACAAAAGCCTAAGAATGACCTCAGGGTCTTCAGGTTAGTAGGCATTGGCCATGTGCCAACAGCTTCAATTTTTGCTGGATCAGCTGAGACACCTTCTGCAGACACTATGTGACCTACATATTTCACCTTTGTCTGACAGAACTGACATTTATTCAAGGACATCTTGAGCCCTACTTCTTGAAGTCTGTCGAGAACCTTTAGGAGTCTCTCCTCATGTTCTTCCAGAGTCTTTCCAAAGATAATAAGGTCACCAAGATACACAAGTACTTGAAGAAGATTCATGTCACCTACTGCTTTTTCCATCAAACGTTGGAAAGTTGCAGGGACTCCTGTGATGCCCTGTGGCATCCTCTCAAACTGATAAAATCCTAGAGGGCAAATAAATTATTTGTCTTCTTTCATAGCTATCTGATAATAACCACTTCTCAAGTCTAAGACGGAAAACCACTGACTACCAGAGAGGCAGTCAAGAGCTTCATCAATTCGGGGTGTGGTATATTGATCGGGCACAGTTCGACTGTTAAGTGTCCGATAATCAACACACATCTTCACATCTCCATTCTTTTTTCTCACAATTATAATGGGAGATGCATATGGGCTTTTAGACTCTTTAATGATGCCTGCAGCTAGCAGTTTCTGTATATGACAGCGCACATCATTAATATCTGCAGGAGCGATGCGTCTGGAGCGCTCTCGAAATGGGTGGGGATCTGACAGTCTAATTGTGTGCTCCACTTATTTAGTGGGTCCCACATCCAGCTCATCCAAAGAAAAAACAGATGCTCGTTCAGATAACTTCTGAGAAAGTCTTTGCTTCCATTGTTCTGGAACAGGTGACTCTCCAAAATTGATCAGACCTGTATCAAATCCTGAATTTACAGTGTTATGTTTGGAAACTCTGCGACAGACTGGCGACCTGTCCAGGGTGAACCTGCCTCTCGCCCGGAACGTTAGCTGGAGATAGGCACCAGCAACCCTCCCGACTCCACTAAGGGACAAGGGTGTCAAGAAAATGGATGGATGGATGGATGTTTGGAAACTGTTGTGACAACATCAGTAACATACAGACATCCCACAGCAGTGCCAGATGGAACTGTTATGTCTCTCAAGGATTCATTCTGGAACAATACGGTCAGCTGGTTCACATCCACAGCATTACTTGGAATAACCATGGCTTGTAGCAACACACCAGCAGGAATGGGATTTACAGTTGAAGACTCCACCACCAAGATGTCATCAGGAAGAGGCTTCTCCACATCCACTTTGCAAGATGCTTTACATTTACTCCCAGCAGAAAATGTCAGGTCTCCAGGACCCTCCCATTTTATACATCTGATCTCTTCATTCTCTTCTTTCAAATCCAAATGTCTTTCTGCTCCTCCTGGCAGAAGACTGTGTATTCCTAATGTCTGAACATGCACTTCAGATGTTTCCTCACACAGCTGAGCCAAGCGTTTTGGAAGATTGGCTTTTGCATTGGTGCCAATGATGACAGGGGTTTGGTCTGGACCAGGTGGATCCGGACAAATCAGAGCTAGGACTGACAAAGTAGCTGGAGCTCCAGTCACTTTCTTAGGAAACTCCATATCTACTATCACGTAGCCGAGATATGGGTAGCTGACATCACTCAAACCCCATATGTCTAGTTTACTGACAGGGTGAATGGGTGTGTCAAACAGGTACTGTGGATGAATGCCCCAAAATGTTGACCAACCCGAGGAAACTTGATCTGGCATTACGTCCTTCGAACTTTTCATCACTTCTCTTGGAGCTGGAAGGCGGAGTAGTGCCCTCTTTGGATGCTCAGATCCTTCTACAACATACCACCGAGCACGAACTGATGAGTGCTCTCTCAGAGCCCACACTGTGGCCTACTCTGCTATCAGAAGTTCTTGAACTTTCAGCCAGAGTAAGTGATTTGACTAACCGTAAACACGACAGATTAACTAAAGTATTCGGACTAATCCGGACGAACATGGACTTGCAGCATCGCTGCCTTATTGACAAGAATTTGGTAGTGACGCAAGAGTCTAAAGACAATTTTCAGGACTGGAACAAGCGAGTGTGCTCCTCCACCCCACTACTGAGAAACCTTGCCCTTCTTGAGGAAGAGCTTGCTGGACTCGTAGAGAGGATGATGAGTCTCGAGCACAGGCTACGGTCTCGGAACTACAGGAAAGACTTTATGTGTATCAAGAGAGATACTTCGCACAACTGTCAAGTGTTCAAACTTCAAGTCTCATGGTCCAAGACTGTCTCAGTTTGGAGATACCATGACCAGTTTTGGGCTCTCCCACTTGATTACATACTACTTATGCACAACAAAACATGTGACCTGTTGTCATCTCTAATACTCTTACAAGGGGCATCTGGCACTTGTTATGAGTTGTCCGCCTATAATCTTGGAGTAGAAATGATAACTGAACTGTGCAACCTCATGACTGTCATGACCAGTTCTTTGACATAGCTAAATCCCTTGAGGGGCTTGTGATCGCAGAGGTATTGACTGAAGAGGATGAGTGGTATAACAACACGCTTAAAGAGAACATATGTCGAGACTTGCAAGCTGTCGGGTTTCAATATAGAGGAAGTGAATTGGAGACTATACTGAAGGGTGCTTCAACCCCATTGAAACATGAGCTGGGTGGTCTAGCAAAAGTTTGCGGACACCCATTGATTGACATGGACATGACTGCAGAGAATGCTCGGGACCGAGCATCCCAGTCCAAGGATGTTGACTACATAGCCATCATTAGCACCAGGAATATTGCTGTTGAGGCCTTCATCCGGAGTTATATACTCCGAGAGAAGAAGTGGCCTCCAGTTACAATGGATCCTGAGACTCCCATATACCTCCGTGAAGGTCACAAGCATGGAATAGATCCAGGTTCACGGAAGATAACCCAGAAATATGGTAAAGGTCACCATGACGACTACATTCATGTGACCCCAGGGAAAATCCTTGAGCTTGATCACCTGGATCATTATAGCCAATACCTTAAAGATAGGGTCATCTCCACCTTACGAGATAAGTCTAAAGCTTATTATGTAAACAAGACCTTATCCTCAATACCTTGGGATGAGGGACTGGTGTTGCTCGTTCATATATTCTCTAGTGAAGAGGAGCAAGACCTCAAGGGGTTCCTGCGGGATTACGCTCAATCTTCTGATGAGATGGAGAATGTTCTAAACTATTTGACCATCAAACTCGTCCCGAAGGAGAAAGAGCTAAAGACTACTGGACCCCCATTCGGCTGCAAAACTTACGCTGACAGGTACAGGAGGAGAATGTAAAGATGTTCCTTAGCGAATATTGCTCAGACCAGGCCATGACGCTCGATAATCTCACGCTCATTCGCCGGATGCACGAGTTCAGGTCCTTGAGTCAGATTTATCGAGGCTGGAGAGTTTTGTACATAAACTTCGATGTGTCGGGTTGGTGTGGGAACTTCCGCCATGAGACGGTCGAGCCTATTGCTACTGACCTACTTGATAGTGTGTTCGGGACATCCAAATTCTTCAGCAAGACACAAAAAGCGTATGAGCATGGGTTTTTCTACATGCCAGGCAAGACAGGAGTGTATCACTGGGAGGGACAGAGTGGCGGTATTGAGGGTCTAAACCAGTACACATGGATGACTGTTTACATCCCTCAAATGCAACTAGCACTGCGAGAGTACCAGCTGCAGTTTTTCGTGATGTGTTATGGTGACGACTATAAAGCTGCTATTCTGATACCACCAGATAAGAAATCAGTAGACATGGAGACCCTCAAGGCAACTATTGTAAGAGGGGTCAGTGAGAAGGTTCAGGTCAGTTTCGGTCAGAAGATGAAAGTCTTTGACAGTTACGGATCCGAAGTCTATATCAGCTTCTGCAAAAACGCGTCAGTGCTTGGAGTCGAGATGCCCCAGGGCGTTCGTAAGATACAGAAATGCTATGGGGCCACCAATGCATTTCTACCAACCCTAGACGACTGCATCGCATCTGCCTTCAGCAACGCACACTCCGCAGCTAGATGTATGCCTCTTACTTACCCTGCTTATCGTGTTGCCTTGTTCTGGACATATTATCATCTCGTCACTCATAAGCTGTGGCAGAACAAACGGAACATAGATTATCATACCGCAGCCCTAGTTCCATCTTGCCTCGGAGGATTGCCCCTCCATGTTTTCCATACGAGGGCTGAAAATGACCACCTCCCAGGATTTTTGGAACTTTTAATGTTCGTCAGGCTCGAGGACTTGGAATTGGGCGACCAGTTGTCCAGTGTATTGAAGTTTGACATCCTAGAAGGACCAAATAAGTTTGATGTATTACTACGGGACCCGTACTCTTTGCCCATTCAGAGACCACCGTCACCTAGTGCTTACCTTCGAGCTCACATTCTTCCGGCAATCCGTTCTAGAATTAAGAACGAGGAAATGTGGAACTACTCAATGCTGCGGAGGGTGATTGGACAGACCAAGTAGTACGGTGTCTTGTTTCTTCCAATGAGTTGTCCCCCCGAGTGATGAGTTCAGTATTCAGCTGTACACCAAAAGCACTTGTAGAGGAGATAATCAAAAGATTCGAGACTGCTAAGTCTATTGCAAAAGTGGTTGTCCTACGGAAAGGTCCTATGGCTTCCATAAGACTCATGAGTGGTGTTTTGGCGAGGGAGATCTCTGTTCAGGAATGGAGATTGACACATCTCAGTATTCCCGCACTCAGTAGTGCGGGAATGCTCCACAAAGTTGGCCAACGAACTGCGATCTTTGTGGGGGAAGCCAGTACTTGGTGTCACCATGCCATGGGTGGGACATCTGATCACCGTAGTACCCGAAGATGTTGGAATGGCTGACTCACATGCTCAGGCGAATCATTTCCACTATGAGTTGGAATGTCCGACATCCATCCTTCGAAGAAGCTCAGGAGAACATTGGTCCCTGGGTGAGCAAAAACCATTTATTGGTCATCGAACTCGACTGGGCTCTGAGCTGCCGGTGGCCAAGATTGTGGACAATAACCCAGTTTTGTCTAAGATTCGGACGTTACTCGATATCATCTCGTGGACTGCAAATGAACCTGACGATCGGACATTTGCTGGACTACAAGAATTGATCTTAACACTCATCACTCAGTATTATAACGGAGACCCAACCGATCTGTTACCGTTTGGAGCATCTCGGAAAAGTGGAACAATTCAACACCACTGGAGGAGCCCTCACTATAGGGAACATATCATGCCTAACACACTTTCCAACACCTATACCTGGATTCAAAGATGATGCTGACCCGGGAACCGCTGTCTAACAGGGCATCACATAACTGTCCATTAATTAAAGGTTCCAAGGACGGTGGCCCTATTAGTCCTTCTGGCAATCCAACAGATTGTAGGTTGCCCACTGCACTCTTTCTCACTGTAGCACTCTGCTCGACGCTTTCATCAGTAGCAGATTGTGCATTTGTGGTTTTAGCTTTTTTGAGTGCTTGAATAAGCTTCTGAATGACTTTATTTTGATTTTCAGGACTTCTGCATTTACTTGCCATGTGTCCACTTTCTCCACAGCGGTAACAAAAACGTTCATCTGCATCAGAACGTTTATTTGGAGTGTGCACTGCCATGACAGCTTGTGGCATTTCAGCCCGATGTGACACTCTGGATATGACCTTTTGCTGCAGCTGTTTAACTTGTTTCTTTAAAACCACAACTTCATTGTCCAAACTTGGTTCTTTAAGTCTCTCTCGGTCGGTTGAACCGTTGTCATGCTTATCTGCAGTATCTTGAGGGGGTTGTGAAGAAAGTGCAGTGAACATTGCCTTTACTTCTTTTATCTCAGCCCTCAGACTCTGAATTTCAGAATGATTGTGGTCCACCTGAAGCTTGGGGTGAACTGCACGTACTGATGGATTCAATTTAGCTCTGGATGCTTCATACTCTTCCTCAGCACGAATTTCACGCAACAGTTCAAGAAAGGTTGGAGGGTTCTCTTTTCTCTCCCTCAACCTGAGCTGAATTAGCATTAGGTCTGAACCCACTGCGCCTTTAAGCAGTTGTTCAATCCGAGCTTTGTTCATTCTTGAGGCAGGAAGGCCATCTCTTTGAACTACTTTTGACAAACAGCGCTCTAGTCTTCGTCGGAAATCTGACAACTTTTCCCCAGACTGTTGCTGCATCAGTCTAAAGGCAAAATATAAATCATCTCCTGACTCTGCCATCCTGAATGCACTATCAAGAGCTTCTAGACACTCTTCGGGACTGACATCTGGATCAGAAAGGCGAACTGCTTTGATGACTTCTAATGCAGGACCCTTTAGGCTCTCCATTATTCTCCGTCGTTTTTCTTTTGGTGAACATTCACTCACTTCCACCATCATGTAAGCTTGTTCCAGCCAATGATCAAATTGTTCCTCACCTGCAGGAGTAGGCACTATGCCGGAGAAAGTGCGCAGGCGGCGAAATCCTCCAGTCTCTGTTGCAAGTTTAGCTGCTTTGTCCAGTAGATCACTCACAGCACGAATGAGGGACTCTGCGGGTGAGGGAACGGGTTCTGACCCAGCTAGAAGAGCATGCACATCCTCTGCAGTCTTCCCTTCTGCTTGTAAAAGAGTATTTAGTTTGACACTAAAATCTTCATCTGCACTTGAAGATTCTGCAGTAATGAATATCGGCCATACTGTAGACTCATCTAAAGTCAAGACTTCATTTGGCATGTCTGCATTTGTAAGTTTCTCCCTGCACTCACAAAGCACTAATATTTGATCTGTTGATTCGTCCAACATTCTTCCCTTACACGGACAAGTCCAAGACACTTTATAGTCTGCAATGTCTCTTCTGTTTGTGCAACTTCTGTATTTTGGGAAACTTTTGTCAACAATACATGGCTTTCATTTATGCCTTCCCCTCGGCACCACCTCTTAAGTTTATTTACAATAACCTCAGTTTGCTGCATTTTATCTTGCTTTTTTCCTTAATAATAACAGTCAGAAAAATACTTTGAACTAATATATCAAGAAACTCAAACAAAACATCCCAGCGGTGCCTCCATTTTATGTAGCCTAGCTATACCCCGTTAAAGTAGGTAAGGGCTCCTGAGTTCGTTAAACCCAGTAACTTACGAATAATAACTCTTAATACACTCTCGTGTTTAAACCTATGCTGAGTTTCACTCACCTTAGAATAATAATAAACCAGTACCTTTCTATTATTCTCACCCAATCATGTAGCTCTGATTAAGAATAATAAACTTCACATACTATCTTATAGAATAAAAATCAAACACACACCTGTATGAGATTTGAACTTTTGAACATATATTAAAATAAATTCACAAAATGCAAATATTTCAGCCTTTTGGTTTTACAAAACCTATATTAATAAATGTGGGCCCACACTTCAATGTCCACGTAAGCCGGCAATGATTAGATATAGTCCCAAAACAAAAACCCCGTTGCAGGCCTGATGTGATGATGAAGCGTGGAATTGCGATACCTTACTCCAAAGAAATTCTCGAACCCTCTTGGAGTTTCACCTGTCCTTTGTTCCAGTCGGCAAGATGTCTTCAGCTCCTTCACCAGTCCCTCGGTCCACGGGATTCAGGAACAGTAGGAAAGCCCAACGCAGACACAGTCCTCCAGTACAGTCATAGAAACTCTCAGTGTAAGCTCATCTCTCTGAACTAGGCTTAACTCTTGAAAGCTCCCATGACGGCAACATTAGTCGAGTCTTCTGTTAGCTTAGTTAGCTCACAGTATTCAAGTCCATTCACTGTGCTAATGAATGCTAATGCGTTAGCGAGCATTACATATGACTTTTCACTTACTGTACAGTACATTTCGGTCTGAAATTATCACAGTAGATGCAAACAAAAGTGTAGATTCGATATCTATTAAAGACTGTTGAGTTGAAAATCTAGATATCTGCAAAAACACTCGTTCCTTAATAAGTCCGCCACATTCTTTCAGCGCGTTTATCTCTTTTCGCAACATTTCTCTCTTCATTATGCTATCTCCTTTCTCCTATCGTCTATCTTCTATCTGCTCCTGACCCCCAGCCAACCACGGACCAGTCCAGTTGCTGTGCTCTACATCACTTCCTCTTACCAACATGAGCCCTTCAAAATAAAATATGATAAAGATTTATTTCTATTTTAACAACATATTTCCCAAATATTTTCACTTATTATATCCTGTTACATCAAATACCTGTAAATACAGCTTTTTGTTAACACTTATAACAACTTTCAAGCAAACATGTTTAATACATTTCAAATTTTTTCACCCTTTATGAACTTTACTCAAAACAAAATACGTTTCATTTAGACTGGGTTACATAAGCATAAAGATAACTGCATCACTTTTTCTGTTTTTGTTTTTCTGTTTTAACTTGGGGAATGCATATGTTTTTTTTTCCTCTAATGTGATGCTTCATGTGCTTTAATGAAATATCCCATAGTGATGTACTGTCCATGCGCTGCTTTTTTAAGTAAACCATTGTGACACCGATGAGTTGATTTCACTCAGTCTAATTTGTCAAACATTTAATTTTCGAAAACTTCCCCTGCGTAAGCAGCAAAGCAAAGCAAAGTTCAACGTGACGCGCATGACCTCACCCTAATCGGCAGTGACGTCATCGTGCGTCGTATTTCTATTTTTACTCTACGAAAGCTTTGTTTGAGCAGGGGTGCACCAGCAGTTTGGAACACCTCCGCGAGGGAAAAATAGTGGGAAATAGTCTGAAAAGCTCAAGACAGAATCCCTTTGCGCTCTTTTTTTTTTTTTTTTTTTTAAGTTTGCCTCTCATTATGCGCAATTGCGCAGCAAAACAGACATGAAATGTGATTCCAGCAGCGTGATGCTCTGGGTTGAAACTACCGCAGCGCGTCAAGGAGAAAGCCCTTCAGTTCTGACCCTGTTCATGGGAAATGCGCATCCAGATTCTCTCACATGACCAGATCGAGCAACTGGTCAGATAGTTAACGGGGCCGGAAAGACAGAGCGATTCGCTGGAGACATTTATATCTTGGAGACGGTAAGCATGACTGGGGACTCCTGGCCGTCGTGACTTGGTGGCAGTTTGCGCGAAGATTGCGGATGCGCTCTTTCCAAGTGTGGATACTCAGGCGGAGGCACCATGGACGCAGCGGACGTAGTTGCTTCTCTGCTGATTTTGGGGATCATCGTCGTGTCGCTGCTCTCCAACGTCGTAGTGCTGATCTGTTTCCTGTACAATCCGGAGATCCGCAAGCAGGTGCCCGCTCTCTTCATCCTCAACTTGTCGCTATGCAACCTGTTGCAGAGCGTGTCCAACATGCCTCTAACTTTGGTCGGGCTCGTCACTTCGGGGCACCCCGGAGGCAGCGGCTTCTGCCAGATCGTGGGTTTCCTCGACACTTTCCTCACCACGAACTCAATGCTCAGCATGGCAGCGCTCAGCATCGATAGGTGGGTGGCGGTGGTGTTTCCCCTGAGCTATCACTCGCGAATACGCCACCGGGATGCGGTGCTGGCGCTGGCGTACACCTGGATACACTCGACGTGCTTCTCCGCGGTGGCCACCTGCCGCTCCTGGCTCGGGTACAACCACCTTTACGCGTCCTGCACCCTCTGCAGCGTCCGGGCGAAGGCGGCTGGGAAACAGTACATTGTTTTCACCGTGGCTTTGCATTGTCTCACGTTCCTCCTCACGCTGATCGTGATGTGCGTAACCTATCTGAAAGTGCTAAAAGTTGCAAGGTCGCACTGCAAGCGCATCGACGTGATCACGATGCAGACGTTGGTGCTGCTGGTGGATATTCACCCCAGGTAGGCATACAAATATCTATCTATCTATCTATCTATCTATCTATCTATCTATCTATCTATCTATCTATCTATCTATCTATCTATCTATCTATCTATCTATCTATCTATCTATTCTATCTATCTATCTATCTATCTATCTATCTATCTATCTATCTATCTATCTATCTATCTATCTATCTATCTATCTATCTATCTATCTATCTATCTATCATTTCCTTGTTCTGTGTGACAGCCACATGTAGTTCATTAAGTCTCAACCTGAGTGAGTCTAACAACCAAACACAAGTCCTCTCCCCAGAGAAGCTCATTCTGTAAAAAAAAAAAAAATGAAATGAAAAAAAGAGAAAAGAATAGAAAGGAAAACCTTACAACTTAACCGAAGCATTAAGAGTTAATCTTATATTAACTGATTTGAATAGAGGTATTAATTCAGGTCCAGTTTTAAGAATGTTTAGTTTTCATGGTGTTTCCAAATTATCTGTGATCTTCGTGCAATGATCCATTCAGTCACTCAAAAGTGGTTCTAATACAACGAAAGCATTGAAAATCCTCTGACTTGTATATTTACAAAGCTGCATTCTAAGTAATATGCTGAATTAAACTTCTTCGGCTAACTTTAACAGTGATTCCCAGTTAAATCATAAAATAATATGGAATGTTTTTTTCATCCCCACAGGTTGTGCCACCCTGAACAGAGTGACAAATTACCCTCATCAAAGCCAATCAGTCATTACAGCCTGGCATTAATCTATTTTATCTAAGCCTTTAGCATCAGAGTCAGTGTTTCAGGTTAAAATGCTATAAAGAAGGTGATTGGTCTTCGGTGAAGTTGCTGTGCAGGTTAACCAATCAGGTGCTTGAATCCATCTGTTGAACCACAGGCTCATTTTAAATAACTTCATCATAAAATGCAGCACGTGATATATGAAATAAACAAAATAAATAATGATAACATCTAATTTGTATAACTTTAACATACAGTTTATTCAAATCTTAGATCAATCGATGTTGACTTCAAATGTGTATTTTAAAAAACTATTGACAAATTATTAGAATTCCAGAAAAATGTTAGTGTGTGACTCATAACTGTATGGATTCCTGGAGAAAATACATATTTAAGCTGAGCTCAAGTTTTTGTTTTTTTCAGTTCACCAAAAGGATGAAACGAGTAGGAAATTTTTTTTATCAGAAAAAGCAGCTGCTGTGTTCATATCAGTTCCAAGTAATTTCTTTTTCTGTTTAAACTTCCTCCATCATATCTGCATGTCCCTTGTCATTGCTCTTGAAGTGGTGACGGTACCTGTGTTGCCTTGGCAGTGTTCGCCAGAAATGCCTGGAGGAGCAGAAGCGCAGGAGGCAGAGGGCCACCAAGAAGATCAGCACATTTATCGGCACATTTGTGGTCTGTTTCACACCGTACGTCATTACAAGGTGAGCTGAAATCTCTGCCGCTTTACAGGGAGGATTTTGAGTCGGTGACTGTGTGGGTGTTTTATTGGTTTTTGCATGCGCGTCCGGATTGAACGCCTGAGCCTCTGTCCGAGGCACAGAAGTTAAAGTACATTTCTAATACATGACCTCAGCAGGGATGTTAAAGAGTTCATATCCAGATAAAACAAAATGAAATAAAGGAGACTTCCTGGCTGAGTTACAATCGGTAGAATTATCACTTTCAGACTTTCCAGTGACATTTAAAACATTTAGGCTGTCACAACTTCATTATGTTCCGGTTTGCAATGGATGAGAAACATAATACTTGTCAAGAAACATAATCCTTGTCATTATGTTTCTCTTCCAGAAGAGATGAGAAACATAATGATGTCTGACCACCACAGTCAGTGTTTTGCACTCCTGTCAAAAAGCCAGAGTTCAGTGGTTTAACAGCTTAAATTGATTTAAAACAAAAGCTAATTTGAATTATCAGTGACTCCAGGAAAAACCAAATTCAACTTCTGAAGTGAAGCAATGACACAATATTAATGTGTCATTGCTTCACAATAATCTTCTTCTTTTTGCATTTTGCCTACATTGAGTTGTAAAAGTATGTGTTACTCCTGGACTTTTACACGTGCTGTTGTGTTACAGCCACAAACTTTAATGTATCTCAAAAAGATTTTGCACACATTTTTTATTATACTTAGGTCTAAGCTTGAACTAGACTCTAGCAAATGTACATGAAGTAATTTTATTGTTGCAGTAGCTGTATGTTAAGAGATGAGTTTTACATGTTAACATTTCATTTTGGTCTCTGACCAGAGCCCTTTCCTTCCCTGTGTTTCCTGTGTCCCCCGAATGACTGTAGAAAGCTGCAGTGGGGATTTCTCACGGCTTTCTCTCAATAATGGCTTCTGTCTTGAAACTCTGCAACAGAGACCAGATTTGCCAGATTCCTTGGTCAAGATTTGGTAGGTTTGGTGTTGTGCCATTGGAGATTACCTGAACAGAGCTCAGTCCAAAAATTAAAACAGACCTAAGCCTGTTTTAAACTTCTGCACAAATGCATTCCTGACATGTCTGCTGTGTTCCCAGGTCTTCATGAAGTTACTCGGTTTTTAGTGCTCCTTATCAAATTACTGAGGACTTCACAGAGCAACTTTATTTATGGTGATGAGACCTAAACTTAAAATAAGATTGAACTGCACATGTTTGCTTTGCTTCGCTTGGCGGTTAAATACAAACACGTGCCAACTACAACATTTTATCACACATTTGAAAACCTTGTATCATTTTTACCTACATGTCACAATTTGCTCTTTGACCTAAGATTACAATAAATACCTTATAATTTGTCTGTGTAACATGACAAAATGCAAAAAAGTTCAAAGGGTATGAGTACTTACACAAGAATTTTGTGACTTTTCTATCCTTTTTTTTTTACTGTTTTTGTTGCAGAATTGTAGAGCTCTTCTCCCCAGGGCCCATCAACCCTCACTGGGGGGTCTTCTCCAAATGCCTGGCCTACAGCAAGGCAGCCAGCGACCCGTTTGTCTACTCACTGCTGCGCTACCAGTACAGGAAGACCTGCAGCCTGCTGGCCAATAAAGCTCTGAAGAGAAGTTCCCTGAACTCCTCCTCCTTTAGGGTAGAAAGCAAAGCTAGGACTACTGCAGCCAATTCCAACGCAACGGTCAGTATCCAACCACCAACTAACAAACCACTCAGCCAATGAAGGCAGTCATATGTAGAGATGTATATCAAACTCAAGACAGTCGATTGACCTCTTTGTAGCATCAGAGCTCAAAATGTGTGCCTCTCAGTTGTTCGTCGGGGATCAAGGCTGGTAATAGTCTATATCTATTTTTATAGACAAATTAGGTTCATGAAAACATCTGAGGCAAACATGTGTCTCTTTATAATGCCTGACCCACTTAGCTGTGCATTTGTTCCTGCACAGGGCATCATTTTTTTTGAAAATAGGTCACAAAAATAAAACAACCTTTTTTTTATTGTAGTCACTGTTGTCTTTCTTATTGGTTGACAGTTAGAAAACCTTGCAAGGTTTTACATTGATGTATATACACAGATGCCCACACACGTACACCTTGCAACCTCCGATCTATGGGCAAAAATGCTTCGTCTTGTCAATTTTATTTTCACAATCTCAAGAACACAGTCTGTAGAATACAATACTACGTTAACTCAATGTAATGCCATGAGGAAGTACTTTTGTCCATGTCTTGATCACAGTGTGAAACGTGTGCATGTGGTGCATATGTGTATGCATGTATATGTAAAAACATGCATACAAATTTCTGATGTTTCAACGCTGTCTGCAATTTTAGCTCGGAAAACAAGTGTATCTTTAACTTATGCATAGATTATCATGGCATTACTTTCCCAATAGCTTTGTAGCCTCTTGTTAAATTTGTTCCAAGTGAAAATAGCATAAAGAAAGCAACACTTTCACTAAAGGACAGGGTGCCTTTTAAGGTAACTACAGGGTATACATCCCCCATTGCTCTAATATTAGAGAGTTGAACTCTGCAGGAGTATTTTCTTGTACCATAGTGGCTCTTATGTACTTATGCAGTCTGAAAATACACTGATTAGTCCAGTACTTGTATAACTCTGTCAAATTCATTTTTTTTACCTCAGTAACGATTTATTATTATTATTATTAATTATTATTATTATTATTATTATTATTATTATATTATTATTATATGTTGGAGAATTTGCTGTCCATAGAAAGTACAGCAGTGGTATTGTGCACTAAACTGAGGGTTTTTATTGAAACCCCTGCATATTGTGTCTGTAAGGTGTAACTTATGAAGTGCCTTTTAGATGATGAATTCTAGTTTAATCAAAACACAACAGATCGGACCTTATAAATACTTTCTCAGTATTTTGTTGTTTGGTTGAATACTGTATTTTGTGATGCAGCCTCGTTGTTGAAATCAGAGCTCCTTCTACACTTAATGATTCTCTTGTTTAATTCTTGTGAAAAGCCTTTAACATAATCTTTTGATAATTTATCTTTAGTGTAGTTAAAACTTCTCATATAAATTTTTTTTGGAACAAACACACTAGTGTTACACTTATTAACGTCTTTTTGCCAGCGGAAAAGTGCTTAGTCTTCTATTTTCAAATGTATTCATGCCTGGGGGCTGAAGTTGCCATAAAATTAAAAGTCAGAACTACTTTATTAATCCCAAAGGCAATTTAAATAAGACTAATTTTGTCTGTTAAGCAATTTTTGTTTTGATTTGGTCAGAAATTTTGGATAATCCTCATGCTGAAAGATTTTAGCATAATAATTTTTAGTTTTTCATAGCACAGACAAATAGATTTTGTAGAAAATATCCTTATTTTTTTCCAAAGAGATTTAGAATAAATATACTTTAACAAGGTTATAGCCTATGGAAGAGAAACAGGACCACAGCATGACGGGTCCTTTGCTATGCTTCACATTAAGTATGACGTGCTTTCCCACACTCTACTGCAATAATTCTAACAGTGAGTTTTTTTTTCTCTCTTAACATCCCTCTTCAATGCGTGGAAAGAAATATTTTCTTTTCCCTCTTTTTTAGGAGTATCTAAGATAAATAGGTCTCAGTGTCAGGTCATATGTAAACAATGAGCTATTTTCAGTTTTCTGGCAAAAGTCATCCAATTTTTATCTAAAATGTCCTGGTACTTTAAGCAGTTTGCGATTCCTCGCAGTTTGTTAAGTTTTTCTTGCCTGCGAGAAGAGAAACCAGGCCTTAAAGAGTCTCAGTAGGGTGCTTTTCCACCCTCTGCTGCAATTAACTTTTTCACCTGGCTTACTATTCTTCCCCCTGTGTGTGGAATGTTCTCTTGTTTTCCCATTTTTAAGGAAACACAAAGAGAAACAAGGTTCCGCGTCACCTCATACTCTTCAAAAACAGAATGAAATGATGAATAAATGAACTCTGAGCAATATAAATAAAAATTGAATTGCAAAAAAATATTTTTAGGGGGATTCCAATAAGTGTGACACTGGTGTGTTCGTTAAAAACCAAACAAAAAAAATTGCATTTTTAAGAAAGTGAAAAAAAAGGGTACTTGAGTTGACAGCAGTTTTTTTCAGTGTAATTGTACACTGCTGCAATACAAGATGAATATATCTAAAGCCTTCTTACAAGTCTTTAACAGGGGTGTCAATAAGTATGCAGGTTCTGTACGATGAAATGTTATTTGAATGTGGTAGCAACTAGAGTTAAGTGACATTCCAGCTCAAGCATCTCAAGAGGGGCTGAGTTATTGAGTTATATCTATAATGTAAAAAGTTAGTTATTTTTGACAACACTGGGAAAACAGCATGTTGTTACTGTGACAGTATGGAGCCTTTAAAAAGGCTTAAAAGCTATTTATTTTTGTCTAACTGTGTCTGATTTTTTGCTAAATGCATTGGTGATAATAATGCAATAAATGCTGTGCATTTTGACATTTTAAAAGCTCAGTGGTTTTCCTTTGCAAGTTAACGTGTTTTTATTGTGATTTTACTGATGGACAAGAGAAAGAGATAGCTTTAATGAATTTGAGAAAATCCATTACTTTACACATAAGTGTGCTGAGGTCTCTTCTCTCCCACGCTGATTAAGTTTAAGAGAACAAAATAATTTAATAATTACCGCTGTTAACTTGGCAGCAGAACAAAGCCTCTTCACAGAACCATTATGATTCAAAGCTAAATGCTTTTTAATTACAGAACAGCGAGCGAGCTAAAAATAAACACAGCTAAGAAAGCCAGGCAGAGGTAAGCATGGGGCTATTTTATTTTATTTTTTGGTTATGAATATAACGCATCATTTTCACGTAGTCGTACTCTGCATAAATAAAATGCAATTACATTAAAACATAAAGTGATACTTGTCAGAAGTCACACCTGCCTCCAGTATTTCTCATTACTGGGTAAAAAGCTCAGCTGTTCCACAGCAGAGCACACCAACCGAGAGCAATTAGCAGAAAGTATTCAGAAAGTTTGAAAGGATCCCCTGCCTGGAGGTGTGCGCAGACGACATTTCCCTCAGAGACTCAGCGTGTGGGTGAGAAGCAGACGGAAATCTGCCATACATAAAACGCTGCGCCCTTATCATTAAGGCACGGAGTGTGGGAAGCACAAGAAACCGAAGGAGTAAGAAAGCTAAGATGAGAGTGGAGGTTTACTTCATGCCACCTGAACAGCGTGCATAAAGTGCATGAAAAGGTCTCCAAGGATCAATGTCATCTTTAAGCAGAAATCAATGGGCACTTTACACTTCAGTTCACAATAAGGCTACTATTAGACTTTATTAGAGATTAGTGCGGTCTCTACAACCTTATGCATTTGGGTTAACATGATAAAAATAAAAAGAGAAGTGTCAGAGTGGAGCTTCAGATGGCTTTTTTTCCCTACACCAATCAAAAAACTCTTACTTTAAATCTATGTAAAGTGACTGATTTGTTATGCAGTTAAAAATTTCAGTCTGAACAACATGAGCAGCCACGACTTGCTTTCACAGCTATTTGATATTTGTGCTTTCAAATTAGCTCAGTGAAAAATAAATTGGCAGTCAGACCTCCAGAGTAATTGGAGTCAGTCATGTGCAGCATCTTCCTTTAATCAGTGGCAGCAACACTGAACTCAATGTGTTACAAATCCTCCTCCACACAGACAACGCCGAACGGCGTGATCTCCTTAACGTCTCTCTCGTCTGAAAGTCCAGCAGAGCACTTCTGCAGGTTTTGCTCATTAAACAGGAATAAGTTTCACACTACACGAGATAAAGCATCACAGATAGCTTGGCCTCGATGAAACGCACAGCCATTGTGAATACAACACACTGCAAGGCTCCACTCTTGCCTGTCTTGTTTTTCGTTCATGTGATCCTTTAACGTCCAGGATGTCTTCCAGTAAACATAATGGATCAAGTGCTCTCAAATAATCTGAGTCATGGGAATGTTAAACTCAAATGTCATAGCTCCCCCGTGCCCTCGAGCAAGCAGGCTGAGACTGCATACGGATTGCCCAAATAAAGACCATCTATTTTCGTCCAGGAATGCTGCATCTTAGATTGTTTTTCTTGCCTTACTCCCTTGCTGCAGTGATTTAGGGGTAGCACTTGCCTGCACAAACAAAAACTGATGGATCATTTCTTTAATCAGAATGCTGAGTTCTCACTGTTGGGACAAAGGCTGAATAGTTTTAAGAAATTGCTGTTTCAAAACTTGTGACCCCGGTTTGGTGGGTTACAGAAGAGACTCAGACTGCCAATTTGAACAGCAGAATAACCTGATTAAACTTCACTAAACTTCCTCTACATGCTGAATTAAGTAAGGATAAAATGGCGTGAGGATCCTGTACAATAGTGTTAACATCAAAGAGTTGTGTGTGTGTGTGTGTGTGCGTGTGTGTGCGTAACAACTTTAGTTGACAGTAAAAACTATTTTATTCTGCCATATCAGGGAATCTTTGTTGCCTCATACTTCAGTGAGTCTTTGGTAAATGGACTGAACTTATATAGTGCTTTATCCTATCATTTTGACCACTCGAAGTGCTTTACACTAGAGCCACTTTCACTCAGTTGCACTCACATATGCTCACACATTTATGCACCGATATGCAGCTCGGTGGGCAATTTTGGGTTGAGTGCCTTGCCCAGGGGCACATTGACACATAGCAGGAGGAAGCTGGAATTGAACTTGCAACCTTCTGATTACAAGACAACTACTCTACCTACAGAGCCACAGTCACCCAACTTTGTTGCTGATGACCTTGTGACCCTTGCTTCCTTGGAGCGTGTAGATACTGACCACATCGCATCTCAAGAGCTGCAGTTTTACAGTTGTTGAGATGCCACAACGTGGCTTTCAGAACAAAATGTCCACTTCCTCCCTAACATGCACTGGCCTAACCGGTGCCAAAATGAGAAGCCATCAATGTTTTTCATCACACCTGTTCGTGGTCATAGTGTTATTTGATCTGTAATTTTGCTATCCACATTAGATTATGTAAAAATGCATGTTTTAACACAGAATTAACAGAAAATTAAATATAATTCACAGGTTCACCGTAAGACAGGTTTTGAAAATTGCCCTGTTCATCACAGGGAGGAATCACCAAATAAACTGAATCAGGTTGTGACTGAGGAGTGGAGAATATATCACTGACTAATTAATACTGTATATATTTTTTTTATTGTTAATATTCTGCAAGTGTAAACAATGAAGGAGAAGTGATTCAATTCTGATATCATGTGTAGCCAGCCATAAGGAGAAAGCCTGCACCACATGTGTACGTCCTCAGTAGAAATGTCAGACAAATATTACACTGTTTGCATAGCAGGTGTGTTACACTCCAGCCATCTGTCTAGGAAGTGTGTCATGGTAAGCTTTGTTTCAGGAGCTTGCTCTTCTGCATCAGTGATGAAGGGGTTTGAAGCATCTGGGCACTGGACAGCTTATCATTCCTCTGATCACTGTCTTTGTGCTGCTGGTGCAGCCGTGGGGCACCGGCGCTGCGTGTTTTCAGCCGGAATGGCGTTGCTTTGTCAGGTAGGCACCTGATTGGCTACTGTGAATTTGCTTTGACAGTAGGTGACATGGATTTTGTTTTGTAGATGTTTGTCTTTCTGACTCAAAAGCTGAGTTGTTTACTAGCTTGTAGTCCAGAAGGTGTTGTCTAACCCCAGATCTCCCTTGATGGAGGTCCTATGCCTTCCTCTGAGGATGAACGTGATATATGGCCTCATGCTGTATTGACTCATAGTTAATCACCGTTTGACTGACCGGTGCAGCATTGGCTGTGTTACTCACTTGTTTGCTCTGCGCGCTACCCCCTGAGGGACTGTGGGAGAGGGGTTAGTCTGAGCAGACGTCTCCACAAAACTGCAACTGTTTTATGGATGTGTGTGAGAGAGTGAAAATGATATTAATCATTGGTTGATTTAGCTATTTTCATTTGCAAAACTTGATGGGTTATAGATTAACGCTTTATTTTTGTGAGCAGATGCAAATCTCAACAGTACTTGATGGTGGATTTCTTTCAACAAGTTTGTAGTGGTAAGCACGCTAGGTGACTTTTGTAATGTTTGGATATTTTGCTTGGCTTGGTGTGTCAGGACCGGTTACAGAAGTACACACTTTGTTTCTGTGTGAATCTTTGCTTATGTGAAAATGCCTCAATGAACAAATATTCTTGATCTCTAAAATTAATTAAAACTGAATAAAACAAAGACGTCCACAAAGAAAAAAACCTGTATCCAGCTGCACACAGACACAAGCATTTACTGATGCTTATTATGATAATTATTATCATTATTTACTCTTTACTAACTGTTTTTATGATGAATAATTTCAGTAAGAACTTTTTTTACTCACTTGTTAAGTTGTTCAGTTTAATCTATTCATTTTTTAAATTGATTACAAACTACATTAACACATTATTGTTCAAATCAACAAGTTCACTTACAAATTTGAGAAAAATCTGAGGTCTTTAGATCAATTCACTTTTTTTTCTTTTTTGTTCAAAGAGAAAACCAATTCATGTCAGAAAACCTAAGGACTATATTCAGCAGATGAAGACCTTTGTTTTTGGAGTGCTTTAAATCTAAGTTCCTTGATTTCTAAATACAGTTCAAGTCAACTGTTGAATATTGGGATAATCGAAGCCCACTCTGCTATATCACTTTGTGGCAGCAGCAGAGTAAATGCTGCCCTGAATCACAGAGAATTACTTGTGCAAGACTATTTCAGAAATGTGATTAAATTAAATTCTGATACTGTGAAAGCCATAATAAAGAATTAATTTCTAAAAAAAAAAAAAACATATCTTAAAAATATTCAAGTCTATTATTTTGGCACAATTCCTGCTGATTTGCTGTATTAGAAGGTGTTATGCAAACTTCAGTTTACCAAGACTGATGAGAGTCAGGATAACTGATTTGTCATTTGAAGAACTTGTTGCTAACAATAAAATATCTTTTTATGGCAAATGCAGTTCCATGTTGAGAGAATTTTGTCAGATGTTGTGTAATAATAATAGATTGGTGGTCCTGCCAGCTGTTTGGAGAGCTCTTCTTCCGCTGCGTAATGAGAGCAGGATGTTTGTGGCTTCAGTCTTCAGAGTGAGTCATCTGAAACCACCTGCTTAATGACCAGGAAATACAGCAGTGGGGAAAATCGTGGCAAGTGTGTTACCTAGAAGAAAAACAGGAAACGCTTTATCAAAAGTGACCACAGCCAACATTGTGTCTGAGCCACCACATTCTTTAATGGTAAGGTCGTTCCTGTGGTTGATCTATCAGATAATTTCAGTAAAAAATAAGTAAGACAAAACAGTTTTATATGTTTTTTCATAAATGTGAAAGAGTAGGCACTGTGTAGAAACATGCTTCTAAGGTTTCCCCTGGCTTTCATATCCAGTGTTTCATAGGCTGCTTTGAAAAGTTTAATATCAGCCACTGATCCTGTTTTTTGTAAATAAGTGCAGCTTTACAACTCAGGGATGTCCTAATCCAATCCCAGGTTAAAATACAGCACCTGCATGCATCCATTCTGCTTCTACAAGCATTTTGGACTGATTGAGTTCAGTGGATTCCACGATGTGACAAAGTGACACCTGTACAATAAGTCCAGTTTATTCAGACGGCTAGAATATGTTTTCCACATATCAGGAAGTGAGAAGAGGGATCCTGATCTCTGACCTCAAAGGTGATGAACTGCTGCTTGAGTCCATCAGCAAGATTTACTGCTTAAAAAGGCCACCCAAATTTGTCTTTTCATTTTCAACTATTTCATAAGAGACTTACAAAACTTCAAAATCTGACCTAAAAACCCCATTAGCTTCATTTTTGGTGTTCAAAGTCTTAAACGTATCTGAATCTTGTGATGCCCAGCACAACGAATTCTGTCTTGGATGTTTGCGTCTTTACTGACCTTCATGTCTCCAGTTTGCATGCTGCCCATGTTTTCCCATTCTGCCAAGTATACAAAGCACATATTCAGACTTGTGCCTCCCTCTGCGCCCATGCAGCTCTGCATACAAACTCCCAGCACGCTCCAAAGTGAGTCGGTTCATGCTGAAATCATTAATTTGTTGGGGGCGTTTCTGAGATAATTGTCATATTGATTTTGAACTGGAGCAATCAATTCAAAATCCACATAAATTCTGTTTTTCATTTCTGGACCACTGATGTTTTTAGTCATATGGCCTTCTCTGGATATATATCTCTATCAAATCAAAACACCATGGTGTTTTTGGTGATTTGCCCTAAAGCACCCAATGAACCCCAGGCTATAAAGTGATCCTGTAAAATAAATGTGTCAGATATTTCTGTCTCTTTCATTATCTTTGTGAGCTGCACTGAAGGATGTGTGTGATAGCCATCCTGTCAAAGACACCCAATCTGTCTTCGGGTGCCATTTAAAATCTTAGCAAGCAATAATTCAAACCAAAGACAGGCATTTTCAAACTGACACAGAAAAAGCGTCTCATATTTAAAGCCATTTATGCTCACAAGAGGTTAAGGCAGAAGATAAGACACCACTCAGTTCCAATACATTTTCACAGACAACATTTCACACCCTGAGAGAAAAGATTCAATACTGGAGAGACTGGCATTCACAAGTAATAGGATGTGACCGTCCTTCACTGACCACATATGTCCTGTCTTACATCCTGTCATGTCAACCAGGGAGGAAAACCAGAAGAGGAATTTAAGGAAACCATCAAAAAGAGAGAGAGAGAGAGAAAAAAAAAAGTCAAACTGATGGGGTTGGGGAATCTATGCAGAGAGAAGGAGATAAATCTATGCAATTATCGTTCTAGCCGTCTAAGAGCCCTCGGCTTAGGGAAAATCCATCGAGTCATTTCATTAGTAAAACCTCAGTAGTGAAAAGATGCAAACACAATGGGACCACTTTCTGGAGAATTGTGGTTTACACATGAATAAGCCTCTCTCACAGAGGTCAAATGAACATGCCTGCAGAAAAAGAAAGGAGATTTTATGTCACGTGGGAACACAAGACAAGAATGACTAAGAAAAATCTAAAAGTGTTTTGGGTATTTGTCGGATTCAAAGTTTACTGTGCAAATAAAAAACAAAGTATAGATGATGCTATAAAAACCATGACTGCATCATTTGCTCCTCTGCAAAGATGTGCAAAATCAGTTATTTCTGCAGTTGCACTTCAGAGCAGATGCTAATCATTTTACCCTGATAAATAAGTTGGAATCCAATCCATTAAGCAGTCAATTCAAGTCAGTCTGAGAAGTATCAGAGTCTTGGGGAAAAAAAAAATCTTTAGCAACTTATATGATTTCACCTGATAAAAAAAAAGTCCATTATTGTGAAATTTTGCAATTAACACCTGAATATGCTTTTATCTAAATCATTCTATTGTTGATTTGCCTGTATATAGTTGATGACTTGACAGCAGCAGTACAGAACTACTGGGGATGGGGTGGTTTAGTCCATAGAGAAGTTTCTGCACTTGCCCAGTAGTCATGCAGCACTTCTTTGCTTTGCAGCACCACTAGTGCCTTACAGTAATGCCTTCTCTACCTCTCTTCCTCTCTAGAGTCAGACAGATCTCAGTGCAAGTGAACCTGTAAACATGAATAAGTGCTGCAGGCTCAGCTGACAATGCAGAGACAAAAAAAAACTCTTCCTATGAAGTCCAGTCTACCACAACAAATGTCCTCTGAAGCACTTATTAAAAACTCAACAGTCACAAATGGAGAAGCCTTGTTCTCACTAGTGTCACATAAATTAAATCTCCCTGTTTGTCCCTCGCATCCAGCAGAAAAATACGGAGTGCAGTGCCTTTTGCTTGAGCTTCAATGATAATTGGTTATTATTGCTGAGATGTATTTTTGAACAAACTGAGCTAAAGCACAAAGATTAAACTGATTCAGATTGTATCTAGTTAAAAAAGGAGAACACAATATGAAATCTGTGTTGGGCCAAAACATTCACAATCTGCTAAAATTGTGAATGTTTCAAGAAATGAGCATATAAAGGGGATTTTTTATCATCCACATGACACATCCGGGTGTAAAGCTGAGACCACAATCACTACTGTTACCAAAACTGGTCAGCTCTGTTGGTTATGACCTTTGCACCTCCAGGTCACTTTAATCACGACACAAAACAGTTGCGCATGCAGACCTCAACTCTGTATATATCTGTCACCTGGCAAGGCTTTCTGGAAATAGGAATATGAAATAGTAAAAGAAAAAAATTGTGATCGGAGGAGACCTGGCTTTTAATTTTACTTCTGGACAATATATGATAAAAGATTAGAAGTCCATCACATACCCGTAAAAGATGTAGCTTTTTTTTTTGCAGTGCTGGTGTTGAAAATTTTTACCAAGGACTGGGTATCTGTGCAGAAATGTGAAGGTGTTACTGATGCTTTGATGCATTTCTGAGAAAGGTACACACAGGTTTTTCTATTTTGATATCTTTATAAGCCTAATGTTTTCCTTGGAAGTCTGTAAGGTGTTGGACAGGACAATGGCAGGACTAATTAGGCATTACCCATAACAGCATGACCACACAGGCACATTATGCATGCTTCACTGGTCTTTTTGCGGTTAAGATTTTTCGCCACTAAAACGATACAGTAAGGTGTATCATTAGCCTTCTAATGATGCACCTCATAAACAAACAGTGTCCAGCTGAGAACCTGCGAGCAACGGTTTTTCTATGTGAAAGTATGCAGTTAAGTGTGCATTATATAATATATTTATACATATTTTATAAAACACTGTATGCTGATCATAACAAAACTGAAAAAAAATATTTTACTTTATTTGCGTTTTAAAAATGTTTATAACTAATAATTACATCTTTCCCTCCCTCCTCCTAAGACAAGACAAGGTAATCTATTGCTATTTATTCAGCAATAAATGCAAGTGTTCAGGTATCCTGTCCACATGGGTTAGTAGTTTGAAATAATTCAGAAAAATTTAGATTTATTTTATTTTATTTTTTTCTATTTTACTGGGAAAGCAACTGTGTCCTGCAGAAAGCTGCCCTATTGTGCAACCAAATGAGATAGTGGGATGAGTTTCCTCTCCCTGAAATTGAAGTCATAGCAGAGTTCAACCATGACTGATTGCCTCTGCCTGGGCTCTGTTGTACACACGGACTTATCTCTATCAGTCCTTTACTGTCTGTGGAAGCGTAAAATTCTGCTGCTCAACGTTTCCAACTTGTGTTGCTGCTGATGGATATTGAGAGAAAAGCTGGTCCTTTAGTCTACAACATGAAAACAAGGAAAAATCATATTAAGACACTAATAACTAAAAAATATATAAAAATAAAGCTGGCTTGTAACCATTTTTTTCCCACAGAATGGAAATCATCATCATCATAATCATTTTATCAGATGAGTTGAAATGTTTAGATTCATTTTTCTCTATATCTTCAACTACAGTGAAGGTGCATTTGTTTATCTTGTTAAAATACTGTATGTAATACTGTTATTTCTTGAATTTGTCATAGTCTTCAGTGTGATTAAGCTCCAATCATCTACCTAGTCTATTAAATTTTAAATATGAATTCCTCGCCTTTATAGAGGGAAAACTGTTCAATATGCTGGTATATATAAAAGATTTTAAAAAATATTCCTAAGGAATATGCTTTATTTTGAAATCAAAATAGAAACACTACTTCAATTTAAGAAAAAAGAAAAAATGAACAAGAACTAGTGCTCAACATAATCTAGAACTAAATGCATTATTTATATAAAAATTAAAGACAAGAAGCAAACAAAAAAAGTTAACTAACAAACATTGACTAATGAATCTTTTCATGATGGGGAGATTCACTTTCAAATCATAAATGATGAACTGAATCTCTTATAATTGAGAGCTGGTCCTTCTCCATCTGGTAACACCGACTTTCATCTAAGTGGGAAAACTGGGAGATAAAATTCAAAATCTGAAAGCCAGTCCAGACTTACTTAAAGAAATAAATAGCACACTATAATACTATAATACAGCAAAGAGCTAAAATTAAAACTGAACTTGACTTGCTACCTGTTCAAAACATTTTCTTTTTCATATTTCTCTAGATGAACCTTCTCATAAAATGCAACAGACTGTTTTTTGGAGAACATGTAGTCCTAGCATGTAAGACTCAAGGACCAATTTTTTTTTTTTTTAAAAAAAAGCATGAAAGGGATTTTTTATCATCCACATGACACATCCGGTGTAAAGCCGGATGTGTCATGAGCTGAATTCTCATGAACGATTCAGCCTCTGACTTGAGGCTGAATCGTTCATGAGAATGATTCAGCCTCAAGTCAGAGATTCTTTGTCTAATCACTGTGATGGTGAACTGTCATCTAATTGGATTATTGGATTGGATGAGCTGGATTAGTCATAGCACCAGATGTCTTACTTCATGTTTTGAAGACTGATGCTTATGTCAATGCTAAATTAAAAATGTGTGTAATGAAAGGTAAATGATTTTTTTTTCTAAAAATATCTCATTTGTCATCACCAAGATCTCATCCATCCATCCATTTTCTTGACACCCTTGTCCCTTGGTGGGGTCGGGAGGGTTGCTGGTGCCTATCTCCAGCTAACGTTCCGGGCGAGAGGCGGGTCACTCTGGACAGGTCGCCAGTCTGTCGCAGGGCAACACAGAGACACACAGGACAAACAACCAGGCACACACACACACCTAGGGACAATTTGGAGAGACCAATTAACCTAACAGTCTTGGTTTTGTTGGATATCCTGAAAATATGAGCATTTAGTTTTCAGTGGAAGCCCCTGGGTATTTCTTCAATAAAGATGGGATAAAGTCTAATTTTTAAATGTATCTTCAAAACTGTAAACATCTTACCTATACATAATGTAAATACGCCAAAACAGGTAAAAATCACCTTTATCAGAGGCAGTTAATGTACTGAAAGTATCTTGAACATTTCCTCTGCTCCTACATTCATTTTACCTCCTTCAGCTGCTTTGAGTTTTTGCTGGACTAATGATCTATATCCCTTGCAGTTTTAGATAATTTGCTAATCGTTGGGCTGAGGAGAGCTTATAGCTTCAATTACCTCTTTTCTCCTCCAGCTGAACGGACACAAGGAGGTTTAGACACAAAATCAGATTAATGCAGGAGAATAAGATAATAGCCATTTTTACAAATAGCTTAGTTTGCATTTAGAGGAAAAAATAGGGAAGCTTGCTTCTCTATTTTTAGCTTCCCTTGCTTCCCTATTTTTATTTTTAGCTTAAGGAAATCATTCCACCTGTGAAGTATACCGAGTGTATATCAACTGTATACCTAGAGAGATAATATAAGTGAAATCTAAGTTCAGAGTAAAAGAGAAAAGAAGGTAATGACCAGAAGACGTAGAAGTATATTTAAATAATCTCTGGTGTAAGTATAGATATTACTCTCAGCCAGGGTCAACAATGGATCTCCTTATTGGAGGTTTATTTTCTTATTCACTTCGATACTATTTTTTATTTTCAAAACGTGTTGTGATCATTTTATTGTGTGTATTTCCTGGTTTGACAGGTTTCAGATGAAGGTAAAGGTTTGATCAGTATTGTGAATTTCTGTTGGGTTCTTGGAGCTCTGCAGAGAAACAGGTGGCTGAGAAAACAAAAACAATGATCAGCCAGCCTGAACACATCTTCTCTGTGGATTTGTTACCTTCAGACTGATGATGCTGTGCATTGCATTCAAGGCAAGAACAAACTGTAATGTCAAGTATTTTTTCCTACAAGCTATCAGGGGCTAACAATTTTTAGGTGGCTGATTACAACTATACTTGCTACTTGTAAATAATTTTGTGGTTGTTTTTCTCTACATATATAAAGAAAAAGGAAAATGAGTTAATCATAACATCCCATCCACTTCGACACATCTTCTTGTTCACTTACATAACCACTATGTGCACAGACATGTCGTGTGGTACCCTAACCCTCTGACTTAAGAAAGAAAAAGACAGCAATTGCTTTCTTTTTTATTTTTATGAATGCTATGCTGAGTGACAGCTTGGAGCGACAAGAGTGTGTGAGAAATCAGCTGTGCACCAGCATTTTTCACAAAGGCTGGGTCAAACCTGGCAGGAAGCGCTTTTAGAAGATAAGACACTATTGGAAATTCTCCACACATACACACATCTACCAGAGATTATAAGAAACATGTTGCCCAGACAATCTTATGTAATTGATAATGTAATCCGTCAATAATGTACCTGTTTAGGTAATCATTTTTCCCTTTGGGATCAATACAGTATGTTTACATTTTAAATTTACCTCCTGAACTTCTCTGACCACTTTCTAACTCATTTTTTTAGAATCAGCTGAGAAAGTGTTACATTTAGATAACCTCAAACATTTTGATCTCTTTAAAATTCCTGAACAGGATTATTACAGACATAACTCAATGGAGGCATTCAGTAATTCTCAGTACTTTGGCTGACAGGTTGTCCATGACACTCTTCACATTATAAATAAATAGTACAGTAAACAGACACTGTTTGTTCTTTGTTATCTAGTAATTTTCTTTGCTTGTTGATGGACGCCCTTGAACCATTCTTGTGGAAAATACGGGTTTTCTTCATGAGGCTTTAAACAAACAAGCAGCAGCGAATCCTATTGTGTCCACGCTCTTCTTTTTCATAGAAACAAAATAAAGGAACATTTATGAATTATTTGTTTTTTATGTTTGAATTGCACACGCTTTAACAAAGCCTTCAGCCTTTTACCTAGATGTGCACAAAGATAAATGTGATCTAGATCTGTGAACTAGACTGTAAAGATAAATAAAAATAAAAGCCAATAACTGTCAAATAGAAATGTGTTATGTGTTTTGTTAAGTGTCGTGTTTTTTTTTTTTACTAGAAAGAGTTAAGTTTCTAATATGTAGTTAAACGTTACAGTAAAATCAGCAGTTTTCTGATGTGTTGTGAATGTTTAGCTTTGATCTGTATTTTAGTGCCCTCTTGTGATCAGTGTCTGTTCTTTCATGTATGTCAGCAACAACAAAACCTTCTTTTCACATTTCACTCATTATTGGACAGTTTAGTTTTTTTTTTGTTTGTTTAGTCTGTCTTTCTACATCTGTAGAGTCCAGGTCCTATGATGTGAACACATTTCACCAGAATTCAAAATCCTTGAAAATCCAAATGTCAACTCAATGAATTGTACATTTGACTGTACAATTCATTGAGTCAAATAGGAAATAATTTGGCTCAAATATTTCCTATTTGAGCCAAATTAGGAAATAAATCATGCACATTAATAAATCACAATCATCCGGAACCATACTTAGGATTTTACTGAGATGCTAAAGGCCCTATGAACAAGCCTGATCAGTTTCAAGTTACACACTCCTGCCAAATCCTGGTGGTGAGAGTTCAATGAATGTGAGGCGGGGTAAACATTACACACTGGACAGGCCACAGGGCAACACAGACACACAAACACACTTTAATTTACTGGACCAACCTGAAAGACCCCATGCAAGCAGAACACCCAAACTCTACTCAGAAGGGAAGAGTTTCTGAAAACCTTGAAAATGCTAAAAAACATACAATGTGAACTTGGAGACCCATTATTAAACACCAATCAGAAATCTACAGTACATCCCTAAGAGTTGTAGCCTCACATTTTTAATTCCATTAAGCTCAGCTATATTTGTCTCTGATCAAAATTTTGTACTAATCTTTATCATGAATTAGACTGGTTAATATTGGGGAATCCACTAAAAATCAGTCTGTTTTTCAGTTTCCTGTTTACAGTTTTAATGTTTCACTTTATATAACCTTTTCACCATTCTTCATTTAATTTATTTATGTTGTTTTTTGTACCCTTAGTAACATCCACAACAGAAAATATGCAGTCCAATATGAAAATCAATTTTTTTTTTAATTACAATCCCTTGAATTGTTTTTTGATGTTAGGCTTTTTGCAAACCTAAAACAAATGTGACAAAAATAAACAAAAAAAAATTCTGTTTACTTGTACATGTTCAAAACAAACTATTACAGCACAAGACACTTAGCCTGTTCTTCTCAGTTATAAATTAGGTGGAAACTATTCAGGCATGTTGTTGCACAGACTCTTAAGAATGCACTTTGTGACATGAGAGTTTGTTTACTTTATTTTCATATTGACTTAAAGTGTCCTGCTTTCAGTTCTTTCACTGTAGATTCACTTCAGGCATTTCATTGCATTCTGCTGTCACATTTCTGTCCAATCTCTCAACTCCATTCGATTCCATTCCTGCTCAGGCTGCTTCAGCTGTAACTCCAGAGGAAAGTCTTTTTGTTCAAAATGCTGGCCAGTTTACTGTTAAATGGCTGGTAAAACTGACTGAGGAGGTTCCTGGTTGCTGGCAGCATGGGACCAAGGATCCTGTCTTTTGCCCGGCGCGTATTGGACATTGGACGTTCGGTCAGCGACGCCTCCACTTGTTCTGACAGCGGGCCTGCGGGGACAGTGGAGAAACAAAGAGCCAATGAGGATATTTTATAACGAGTGACACACAAACCTTCCCAGAAACGATGGACAGATGTCACATACCCACACCGAGAAAGTCAAAAACTGTCTTGAGAGTTTTTCTGAGGTTGGCTGCATAGTCCTCCAGTCGAAGAACTAGAATCTGCTCTCTTTGGAAAACAGTCAGCCAGTCCAGGACAAAAACAAAGTACATTCCCAGTGTGAGTCTCACCTGTGAGGAAAAACCAACATAAAAAACACACAATAAGAATCCAGCGGTGGGTTGAAGTGTCAGGAAAAACACTTTAACTCACATTTTAAATTAGCTTTATGAGGAATTCAGCTCTTTAAGGAGAGTTTGAAGAACATTAGCAGAGAATAAAGCATCTGTGCTGCATATCTGCATAATTAAAATCTACATCAATACTGTAGTGCTGCACTGTTGAACATCCTTCACTGCAATAATCATGAGCCTTCAGGGTTGATTTGTGTCAGTGCTTGAAAGGCCAACCTGTGGCCGCAAAACCTGTTTAAATAGTTAATGGAAGTGCAATATTTTTATATAATTTGCATTATCTAGGACAGAAGAATTGGGATGTTTCACTCCAAAGGCAAGACTGTTTTATCTCAATAAGTTCAATATAAAAAAAATACAAGAAGCCCTGAACTCTACATGTTTTAGTTTCTACCCTCAAGCCAGTTAATAATCCAAAACTGTTAAAATAATGTTATCATCCATTTAAATTACAAACCAGGATTTTAGTAATAAGACAATCTTTGTTTCTCAAAGTCAGTCAGGTTTACCAAAATTATTTCAATTTGCTAAATGTCAGAATAATGTGAGAGAATTTTTTTTTGAAGTTTGATAAAAGTGACAACTCAGTTTTATAGCTACGTTCACAAATTGTCAATGAGATTAACATCTGAACTTTTTGGTGACTCATTTACAATATGAACTTTGTTGTCCTTAAGCTACTTCGCGTCCAATCTGGTCGTATTATAGGTCTTCCAAATGGACACATGGTTCATTTGGAAGACTATTTGTGCCAGAACCGCAACTTCCTGACTGATTTCAGATTCAATATTTCCTCATGATGTTATTTCCTCATTATGCCAACTGTTTTGAAAGCAGCATTGTTAAAGTGTTGTTCTCAAGCTTTCAGGTGTTCACTTTTCCTCCAAAAGTAACAACATACATTATGGTCAACCACATTTTAGTTTCATCAGATGACAGGATATATCTATAAAAACTAATTTTAAAAAAAGACATTAAATTCCTTATTGTGTCACTGCATTTTATTTTTTATTTTTTTGGTTACAAGATAGCCAAATAAAGGACTAGGGCCTTAATGCATATGCTGTAGCACACAGAGGCCTCCAGAGGTCACTAGAACATCTACATATTTGTCAGCTCTTTATGTCCCTCTAGAAAGGAGGGCTGATTTAAATGGGATCTCATGGTGATTTATTAATCTTTCTCTTCAAGTGATCTTATGATGGCTTTACAATGTAGCCAATCTTCCAAAATAGCTGTTTGAGTCACCAACCATTTGAGTCGGAAAAAAAGGAGGAGAGACCAAGGGATGAGTTTGATAAATTAGAACTTATCAAGATGGAAAGATTTCTCCTTTCAAAGCAAGAACGGCTTCATTATATCTCATGCTGGGGATGATCGTTTCTTGTTGTAATTGTTGTGTATTCTTGGAAATTAATTACAAGGCGGAGAGATATTAAAATATAAATGAATTTTTGAACAATTCTTCAGTATCAGTAAATATTGCTGTAAAAGAGGGAAAATATGTAAAGCATCTAAAAAGCTGACCGGCATGGCGTTGAAAAGGCTGGTGTTGTAGACGCATGATCGCAGTGACCCTCAGAGAGACAAGACTGAAACAACTGGACACACTCAACCACCTTCTGATGAAAATCCTCTGCAGACTTATTGGCCAAGGTAAAGTACAAGTAGTCGGAGTAAAGCCTGAGGACACAATAAACCGAGTTCTGAGAAAGCCGGACATTAAACTGCACCAGACGCAGGGACAGTTTTTTTTTTTTTTGTTGTTGTTGTTTTAAAACAATGGCACATTGCAAAAAGTCTTTATATGAAGGAGTTTGTTTTCACCTCTCAACTGGATCCCTAAGCATTATGATGATCTTGGCGCCAGGCTGGACTGCATGGATGAAGTCCTGAGCTAGGAACGGAGGTTCTGTCTGCTCCTCGTTTCCACGGAGATAACTCCAGGCTTGATTATCCCACATAGTTGATGCGCTGGCTTCCCCTGTGGATGACACCACAAAAAGCCTGAATTACAGCACATTTTGAAGGCAATCCAGAAGAAAAAAAAAAAACGCAATAAACTTTTATTAGTGTCTATTCACTATAAAAGGGTAAGTACAGTAAAAATTCAATTATAATTCCAAATCCAGCAAATCAGTTCAATAATCATTTCACTGCAAGGAGGAACAAAAAACACCTGACTGTGAACTATGAAACCACCTCATGTTGCTTATTTTCTGTATGACATCAGCAATACTCTTGACAAAATGACTTCAGTTCATGAAGAATTTTATCTCTGAACATCTTTTCCAAAATCCCACTGCTTCATATAAATCCAGTTGGGGTGTGAACTTTGACCTGGGTGTTACAAAATCTTGATTCTGTCTGTTTTCAGTCATTCTGTTTGCTTCTGATTTCTCCACAATGCGGGAGTTAAGTTAGAGTTTATTGAGAGTCTGTTCACTCTTACTGCTTACTTTGGCAGACCAATTGTACATTATTAAATATCCTAGCTAATAAGGAAGATGTATTTCTTCAATAATTTGAGTACCTCTATTCATTTCCAATGAAATCAAGGACAGAAAAGGAAAACAAAATCAACATTCGTTGCCCAGTGGGCGAGGTAAAACTAGATGTAAAAACAATCTATAGAGATCCATAAACCACTCAATACAAACTGATAACCTTGAAGAAGAAATCCTGCATTTGACTGAAAGTGTTTAACATACGTTTTACACAGAACAGCAGCAATACTTCCTTGCTAACAGGATAACAGTAAAATGTAGACCTTCCTGCTAAAATAATCACCAAAAATGCGAAGCAGAACTTGAGGTCCTACATTTGAATGTGAGATAGAAAAATCTTCCTGACTATTATGAGAAAATTTTAAAAAGAGATTATAGTTAATATTTTAAAAACTAGCCAGCTACTGCTTAAATTTAGTGAGGTTGCTTTTAAACGTGATGATGCTGTCTAATGTAATCTTTTAAAAGTCGATATGCTAAGCACTATTTTTTCCACTAATGTGCTCTCATTTTTATTTTTTTATTTTTTTGATTAATTCAGTTTTATTCTTCCCACTCTTTTGTATTCACTGTATTTTTTTTCTTCAGTTTTTGTCTACAGTCTGTTTTCTGATTTGCATGCAGAGGTGCTTTTATGTAAAAATCACTCAAATGTATTTCCATTTGAAACTATCATCTCACTTTTTAACTAAGAGTTTTATGTGACGTCAAAAGTTAGAAATGAGTGTGTCTCATAAATAAACTCTCTTGTGCTATAAAAATAACAACAAGCTGGATTTAAAGCATTTCCACCAAACAGTTCAACTCCTGAAATATAAAAGATAAAATAATGAACACATTCTTTAATATTTAAAATACAACCATTGCCAACTTTTCCTAATTGTTCTCACCCACTCACAATGACATACAGCCCCCACAACCCATGCCCACACACACAGAAGCCTGGCCGCGCACACACACACACGCACACGCGCACACCCATACACACATTTTTACCTGTTATGATCTCATTTGCATGGTGCTCTCCAGATGAATTTCCATTGATTCCTACTTGGATGTTGATGGCTGCCAAGTCAAACAGGTCCAGGTAATCCTCTATCGGAAAACGCTCCTGGAAGCCTTTTTTGAAACGGATATAACCTGAAGAAGGAAATTTAAAACAGCCTCATTATAAGCTCATTAAAGACTGCTTTTCCATAGAATGTCTTGAATGAACAATCCAAGCTTTCTTTGTTGTACATGTCGAAATATAGGCCAGTGAATATTGGCATCTATTATAACAGATTTGACCAAATTTATGGTTAAACCACACATTTGTGTTGTGGATTTTCTATTAAAGTGCTGAACTTCCTGCCAGACACTCAAAGTTAAAATAACTTATATAATAATAAAACCTTAATATAGCTTCCTAAAATAATGGATTATGACTTTTGCTTTCCTTTTGTCAAAAAATGACTAATGCTATTACTTTGGCAATAGCTTAAGTCCAAAAATTTTGAAAAGTAGCTGCAGACAGTCTTATTTAGGTCAAAAGGTTATTTGTAATTTTTTATATTAATTTTTGTGTTTATATCATTTGTTTTACTTAAATTTTAGTTAGGTTTCTTATGCTGTAGATGTATCTAGACAGTGAAAATGAAAACAAAGAAAAAAGAAAGCTGACTCAACTGAAATATTATTAAAAACTTTCAATAATCTAAACAGTAAAAGTAGGTAATCTTGCAGGACTGTTAAAAAATTTATCAAAATAAAGAATCAGGATGTGCTGATTTACTGCTTACATTGCATATTTTGAGGTTCAGCTGAAATCTGCATCTGACTTCACTTTGAATAAATATGTCTAAATTTTAAATCCTTAACTAGTAGGGCAAACTACTACTAGTTCAGCAGTCAGGGGAACCAACTGTCTTACATATTTTTATGTACATTTCTTAAACATTTTCCATACATTTACACACTATGTATGTTATTAGGATTTTAAGTGACAGATCAACACTTATATAAAGAAAAACAGAGAAGGTAAAGGATAAAGTTGTGCTGCCAAAAATATAAAAAAAAATGCCGCATACCAAGAACGCCAAGGAGAACTGTTCAATCTATTATCTGAAAATAGAGTAACATAAGACAGGCCACCTAAACTGACCGGCTGCCACATTAATCAGAGAAGCAGCCAAAAGACCAGTAGTGACTCTGAAAGAACTGCAGGCACCATGGATCAGGTGGAATATCTGTCAACACACGTTTGAGCAGTTTTAAATGATCAAAAATTAATCACCTTCCTCTCATTTCACAGTTATGCGTTATTTTGTGTCAGTCTATCACATTAGATCCCAATAAAATACATTGCAGTTGTGTATAACCTGACAAAATGCAAAAATGTTGAAGGACAATGAACACTTTTTAAAGGCACAGTACTTAAAATTCTGGGAAATAGACATTGCTTGATCAACAACAAATGTTAAGCATTGTGTAATATTTCTTTAAAAATCATAGTGTTGCTTTCCAATTATTACTGAACTGCTATTAAAATATTTTTTTTTCTGCTGCAAATAAGCCACACATTACGACATCTTCATTGTAAAGTATGACCCCCGTACTATTAAGATTTTAGAACTTGAATCTCAAACCACGTGACATGTATGAGTCCTTCATGAATTTTGAAACCGCACAGTTGCAAATGTTAGCATCACACTTCCAGATCCAGATCCGATCACTTACCGAAGCGTTTCCTGGTCCACCAGTGTGGCTCCTTTATGGTGTTAAATTTAAGCTCTGGCACCATCAAGAGTCTCTGAAACAAGTCTGTCGTGCCACACTTTGGCTGACCGATGATGTAAAAGTACGGCAAGCAGCGCAGGCGAAAGCGTTTCCCGTCTCTGTCGCACACATTCTGGTGGAACCTGGCTCTCATGTGGTCACACACGTTCTTGAAACTCTTGGAGCGGAGACTGAAGCGGTTGTTCTTGTACGGGTCTGTGCCAAGATCACCGGAGAGCTCCTCGTACCAGCATGGGCTCTTGACGTGGGGCAGAAAATGGCGAGGAATCACTGAAAAGAACTAAAGAAAAAAAGAACATAAAAAAATGGGAGCAGGATTTTGTTTTTAAATCGTGATTGCGGGTATGTTTTTTTTTTTGTGTGTGTGGCATTATTATACCTGAAGTCATTCCACAATCACATCAAAACATCAGTCATTCTTTTAAGGGTAATATTACAGGATTCCCCAGCTTTACCCCAGATGAATCATCACCTACTTGACTCTCTCTGTCTAACCGTTTTTCACTTTGATATATGTCTGACACATGACACAAACTGATATTTAACTTAATGACTCACACGTGTTGCAACATCTATCATTGGTATTTCTACAAACACCGCAATAGTGTGGGTTGTACATGGAAACCTATAATGAGGCTGTAATGAGCAGAAAAGCATTAGCATATTATACAAGAGGGTATTAAAGATAAGCCTAAACCAACACTTAGAAAGTGTATGTCGCTTAGAAAAACAGGTCATTATAAGCTTCATCAAACACATATTTACTGCAGAGATTATTCCAACGTGAAGTTGCTGTTGAGTATTTGCTTACTGCTGTGATTTACCAAATGCTGAGTACAGTTTCTTGCAAAAATGTTCATATTGGTTGAATGCTTAACACATTTTGTCAAGACAATGAGATAATTAACCAGAGGAGGAGGCAGGAGGCCCATGGTGAGGCTAAAAGATTCAGATGAGAATCTCTTGATCTTGTCTTGGTCTTGCTTACCACAAATATGCCCTTTATGTAGAAGGTGTGAAATTCACAAGCAAGTTCATTTGTAGTTTTCAAAGGTGTTCAGGTCAGATGAGTTGAAATTTAACTTTTTGACACACTTTTTGGGTGGTAGCATTCTGGCTGGAGCTAAATACAAGGTGATCCTGGAATAAAACCTGGTAGAGGTATAATAGACTTGAGTCTGGGTGCAGGTTGACCTTCCAGCAAGATGTTCACTCTAAACATGATTCCAGAAGTACAATGTAATAACTACTTTGACACATCTTGTTGAAACCAATTCAGAATCGGAGGTACGAGTCAAAGATTCAGCTTCACAGACACTCTTCAGCCAACATGTGAAGACAGATCGACAGACATTTCAGTATCTAAGTGAACAAAGCTGGAACCAAAACATTACAAAAGTATTGGCGTTTGAGTCCTGAAAACCATTTCACGGCATAATTTCTGAATTTCTAAAAAAAAAAAAACTATGTATACTTTTCCTTTGACTTTAGAATCGCCGTCTACTTTTTGTTGGACAATCACATGGAAACCACAAAAATAAGCTCATGATAAATTGTAAAATGCTCCTATAATGTTAATAACATCTTTAGTCATATACTTGGCTAACATACATAATAATGTCTCTCAGACTTACACGTGGATCTGTGTTGATGACGTCCTTTTCGTCAGGTACCTTCCTGGACGTGTTCTGCTCATTGGAGTTAATCATCTTTACCAGGGTTTTCACATCTATAAAACTCCTGTCAAGAGAGTCTTCAGCAGTTGTTGCACCAGTCATGATGACCACGGGCCTGAAAGGATGGGGGAACGCAGAGAGCAGAAGTCCTTTTCTGTCCCACATCAGGAGGTACGAAGCCATGATGAGAAACATCAGCACCAAGCCCACAAGGAAGCTAACTACTTTGACTTTTGAGACACATGCCAAGTTGATTAAACACAACAGTGGGAAACCTTTTATGTCCAGACCTTCAGGCATGTTTGTGTGCCTGAAGTCCACAAATGTCTTGACAGATCTTTTCCCAAAGTTGTCAGTCAGGGGCAAGTTGTGGGGCCTGTAGCTGTAGTCGCTGTGTGTGTGGCTCCAATGTTTGTTGTGTTTTAGAGACATGCTGACTCAGAAGTGGAGCAGCAGGCATGTGGAAAAGGAAGCCAGGGAATAATTTCCTCAAAAAGGTAGGGTTTCCATAGACGTGCTTGTGTTTACACACACGTCCTCATTTGTCTTCATTTTATGTCGATCCATCGCCAGCAAAAAAGCTCCTCCTGTAGAACAGAAACAGGTGTTAAATGTATGGCTTTAAAACCAAAAAGCAACATTATAGTTGCCTGATAGTGCTTCAATAATCTTCCTTCGTGCCTCAAACAGGGAGGGGGATATTTTAAAAAGTTTTATTTAAAGACATTTTATTTTTATGCATAATACATTATACATGCATTAGTATTGCCTTTTAAAGTCATACATTTCTATAACAGGAGTCACCCCAAATATGTTTGAGGTTACCTGCAGAGTGTGTGTGGTCTGCTATGAAAGGACCAGTTCCCTAATGGAGAGGGCTGTACGGTGCCCACAAAGTCTGGCTCAGTGCTAGGAGTTTCAAGGACATAAATGTAGTTTGTTCTGTAACGCAAAACTAAAAACACCCCATTATCAAAAAATATGAAGTGTCTGACTATGCAAATCTAAAAATATTATTTTCAAGGTTCATGTTTTATAGCAATGAGGCTTAAATTTGATATTGATACAGGAGGATGTCAATTTATCGCCACTCTGTCCGTATATCAAAAAAAAGCAAAATGTTCATACAATCTTGTGAAAAGTTCAGCAAAGAGAAGTAGAATAAGATATATATATATATGTAATAACTTTAAATATAATATATTTTTTATTTCATCCACAAGTCATTGGTACGCATATTTTTGTTGACTTGCACATCATACAGTCAAGGGTCATTTGCAGCTAATAAAAAGGTTGCTAAATACAATTAGAATGTCCCCAAATTAGCAACATTGTGGTGACTATTGTTTTCCACATACATGCAGCTGTGACCTGGCGAGCGGCTCGGTCCGTCAGCCCGTCAGTAGCCAATTTTCAAATCTTTGAAAAGGCAGATGAGATTTGTGGAAAGATTGGTCTCACATATAAGTATCGTCTAAAATTAAAACTGGGGTTTTTGTAACATTAGGAATTTTGCATGAAAGCATTTTATATCATTCAGACCTTTAGTAAATTACAACATTAAGTTCAATTATTTTTTTTTCTCAAGGCGTTTCTTTCTTGACTTTAAATGTGAGACAACTGTAATGATTGAGTTACCTAAGCCAGAGCTGAACTCATATGTGCTAAGGAGGTTGATAAAAGTTATGAAAAGTCGCATAGAAAGTGGTTACACACATCTGCAGATGTCATAATGGCATAGCTCAGGGAAGATTTATCGGGAATCCATGCAAATATCCTCATGCCTGTGTGGATAGCTGCTGGGCTTGGGAGGAGAACTTATTTCTGATCCCTCTAGAGGTACTAAGGACCTGATTTAATGAAATATCAGTGGACAGAAATGCCCTCCTTGAAATGACACCGAAAGCCACTCATAATAAAATACTTCAGCTTTTTACAGTGGAGGCGTCTCTGATTGCAATCCTAAATTCAACATCTTTACATCCTACAAACAAAGCTAGCTAAAATATCAGATAAATATTTTATAAAACAAAGCACAAGACAGGGGGATAGATTCAGAGAAAACACAATATGTTGAGTTGAGGGATGAGCAGTTTAAGAATGAGCATGAAATATAACCCCGGGATTTATTTAGTATGAAAATTGATCTGTGACAGGAAGAAAATAAAAGATGGGCAAAATGAGGTAAAGTCACATCAAAAACCTAAAACAAAATAAAATGTTGCACTCCTCTGCATTAAACAATAAGGTTGTCCTAAAACGACTTGGCATCTGGATTGATGTGGAATCAAAGTCAAGAGAAAGCAAGGATGAAAAGCAACTATTTAATTTTTATATTAAATTGGACATTTTCACTTGATATTTTTGTATTCTAAAGATAAAGAAACGACAAAATCTTAAGGATATTATGTTATATAACTTCAACACCGTAAAGCAACAAATTATATTTCATTAATTGCTTGACGATATTCTTACAAGAACTCAAGTTAACACACACACTACATTGTAATATGCTTCTCTTTACATATTACAAACATGAACACTATTGTTCATGGGCACTTCATTCATATTCTTGAGTTGTTGTTTTTTGCATTGCACCATTTTTTCCCCACAGGGCTTATTTTTTTTATTTTTTGCTACCATGATTTTGGGACCATTTTGTTCTGGGTGCTGCTAAAATCTTTGTAGCAACCAGCCATTTTCTGGCCACGGTTCTGCTGGAACAACAACCCTTCTGATAGTCAAGCTTTATTCCCATTTTTTTCATCTTTGTCCCTTGCTATCGTCAAATTGAATAGCCTAATTTTAATGTAAGTGCCTTCATTTTCCAGAGTGATGCTTGGAGTCACTGACCATCACAAAGACTTGATCTGAATCCTATCAAGCCTTAATGGGCAAAGCTGAAAATGCAGTGTGACCCAGTCAGCATACAAACAAGGTTCAGATCCACCAGTTCTGTCAGGATAAATGGGCCAGAATTCCTGCCGACTAGTTTGAGCGCTTGTGGAAGGAAGGCAAATACATTTGACCAAAGTCATACAGTATAAGAGCTAAGGCATACTAATAAGTGTATTTAAACTTTTGTCTTTTGAAGAAATAAATCAAAATAACCTCAAAAAATTCTCTCTCGTTTTCTGGCATTTAACAATTAGGAAAAACTCTGTAATCCTAATTGACCTAAAAGCAGAAAAGCTTATTCTGAATTTCACATCAGACAGTATGAAAAAAAATCATGTCTTTTTATATAGTGTTTGCAAACTGTGGTTTCAGCTGTAGATGGGCCTAATTGGATTGTTTTTGAACTATAGATCTGTTTTTTTTTTTCAACAAATGTCGCAAACTACGTACCATTTAATTATTAGTAATGACAACACCATATCAGTAGCTTGCAACTGTAAAGTAGAAAAATGATGGTCCTCGTTATTTTTAATCAGCTGTGGATTTTCAGACTCTAAAGCTGTGATTTGGAACTGGCCTTTTAATTAAACTAATGATCGATATCGGTTTGGCTCTCCTCTGCATAGGAAAGGAAGAATGCACTCATAGTTCTTGACAATGGACATAAGTTTGACAATTAATTTAGCAGTATGTGTTCTGTTGTTAAGATGGGTGCTAGCTATGACAATAAATGGGAAGTTAAAGTCGGCACGATGATTAATCGTATGCAGACAAGGTGGAAAAAATGGACACAAGCTATCTCATTATATATTTGACCCTCCATCTTGCACTCATGATAACATGATGCGCATCTCATCCTTCCTAGACAGCAGAAAAATGGCACTGATAATGAGGATTTGCCGACACAAATGCTGCAGGACATGCAGAGGTGCACAATTGTACCTTTGCTGTGCATCATAAATCGGTAGGACTGAAAGCTCTCAGAATGTGAAGGGTTTCTCATGAGGATCTTTGTTAGTTAAACAGAAGAGGCAGTCAGAGCCAGCACTCTGCACAGTCACACACATGCACTCCCCTGCCTCACTTGAAAAATGTTTAAATCACGTCCTCATGTTTACAACTATGTAAGCACATCTTGATCCGTTACAGTACATTGTGTGACGGAAGCTTGGCTGCAGACCATGGAAATGGGAGGCCAAACAAAATTTCTAACGCCACTAAAGGAAGGCAGACTGGCCAAACAAAGATATATGAGAAAACTGATGTAATCATAAAATATTTACTGTGTAGACTGGAAATACATCAAAAGTTAAAGTAATGTGAAAGAAACGAAATAACAAAAAATCCCCTTTTTTTTTTTTTTTTACAAGAAATCTCAAACTGCCCTGAGAGCACAAACAGCCCAGGAAACCACCTTAATCCACCTGGATTATTGCTCCAATCTCTTTTCACTCTCCACAAAGAGAGAGAGAGAAAAAAAACTTAGTGTAGATTTTCAGACTATTGAGCTAGCTGGCTATTGAAGCACAAAAGTACAGTCTCAACAAAATGGACACAAGCCTTACAAAGGGTCATATTAACTATTTATAACCACAGTCCACAGTGACATCTGGAGCACAGATATGTTGTTTGTAAAAGTAGAAGTAGATTTTGCATCTGTGCGTGTCAGTTTATACATAAGCATTCAAATATTTTTGTTATAGCCACGTGTCATTTGGTTCGGCGTTACTTTAAAATGAAACATTACGTTAGAGGGAAAGGGAAAGCGTTGGGTGAATACATATGGCAGATCTTGTGTCATCTGGGTGGGCAGTGCAGAGTGGTGGATTTATGAGGGCTATCCTGTTTTTTTTTTTCTTTTTAATGTTAGGTTTGATCACTAACAGCCTTTTCTATATGGCAATTTCTCAAAGAACTCTGGGTAAAAATAGAGCAGAAGCTAAATGAATCAAGTATAAAATAAAACAAGAATTATAAATGAAGAATCTTCACAATTCTAACATCTAAAACAGAAAAAATTAAGGGGATATGGTGCGGATTTTAAAGTAATGGGATTCCCCTGAATGTGTATTGGCAACAAAAGTGTGGAATTCACAAATTTCAGTGGATGCTATTCCGTGTTTATGGATCATTTAACAATCTGGCCATGAAATTTTAACTGTCCCCCCACGAGTGCAAAGACAAATATTAGTCAAAATAATCATAAATGGGTTTATGCAGACAGTTTGACTTTTTGCACAGAGTGACTCAGTGCAGAAACATGGAGTACTGTTGCATTAAGTAATGGTTCTCATAGTTCTTTGCAGTGATATTAGAGAAGAAGCTGCATGTGCACAAAGTGTGGGAGCAACAGTGACCTTGTACACATGTACTGAGTTACATCTCTGTTTTAGGAGTACATTGGTTCAGCCCTTGAAGAAACTTGTTAGAACAGTTTAAGTTTTGCTTCCTTTGTATTGTGTTGCTGTTAAAACAAGACTTGAAGCTGCAGGTCTAGAGTGAAGAATGTTTTGCTTGAAGAACTTCTTGATATAACAGAAAATATTTCTATGTGTCATGACTCTTCCTTGCAGCGTTATAGTTATAGTAGTACCTCTAGTTGAACCAGTATGAAATGACTTAATCGTACGTGCAGTTTAAGTCAGGATAGTTTCGCTATGTTATCTTAAACAATTTGAAAAGTCATCTGAATTAAAGTGAGATCTAGCAAATAAAATCTGTGATGGTTTTAGAGAAACAGTGCTGCTAAGTGTGACCCTGCGGATGTATAAAAAACTCTTAAATTCATAAAACTCTTAGATTTCAGCCCCCTAAACACAACACCTATGGTCTTAACCATTGCGTTTCAGCTTTTCTCTGATGATTGATAAGATCAAATAATCATGAAAACATTCTGATTTCACATATAATTAAATTGCAAATTGTTTTCCAAGTTAGTTTAAACCGTATCTCCATCGATTGTCAAAATGTTCATATCTGAAATAAGACAATCATGTCTTTTTATATAGTGTTTTATATAGTGTTTGCATGGCTATTGGTAAAATCTCTGATAAAAAGTTACTGTCCTGAAGCTCTGGGACATTGCCATAATGTTTTAAAATCACTCATCCCTCCCACATTCCACCTAATGAAAGTTTTTTTTAATTTTTTTTACAGAATCTCTTACTTCCATTTGTGGTGGAATGTGGAAATTAGATTGTTTGAGCATCCAGCAAAACAATCTAATTTGGCACAACTTATTCCTTCTTTCTTATCATAGCTCCCCGTTATATAAGCCTTTCTACACAAGGCCCTGCCAAGAAAAGCACTGCTTTGACAGCTTTTCAGCTTAGGCATTTGTTCCACAAATTCTGTGTAAAGGCTCTCCACCCAGCGGATCAAATATGCTGCAGGGCTAGGTGCAGTTGAAGTTTAACTTAGGTGTGTGAAGACTTATGGACTGTGAACAGATGCTGTAACTTCCCCCTCTGGATCTGTCTCTCTGTTCCATTACATTAAGGGTCAACTCTTTCCCTCTCAAGCTGTCAGTAAATAGGCAACTTGAGTGATTTAGAAGCTGAACTGGAAGTCCAGTCCAGAAGGGTGGGACTGCGGAAAGGTCACTTGCCTACCTGTCAGGGCCTCAGCAGAGGAAAAAGAGGGAGAAAGTGACCACAGGGCCAGACAGTAACACTATATGAAGATACATTTGATAGGCTACACGATACTTTAAACAAGTATAAATAAGTCATTTGTTTTCTGGCATGCACAAGTATCTTGTTTCATTGTGTCCAAAAATGCAAATATAAGTTTCAGTGTATTTCATATGTATTTATTGATAAATAAATTCATGTTCATAAATTTATTTCTTTTTTTATATAAAAGAGGTAGGATTTCGTTCCTGTCTCTTCTCTTCTGGTGCCTCCATTCCTGCCCTATCCCAGGATTGTCTGCTCAACATCGACATCTGGTGTTTAGTTGAGTGACTGCAACGAGTATAAATCATAGAGATAACGGTCACACTGCCACGCTGATGCTACCAATCCTTTATTCCATTCCTCTGCTATTTCCAGCCTTAACTTGTTTACTTTTTAGTCATGTGAAAGTCTTAAAAAATATCTTTGTTGCCACAATCTGTGATTCTTCAGTGTTTATTTCACACAACCAGCTGGTCTCCAGATTCAGTTCTAAATATTGAAACATGTCCGACTGACTGCAGCTGAGGTGTGGCTCCCCCCCACACACAATCAGATTTTTGTACCAGAAAGGCATGCCTATTACTGATGGATGATGGGAGACTCTGGCAAACTGGAAATTGTGGGGAAATCTGGCAGAAACAATGTTGCAGAGTCTAATGAAGTTAATATAGCAGAGGCAATAGGAGAAATAAGCAGAAAAAATCTAAAGCAATGCTGTCTGGATGTACAGGGTATGGAGCATCTGATGCATTTAACTGTAACGTTTGGAGCCCGAGTGGATGGATGCTGAATAAGCTAAAGTTAAAGGTCAACCTTTGGAAGAACAAAAAAATATATATTTTCTGACTCAAAAGCAAGCAATATAAATATCTTTGGGTAGGGAAATCATTTGAAAAGCATTAGTTTTTTGGAGTTTTTTCATTGCTCAGTTTCCATTGTTGCAATTGTGTGACAAAAATTGAGTAGTTTTGTCCTCAGCCTCTTGTCATCACCCTTTCTTGTCACAACCCCTTGGTGAACTTTTCGGCCCCCTGTCCAAGCGAAGGTATTGTGTGATTGGTCAGAACTTCATGGGCATGTATGTTGGTTAGTGCGGAAAACAGCTTCAAGTACTCTTCCAGACTTCCAGAGACAGTTTTTCAGAGAGCAGGGTGGATAGTTTTAAGGAGCAATTGTCCGATGCCTTGAAGAAGGGCGAACTGTTGGACCAAAATACTGAGCTCCCCCTGCTCTGTTCTGGTCAGAAGCTCTGTTTTTGTGGCTTCCAATAACACGGAAAGTATCTCACGTCCTGCAGCTCATCAGTCACTATTTCCTCCTTCTTCTCCAAACTTGTGAACTCATAATAGTTGTTCTTCTTTCCACGATTGCGGTGTTTACTACACTGTTGTAAACCACACATCATGATAAAGTACGTTGATGGACAGTGCAGCGGGAAGGGTTTCACACAAGCTAAGCTCGGTGGGGTGTATGTGAAAACCGTCCCGCAACCACGTGAGCACGCATCAACTGAGGCATCGACCCAACCGTGCTGGGCCCTTCAGACCTGATGAATCTCTTTAGTTAGATAGTTAGATAGTTCCATAATGTTCCATAATGTTATTTGGGCAAAGAATGGCAATTGTTTGTTATTGTAAAAAAAACAAAAAACAAACAAAAAAACACTGTTATAATAAGAACGCCAAAAACGTATAAAATGACACACAGATAATAAGGAAACAACAGGAACATATAGTTTTTACATGTGCATGTGGGAACACTTTATTTCAAGGGGGGTGAATAAGACTGAAATTATATACATTTGTTCTAAAAGTATTACTGATTGTGCATTAAAAATTAGGTAACTTTATGTTATTAAAGGTGAAGTTTACAGTAACAATTTCTTGATTAATGTCAAGTTTCCATAACGAAGACATTTTGAATAATGTCAAGTTTGTATTAAAAGTGTCATAATTTACCTAAGGACACTTTATGACAACAGTCATAAATATTCATGAAGAATTATCCATGTTCATGACATGTGTTATATCATCTTTATGAAAGTGTCATGACAGTCTTATTCATCCCCTTTCAAACAAATTGTTACCCTATTGACTCATAACAGAGCTGTTTGCGTGTTACAGAATTCCAGTAAGTCTCCCCCCTGGAGAAATGTCACAGATATTCTCCAGCTGTTCAGAACTGGAAACAGTTTAATCAGGACTTGCTTTAAAACAGAAATGGAGGAACGTAACTCACCTTTGATCAGTTTGCAACGACGCAGCACGTAAGGGACGTTTAATCCCCTCTAGCTTAATAAACTAAATACAAAAGAATTACCTTTCTACTCATAATTTGTTAAACAACAAATAAAAAAAATCGGGTAACCGTTTTAAAAATCAGGTATGCTACTTAATGTTTTTGTACCCCCCAAGCTCCTTTCAAAAAGAAAGATAGAAAAATCAAAACTCCAAATTTAAGCTGAGAAAAAAAATATATTGTCCGTATTCGTGATTTAAAACAAGAAAATACTCACATTGGAGTTGAGTCAATTTTATGCAGCCGCTTATATGAGATTAACCCAGTTTGAACTGACTACAGATACAGTCCGCCTATCCTCAATGCGATCCGTGTTCGTGTGGGTAAACGGCGAAACGAGCAGCGACGTCACGTCAGGAGCGTCTCCGAGGTCTGCCGCGCGCAGTTCGGAGGAGAGGCGGAGAGAGGCGCGAGAGCGCGAGGCGGGGAGCGGAGAGAGCGCGAGGCGGGGAGGGCGCGAGGAGCAGAGTAGGAAGAACAAGCGGAACATCTAATAATAATGTGGGAGATTACTTCTACTTATTTTTGATACAAATGGAACCCCATAGGAGATTTCAGTGAATGGATTTCATGTTTGAAATGCATTCTTTCACCGAGAATCAGACAGTTTTTCATGCTTTTTCTCCAAACCGTTAGATTCATGTTGGTGATTATTATAAAAGTACTGTAAATACGCACAAAAATGAAGGTAAATATATCTGCGTTTATTATTTTTCATAACAAACCCATCTACTCATACTGAAAAGTATCGGATGAGAAAAGGGGTGCTTGTTAAAGTTTATTTGGGGAGACACTTTCTCACACTGGTCCAGTTTTTATCCTTGGTGAGCTCCAGCAGACTTTATTAGCTGAACACTGAGAGTATGCAGTACATCATAGTTTGCCATACACTGCAGGGTGACAGTGGGCACTTAAGCAGCAGAACCCGATCATAAAGCAAAGGAAGCCTGATCTGAAGAAATTTGTTTTCTCTTGATGCAAGGGCATTTGCTAAAGTGGTTTGGCCAATATCCTGCCCCAAACTATGCAACCAGTGTGTTAAAAGAAAACAAATTTAGAGTTTTGATTTGGAAAAGGTAAGGAAAAATGAGATAATTTTATTTATATTGCACATTTTCAGCAACAAGGCAGGTCAAAGTGTTTCACATGAATTAGAAGGAAATACAAACAAAACAATAAAGTCAAAAGAAAGACAAAAAGATAAAAGTATAAAAATATATTGATTTAATAAGAATAAGTTATCCATAATGTATAAACTAGTAGGGAAAGTGGGGAGAAGCTTCACAAATGTAACATACCAAATTTTCATGTTTTTCTACTTTATTCCTAGACACAGCTCATAAGCTGTTATTTTGCTGAACTTGGCCATCTTTATGAGATATCTATTTCATTGTTACTCGAAGACTCAATACATGATAATAAGGGCAGCTTAGATATTTTTTTCATTACTTTTCACTGGGGATGCACAATATATGAGCACATCAGTATCGACCAATATTAGTCATTTTTAAACAAACTGCTATCACTCCAATAAATAAAACTAGATTGATAAGAACAGCCGATATTTATTTTCATCTTGATGCCATCTGTTTCTGTTCCTTTTAAAGTTTTCAAAATGGTAGAGAAATATTTATAGTATGATATATGATTGGCAAACATCGATTTTCGGCCACTGCAGCATTATTAATATCGGATATTGATATCAACCCACATTTTAATTTTGGTGCAGTTCTACTTGTCATCAGTTTTACTCAAAAATGTGTTAAAATTGATCAGTTGTAGGCCCATGTTCACGCATGCTTATTACATTAATTAAACTGTATCTATTGGTAAAAACAACAGTGCAATTCCCACATCTTGTGGCAAAGAATCCCACTCAGATGTTTTTGTTTTTCTTAAATGATCTCCATCTACGCACATTAATTTTGACATTAGGCATGAATTTAATGGGTTCTGATAAAGAGTAGCAAACTCAAATACATTCTTATCTTATCAGCAAATATAGATTTGGCACAGACAGAAAAGCTGTCTTGCAAAAAATGGAAACCTTGGAGTGCACATCCCACATAATACAGGCTTCTCAAGTCGGTGACACGTTTCCTCTTCTTTACAGGAAGGGAATTAATTCTCTTGTCTCAAGCGGACTCTACTCCCATTTGTCATGACATCTGGTTCTTGCAGGGAGTAAACAGAAAAATAAAGGAAGGTGAAATGAAATGTTAAAAGCCACCGCCATATAAATCTTTGGAGCTCCAACCATTTGTGGCTTTAAAGAGGCAAAATGATTCCTTTCTGACACGTGAAAGAGCGCGCCCTGGGAATCTGCTGCTGCTAAATAAAGATAAGTCACATTTGAATAAACTTGCCTCCGTTTAGAGTTTATCCATGTGCATGAGAGCATGAGTGTAATTGCTGTCAGTTCTTAGTAAATTGATTGGAATCCCAGTTGCGCGTCTCTGGGTGTTAACAGTCGGTGAATTTGTTTTGATGGTCGCGGATGTTTCGCAGGTTTTCATTCTGAATGAATCTAAAGGTTACGCCAAAGGTTTTCCGGCCACATCAGATATTTTGGTTTTCACTATGTGAAACTTTGCTCCAGAGAGTCAAGCATAAATGCAAGAATATTTATATTGTTCTCATTTAATTTGATTGTTTTCTTCACATTTTGCTAGTCCAGAGATAAAGCAATAACCTTTTAAGGTTGGTGATTGTTCATTTGCTGTTCCTTGTGTGCGGATCTCCAGTCTGGAAGGCTGGAGGATCTGTAAGTTGCAACGATTCACATAAAACCTTAGAAAAAGTAATTCTGGATGATCTCAACATGTAATAAAACTATGTCTTTCAAGTCTGACTTTTTGAAAAAGAGGTTCCATGGATGGATTTTCCATGCAACGACTTAAACAGGTTTTCCAGGTAAGAAGCCCAGAGTCTAAAGGAGAGCTTCAATGAGGAAGCAACCAGTCTTCCCACCAACTAGAGAATGTTAATTGAGCACTAGACCCTCTAAAACCCATGTCAAACTCAAGGCCAAGTTCGGCCCACCATAACTTTTTATGTGGCTATGTTTTTATTCTTTTATGTTAGATTCATTTCCTAGTACCCAGTGTACTCTCCTTTGCCCCTGTGTTACTTTCTCTCTATACAGTATACACTTTTTCTCCTCTCACTCTAGGCTGGTTCCTCCTGTTATATCCTTTTATTTCCCCATCAGTACTTTTCCGGCTTTATGTTCCTGGTTCCTGTTTTTGTTCTGCTCTGGCTCCCTGATTTCCCTGTGATTTTTGTACATCTTTGTTCATCATTTTCATGATGCTTTCATCACTTACTTGCTGCCTCTTCTCGTCTGCATTTGGATCCACTTTAAAACCCAGCAACCCTGTCAAACATTACTGTTATAACTAAAGATAATGATGGCTATATGTAATATTTACACAATGGTAACAAATAATAGAGCACAACACACTTTTTAGATTTTTATTTGCAGCATAGTTTGGAAATCATGCATCCTTTTTTCTTCGCTTGTCAGCCTATCACGTAAAATCCTTTCAAAGCACACGGAGGTTGGAGGTTGTACATATATGTGAACAGTTTCACAACCTAATCTGTTTTCTTCTCAAATACTGCAAAGTAACTGAGGTGGTGAGAAGGATTCCTGCGTGTTTGCATGATGCGTAACTTCAATTCGACTTTGCACAAGATATTCTATACTCTTCAGCACAGCGCACGAACAATCTCGCTGCTGATTGCACGGACTTCAACACGCTGACTGACCTGTCACCGAATGCCTGAGCAGTTTCTCCACTTGTGGATAAGGGAGGACAGACCGTGTCATCCAGCCTTGCGGTTCTTGACTCTCACAAAGCATGTTATTAACAACTCTCTGTCTGTGTTATTAGCAGGCTGCTGAACTCTTTGTGCTCCTCTGTTATTAGTGCCGATGACCTTTGAATGCATTCAGTATGAAGCAACACTTCTGGCAGAGTTGGGAAGAAGGAGGATAAAATCATATATGGAGCCGCCTGACCACAAACTGAAAGAGATTTGATACTCTCTAACCACAGAGTATGTCAAAACCCAGATTTGCCCAATTGTTATGACACCCTGATAATAAAGCTCCTTCGTGTTACAGTGGGGTGAGAACTGCAGTAAAATATCCAGTAGCTCAAGGCTGAACATATTAAAGGGTCGACTGTTCATTTGTTGTAAGAATGAGCATTCAAGAACCAGTCTTTAGTTTAGGAATTCAACATAAAGGTTGAGAGGATTCAAGCATCTGGATTTCCCCTTCATTTCACCCACTGACTCAAGCCTCTTCCTTGGAAAATCAGCTTTTATTTGCTGCTCAACTCCTCCGCCAGACCTCATGTAATCATAAGCGTATCTGCCTTGGCCCACGTCCACAGAATACAACACATGGAGTCAAAAGGTTTGTGAGGGAAGGGAAAACATGGATTGGACCGGCATAAATAGCATGGCATACCGCAGATTAATTGAAGACATCATTCGCAGAGAACATGCATTTTCCAGACTTTCTTGTGCAAAACCTTCGCTGGGACCTTTTCAAAAAAAAGTTCCCTGGAAAAAGAAACTCCTTCTCAAGTTTCTAAATCACATTCAGTATTACTCTGGTCTATTTGTACTGATATAAATCAGGTTTTATCCTAGAAATGTGCTTCCCCTTTGTGGAGACATTTCAACTATAGCACCACAATTGGTCTATTAAAAGGATGCTATAAATAAAACATTTAAAAAAGTCAATACAGCTGGGTAAAGATGACCTGAAGAAGTCAGAGTATTGACTTGATTTGACAGCAAAACAAAATAAAGGCTTAAGTTTTACAATCCTGCTAAAATAGCTTTAATTTGACACAAATCCTTTATATGTCAGCTAAGGAGCACATTTATTTAGGAAAAAAATATTAAAACAGAGAAACATCTGCATAAATGTTCTCATTCCTGGTCGAACTCTACACCTTATGCGCGCTTTGACTGAAAAACTACATCCAGTCCTCTTTTATGGCAGTTTATCCACATAATAAACAAGGAATTGATCATATTTGCCTTGCAAAGATTTTCTAAATATGTCAAATGGTGAGGTTATCTCTTGTCCATAGCGCTGCTTAGGTTACTCTGGATTTTCAGGCGAATTTTTGCTCTGAACTCAGGACCAGTCGTTGCAAAACGTAGCTTTCTTAGCATTGTGGTGTTGATATGGATGGAAGTTTTAACTCTCTCTGTGGTGCTAAGGGTGTGCACTCTCATGAAAACTTGTTACAGAAGCTCCTTTTTTTGTCTTTGTCTGTTTTTAAACCCCTGAACCTCAGCAACAACATGACACATTGAAAGTGGAAATACTTTTGAGATTATCTGTCTTTTTTTTTGTTTTGTTTTTGCTGACAGTTTGTGTGTGCAGACATTTGAGAATCTCTGCATGATGTCATCATAATACAGGAGCAGGAATGTTTACTTGATGCTAAAAATGGTGATTTCATTTTGGTGCATTTTTCTTGTAAATGCCAAAATGAAGATAGACTGTAAGCAATACAAAAGGAGTGTTTGGATTTGGAAGGATACGCATTTGGCTTTAGGGAGGTGAACTGCTGTTGCTTTAATGTGGTTCTTCTGAAAAATGCATATAATGAACAGTTTATTGAGGTTTCTTAGATTACAGATGCTACAGAGCTCAGCTTCTGTCTCAGTTTGCAATGCTAGCCCCATATAATCACTTTCTATAGCTGACCAACAACAACATTACAACATTACAAGTTGATGCTTTTGAGCCTATAATGCTGCCTGGCACTGAAGAAATCAGTTTTATCTCCTGCTGCTTTGACTGCTCCCCTGCTGTGCTGGGGGTATGCATGAGATGAGCCACAAACATCTCAGAGGGATGTCAAAAACGTCAACAGGAAATCTGCAAAGTCTGAAGGATAAGCTTTTACTCTAAAGACATCCATGTCCTTCTGTCTGTCTGCATTGCAACCATTCATTCAAAGAGCAAGACAGGTTGATTTAAAAGAGTTCAGATTTGTTTGAAAGCTGGCAAGAGCTGACATGCTTAAGTAAAAGCCTGGGCTGATGTATTGAAAAACTAAAACAAGAGAGAATAAAGGCCAGGATGCCTTTTAGAAACATGCCTTATTTCATAAACTGGCCTCAATAATATCCCAAGTAATATGGCATAGTGAAGTTAGTGTTTTCTCGCTCTAATAAGAGCACAAACAGCAGGACAATGCAGCCCACATACTGCAGGGTACAGAGAGAAAGAGTCAGACTTTTAAATATGCGGCAGAGGCGTAGGATCAAAAATCTGAACCGTTGCCATCTTGCTTTGTAGAACAAATCTAAGGGATGGTGCTACCGTCTGCTCTACAGTCCGCACCAATGTACACAAATTAGTTTATATCATTTACAGTTCTCTGTTGTATGTACGACATGCGGATACATTTTATGCTGCTTTTGCATGAGGAACTTGCAGTTTATGTATTTCTTCCCTTTTTAGGTCAGGTTTCAATGACAAATGTAATGTTTCCATGACAACAGAGTGAAAAACCCTCTGAAGAGGAACATTGAATTCATCGAGTTGCTGTTTTATCCACCACTGTCACGTACATGTTTAGTAAAGTCGTCGTCTTGCAGTTGGAAGGTGAACCCCTGGGCTAGGCTCTTAACCCCAAGATGTCTGCCAATGTGTGTATCCATGTGTAGTTGTGTGTGCTTTTGGGAGTGTGAATGGTCAGTGTGCTTTCTGATGAGGTTCATTTGTTAGGTTAATAGTACTTTTTGAAAATTACACATAAGCAGGTGTTAAATATACCTTTCATTAAGCCTACATTCAGCATTAAAAATGTTTTTTAAATTGGTCTGAGATAATATTGTAATATTATTGTTATCCACCATGAGCAGAAAATCATCAAAAGTGGAAAGCTCTTTGTCGATGAGTTCATTTGTAAACTGTAATCTGGCATTTTGTGGCTTTTGAACTAATGGTTTCTTCTGTTTCTCGGAGACTACAGAAGATCCTGAGTGCCCCCAACGAACATTGTACTTTTTATTATTTATAAGTGTTCAAATTAGTGACCGCAGTTGCTCCATTATTATGGGGAAACAAAGGTGTCACATAATAAGCTCAAATTCTGCATGTTTGTTTTTTCTTGCATTGATTCAACATTTGTCAAAATTGTGTATTTAAGAAGCAAGTAAATGTGGGCGTGTTAATAAAGTATGCTAATGCAGCCGTAAGACTTGATATTTACTTGATTTTTGTTAGAAAGTAGGTTTTACTCTTGGCTTTCCTCAGTGTGGACTCCAGCAAGTTAAAAGTCTTGGGTTTGCACAATTCTAAGGACCCAAAGGGCCAATCGAGTCAGAGTCTTCCCAGTATTTACATGCAGCTTTAAACTTTATTCACCCTTTCACTCCAGAGCACTTGTACTCTTCTCTCTCTATAACTTTCTGCTTGCCTGTGACCTGTGACGCCCGGTGGAGAAGAGCCCAGTCCCTGTGGACCACCGCAGCTGAAGATAACATCCACACATACCAGGAAATCCTCTGCTCACTTTTATTTATTCAAGCCTGCAACTCGGGTAAGTACAGAGAACGGGGGACACAGAAGGAATTTTCCTCCCATGTGCTGGCGGCTCAGACGTACGCACACACACACACACACCACACACACACACACACACACACACACAAAACATAAAACATATACACAAACACACCCACACACGCATGCATGCATCATAGACCCGGTGGTGACCTTGTCTCTGCAGAGTCACTGAAACATGAATTTTAAACAAGCACCATTTCCACCAAGACCAAACGACCCCCTCAAACACATCGCAAAATTATTCATTGTATTGTCATGTCAGAGCTGCCTGAAGCCAAAGTACGGTGTGAGTTCCTCATGTGGATTTCAGAGACTACGATCAGGATGTCAAAAGGGCCAAAGGGCAGACATTTACATGCGCCGGTGTAAAACTGAGAGCGCCGTCAGAGGGATACTATATATTTACTGCTTTGCTGACTCTTTGAGTCGGTGAGCTTTTGTAAAGACGGTATGCGAAAGCACATATGGGTTGATACAAATAGAGATAGTCAGGAATGTAGGAGAGAAATGAGGGGGGAATGAATGCTAGCTCCTCAGTGACACAAAGACATGTTTCGAGTTTTGACAGAAGTGAGAAAATTCCTTCCAATTTAAGGCTTCTTGACATCCATCTAACAATCAGAGTGATATCAGGAGACTTTTGTCAGTAGCTCCATCAGCAGGATGTTCACCCTCTCAACATACAGAGAAAGGTGCCTTCCTAGACCAGAGAGTCAAACAAAGGAAAGCACAACACACTGCCAAAATGTCAGCTAATGATGCTGGCTGACAGGTTTGAAATCGGCCGATCCTCTCCTGATGGACAACATGGATCAACGTTGCTCTCTTGTTGTCGGTCTTGCTCTGTTGGCTTGTTGGGTAAAATGTTGCATCAGTCAAACAAAGCGTGAATGGAGTAATACAGTGTCTTACTGAATGTCTTCCTAAACTTTTTCCACATGTTTTAAACGTTTCTAAAGCGCACTTTAATATGTTTAGTTGGATTTACATACAATATAATGCTGTTAATTGACAGCATGAAAAATTGTACAAAAAAAGGTTCTACAATTAAGCATATCATGTATTTGCAACCAGCACTTTTTAATCTGATACCCATACATAAAATCCACTGCTACCAGTTTTTTTTTTTTTTTTTTCGGATGTCCCCTTAAGTTAGTTCAATCCAGTTTATTTATATATTGCCAGTTCACAAAGCGTGTTGTCTCTTGGCACTTTGTAACAATTCCAAGTATTCAAGGAGACATAAATACTGAATAAGGGTTTTTTACTATTTGATGTAATTAAATCCAGTAGTAAATAATCACCAGCTGTTCTGTCAAGTCCTCAGTGGTCTGTTGAGAAGATTTGTGCAACAACATCATGAAGGACAAGAAGCTGTATAAACATTTAAAACGGGATTAGGTTAAATAAAATTACTTACACTTTGAACATCTCACAGAGGTCTCTTCAATCCGTTATTGGACAGTGGAAGGCTCATGGTGTAAATGGTTGTGCAAAGAGCTGGACCAAATAAGCATTTAAATGCAAATATGTGATAACCAAAAAATAATAAAAAGGTTCAAGAGTACATTAAATAAATCCTAAATCAATAGATCTCTTATAATGAGCTTAATAATTCATATATCACAAAGAACACAGCTGTACTCCAGTTGTTTGTGAACACAGAGGAGAAGAAAATGACATTTTTATATGCAAAGAAACAGCGACACTCTGTGGTTGTATCATGGAAGTGAATTTATCAGGTGGTATCCAAAGTGTTGCCTTTTGGGTGAAGCTCAATCCAACGTGTATAATTCTTGTTCTATGTGTTTTTTCAGACTTTAAAGAACTTAAAGAAACAAGTTTTGCAAATTATACAACTTTATATTGCTTTAAAAGAAAAAATGTAAACTATATTTTAGTTATTTTTTTCTTTTTGATCGTCAGTATGCACATCTTACAGTGGGATTGAAGAAACAACAAAGGAGGCTTCATCTAAACCTGAAACTGTGTTTAAAACCTGACTACTTGTGTGCTGACCTGTGCAGCTTTTCTCTTTGAAAAGTCAAAAATGTCAACATTGAACATATGTAGGGATTTTAAGGTTGATTTGTGCATTTCTTATTTTGTAGTGCTATTTTTTGTTTTGTTTTGTTTTGGCCCAAAGTATGTCAAGAAAAACAATCTCCTGCAGCATCACATCACCACCTACAGCCTGAACTGCTGATACAGGGCAGGATGGATCCAAACTTTGACCAAATTTTGACCAAACAAATCAAATTCCACTCCTTCCATTCCATTCCTGAAATCCTGACTCATCAGACAAGTATCTCCCAGAAAAGTAAGAATTTTCTCTTGAATGGTGAGTGCCAGGCTGCACATTTGCAGTGAAAAGGTCATGGATTCAAATGGAATGGCAGCCATCTTCGTGGAGCCTACGTATAAATTGTGAATGGACTCATGTTTATCCTGACTGTGTGTATTGACTTGTAATGGAGTGGTGATCTGTCAAGGATGTCTGGCTCATTAACCACTGGAGATGGACACTCCTCCCGATCCACTGGTCTGTGGATAGCCCATAGAATCAACCTTTCGTGTGAACTATTAGCTCTCCTTTCACAAGTTATTATGTCTAATAAAAAAAAAAATCATCCCCACAAAAAAGACAATTAGATCTTAGACAAGGACAGCCATGCAAAGTACCATCATTATGTCTTTTTATCTAAATGTTTTTTGAGGTCTTTCCAGAACAGCAACTTGTTTTTGAAATGTTCTTACAGTGTATTAAGCAGACTCCACACACACACACACACACACACACACACACACACACACACACACACACACACACACACACACACACACACACAAGCATGTTTTTACTGTTCTATGAAAAGTTACATTTATGTCATTTAGCTTAATCATACAGGTGGAACATGTCAGTTTTCAAATTATAGACAGATATGCCACAGTTGGAGCAATAAAACAAAAAAAGTGGGATTTGATAGCAACTACAGATGGAGAGGCTTTTGTGAGAACTAAGAACTCAGATTGGTTCATATTTCAACTTAAATACATCATCATGATTTTCATATAATTAAATTCTTAACACATTTCAAAACTCTGGAGAAATGTGTAAACTAGCTGCACATCAATGAAACCTTAAAAAGTTAACATGAACAATTAATATTTTCTGTACTGAAAATATTTTCACAAAAAAAAGAAAAGATTTCAAAAATGATTTGGCTCAAAGTCTGAGTCAGTTTCATTTATTGTATGTCAGTTAAAGTAAGGTTGAACAAATCCACTCGGCATAAAGGGGTGCAAGAGCCCCCCAGTGGATGAAAGCGGAACACCACCGGCTGTGTGGAAAATCACACTCCCAGAGCCGAAGTTGGAGAAAGTTTGGTGGAAGGCGCCGGAGCCTGAGCTGCAGGACGGTGGGTTTGGACTGACACTGACCAGGGAGCTGGAGCCGGTCTGTAAGGTGCTGTCCGCCCCGGGGTTCTGTTTTTTCCACTTGGTCCTCCTGTTCTGGAACCAGATTTTCACCTGCGTTTCGGTCAAACTCAGGGACAGAGCCAGGTTCAGTCTTTCGCACACGGACAGGTACCGAGTAGCGCGGAACTTGTTCTCCAGAGCCACCAGTTGCTCGTATGTGAACGCTGTTCTGGCGCGTCGCGGTTTGGCGCACGCCTGGTCAACACGTCGCCGCTTGTGCGGCGATGAGTCCCGCGGGGTGACCACGGCTCTCCTGCCTGCGTCCTCACGCTCGCTTGAGGAACACGTTAGAATGGGATCAGGAAGGACGGCTGGGTCTTCCTCGCCTGTCTCTTCTCCTGTAAAGACAAGATAAGGTCAGCGCAGTGGCGCCACCAAGGGAGGGACATGGGGGGCAAAGGACCCCCCACATTCCAGACCCAACCAAAGAGAATATGTTCTATTTATATTGATTATCACACAAAAGGCCACAGAGATTCCCAAAGGCAGGTCATGCAAAAAATTTAACTTGCAAACAAGACATTGAATTTAAAAAAAAGAGAGGCGCAGTTGCACATCCTATAATAATCAACAGATTTCTGTTGCATTATAACGTTTGAGGCATAAAGGACACTGTTGAGTTTTTATATCAACTCAAATTGTGTTGTTTTATCAAAAACAAAAAACAAACACAAAAAAAAAAAACTCCATCAAGAACACATTTGGCATGCGTGTTTCACTTTATTTTCATTTAACACAATCTTCACAATCACAATCAAACAAAGTGGATTTGACAGGCCTTTCACTTACAGAGCAAAGTTTTAAAGGCTGCCGTAAACAGGAGCGCATCGAGAAGGTTGTCAAGTGGGCGTGACGTATCGGGGCCATTTGAAATGCAGTTCGGATCTCTCGAAAAGTTACATTTTCGTAAAACATAAATCTTTGTTCTTTGTAAAATAACCCATAAAATACTTTGAGTTCTCTACCTACAAACTGAGTTGTCAAATGAATGTGAATATAAAAAAAAATAGCCCTGCAACTGGAGTGAAATAAATCTTTGGCTGAGGTAATGACATTTTGCTGAAGTTTTGAAAATATGTCTGACTTGGAACTTTTGCTCATTCTGTGTGAAAATGTTGCTCTACAACTGAAAGAAACTGCATCTGCTCAGTGTCTTATGGATCTGATCCTTCCCTCATTTACTTCCCTTTTTTTAGATTTTAAGCACGCAACACCATATTCATCAAGCTCCTAAACCTCCATATTTCTTGCTCCTTCATCTGCTAAAATAAATTGATATTCACACACATTTTTTCACTCATTTGTATTTGTTTTGTTGTCTTTATTTTTCACTTTTTTCAGTACTTGCTAAGTTGACTCTGACCATGCAAATGTATATTTCAAATAAGCATGGGTAATTCTGATTGTAAATAAGAGTTGTTGTTGTTTTAATTGACAGTTCTAGGGGATTCTTAATATATAGGGGGTTTTTCCTTTTTAAATGTACCAAAAAATAATCAAAAAACGTGCAAGGCTCTGCAACAGCGATGGAAAAACTTGCATTTAAATAATAGTGTGGCCCCCCTGTCCAGGTTTGTGGTGCTGAAGGATCAGCTCATAATAAGTTAGGAATCTGTCTAAACTTGACAAAAATGATTATGCCGAGAAATTTCCATAAATCTTTATTTATGATAAATTTAACTACAAAATCAAGGATTTTATTTATTTATTTATTTAATCTAAGAAATATTTGATTTGGGGTCAGAGGTTAGCGGAGCGTAAAGCTGCATTCAGAGGAGAAGGAAGACTTGGTCACTAATCCTTAAATAATTTATAAAGCGCCCGGCGCTTCAAATGTCATGTTGCGGAAAGAAATCCCGTCTAAATCCAGCTCCGCCACCCCAGCCGTGACGTGCTAATGGAGTTTCATATTTGCTGCGGGGATCGATAAATGTCATCTATTTAAAAGGAAGTTTTAATCGAACGATATTTAGGATCAGACATGGATGGGGTTTGAGGTTTGTACCTGCAAGGTGCTGGAGGGAGATATGCAGGAAGCAGTAATGGGATATCGATCAAAGCGCGCAGAGGCATCCTCAATGGGACGATTTAAACAATTATCTGGCCTGCCTGTCCCGGTGCCAATCACAGGCGGGGGCTCTGGGACCAAGCCTTTGTGGCTTCCCCCAAAGGAAGCGAGGCTTTGGAAATTAAGGGAAGGTCATCCAGAGACGACAGCAAATCTGATACCAAATCACTTTCCTGCGTTTTAGGTTCAATTCATTTCATTTTGAAGAACCCCCCAAAAAATAAAAATAAAGTTTATTTTATGCGTGTTTAATTTAATATTTTTTTGTGGAAATCTCTCCGTATTTTGAACCTAAACTAATATAATTGTTTGGGGGGGGGGGGGAAATGTGACGTTTTCTTTACCTGCATCTGTGCGCTCATCCCTCAAGTCTCTTGCCGCTGCGCTGGTCCAATCCAAACTTGTCCCCTCTGCATCCGGCGCGGTTAACTTCTCCTTAGCGATGGGAAGTTCGTTTGCTCCTTTGCTGTTGAATTTGTTGGGATCCAATATATCAACTATAGAAAAGGAAATCTTATGGCTAGACATCATTATCGCTCCACGGGTATAATCATCCTTGGATGCTTTTTTTTAAGACCTGGAATGTCGGAAGAGGCGGTTGCTGTGCGTAATTACGCGCCTGGAGACGAGCTTATCGTTTCTTTTTGCAACGGGCTTGCAGTGCTCAAACTTCATGTGAAGCGGGTTTTGGAGAGGGTCCTCCTCAGAATGCAGACATCACTCCCTCTGCTGCTGTCAGTCTGTCTCGCAGCGTGAATGAAATGACCAGTGCTCAGTCTTTAAAGCGTGTGAGCCCCGACTCACCCCCCCACCCCCAAGTCTCTCAACCAGACACGTGACACAAACACTATTAGTGTTTCACACGACCACCTAATGGTCTCAAAGCGTCCAATGATAATCACCCATATCATTAAACCCAATAATTGACGAGTTGCATGTAAATTGGGCGCAGATGGCTCTTGATTCATTGGGAATCGTCCTGCCTTTGCACCTTTGACTCTATTTAACACGTTTTAATATATGGTTCTGCAGTGTTTTTTTTTTTATTTTGTACTGCAGTTGTAATTGTGTTTAATTTCAAACTGCTTTGCTTTTCCATATTTGAAAAAGAGCATTATTAATAGTAATATGATGTCTTTGAAGTCCCATTAAGATCAGAGAACCTTTTAAAGAAATTTCCAATAGGCTATACCAGTCACACACAGCCAAACTATATACACACTTGAAAAATAAACAATAAACAGTAAAACAGAATGATGCAGCTATCCAAAACATGATGACTTCTAAAGAAAAACAAAGGAAGGTATCCGTAAAATTCTGAATGTGTGTAAAAGGTTGCTTTTTGTTTTTGTTGAATACATTTTTTGTAGATAATTCCAGGACCATGGCACATGGCAGGAAAACATTGTTTCGCTCAGACCTTTCACATAGTATATTAAAAACAGTTTTTATACCTGTTGAACTGTTTTATATTTTGTTACGACTTACCTGCAAATTTTTGGAGTAGAAGGAAAGTTAGGGTTTTCAAAACTACATTTTTGTATATTGAAAATGTTCTGTTGTGAGAACCTAATGTCTTATGATCCTGAATGCACTATTAATATATCATGAAGGGAGCTTCGTGCTGTGGGTTTGTTTTTCTTTAGCAGGTACGAGGAAAGCTGGACAGGACTGAGGGGAAGGTCTGCAGCAGACTTCATACTGAAATGAAGGTTTTAAGGTCAGTTGAAACACCAAACATATTACAAATCACGGCACTCACACCTGGACATACTTCATTTTCTTTACATAATTCACATGAAGAGGTTTTGACTTTCTTTATTTTTGCAAATGTATTTTATGTATTTGTCTATTTTAAGTCTTTGCTTGCATACATGAAAGCCTCTTCACACTGCGTTCATGCACTTGACACAGTCTGCTTTGTCCCTTTAAGGTTTAAATCTCTACTTATTTTTTTCCTTGTGTAATGTTTTATGGATTACAGGAACTAGCGAGTTGCAGTCAAAGTCGAGCATAAATCATAACTATTCCATGTACTGCTTTGTTTGTGGCATTTGTTTGAGTTATGTATTTTTCTATGTTGTTATGCAAGCCATAGAATTCCAAAGAGCAAAATTTCTATATTTAGTAATTGTAAAATAAAGAACAGGGCATTTACGCATCCAACATCACAAAAGAAAGCACACAAAGATTGAGAGCATTTCTACAGAATTAATGCAGCCGATTACTTTTTCTACAAATCCAAATGATTTAAATTCACAGCCAATCTGCTTCTGCGTTTTTGTGATGAGAGTTCACCACAAAGGGCCAGTGTGCTGTTTAAAACTGGATAACTGGCTATGGGTAAAATGGTGAAACCAGCACATAATCAATATCCTCAAGCAGGTGTCCAGTACAGATAAAACCTGATGCCTAAGACATTTTGAAGACTTGAAAGGCAATCCACAGCAGCACAAATACGATAATTTGAAGCAATTGTTTATCTTTTAAAATATTTTCAGTTAATTATCACTTTTCAGTTTAATTTACAGTATTTTAATCTAGACAGATTTTATTTCAAAGCTGCTCTACAAAAACCCTACAAGACAATTTTGTTAACACGCTGATGTGTAAAATGACTAGCAAACGTTTTCCCATATTAGAACTGACTTTAAAATTCTTTTTAAGTTTTATGGCGTGTTTTTTGGTGCTTTCTTACGTCTCTGACTTTTTTTTTTAAATATGAACAGTGATCAAGGCTTACAGATAGATAATGAAAACCTAAAATTCACTGTGTCAGAAAATCAGAATATCTTAAAAAAAAAAAAAAGTAAGTGTTTGCCAAAATCAACCTATTTATGTCTGATCTGAGCACCTTTTTCATATTTGCTGTTCCCCCATGACTAACCTTGGCTTTATTTCAACAGTGGGCCTTTCCCCTCTTTTTCATTAAGGCCATTTTTATATTCGTTATCATGTCAAAAGCCTTTCCCTCCTGAGCTGTGGATTTCTGCAGCTCCTCCAGAGTTAACATGGCTCTTTTGGTTCCTTTTCAGATCAATGCACTCTCACTTCAGGTGTGCAGCCATGTCTTAGTAGATTCAGATCAAGGTTGAGGATCAGATCGAGAAGAAAGCAGAAAAATAAAGGAACTGTGTTTGCAGTTTGTGGTGGTGGAAGAATGGAGGATGCAGCCATGTTTACAGGCTAATAGAAACCTCCCTCACAGTTTCCTGTCTTTGTGTGATCGCTCTGCTGCTGATCTATATTCGGCTTTCATTGCCCCCTGTCATTGCACAGTCTGTAGGTACATAGTCAACCGTTTGTTGAAACCTCCACTAAAGGGCTGTCTGCATGCCACCATTTGCATGTCTATCACAGCTGCATGGGTATATTGTGGGCCCTCCATATGAAAGGACCCCGCTGCACGCTGGAGGTTTACAACTTCCTGCGAGAAAGCCCAGCGGCCGGACATCTGTTTGCGTGGGTCAGTGGGACAAAAGGATGAGCCCTGAGGACAAAGAGGCCTGCAGGTAGACTTCTAAGAGCAGGAACAGCAGCTGGTGCAGCTCTGGGCTCTGCCTGAGCCACAGGGAGACTTCAGAGAGTAGAGATCACTGTCAAACACAGCAGGGAGCCGAAGAGACACACTTCTATTCAGCGGCCCCCCCTCTGGGGGCAATAAAATAGCCACTTCCCATGGATGCTGCTAAAGATCGGATAATTTGTCTAATGGCAGGAGCAAGATTATGAGTCGCAGTCTTGCACTACGACTTTTGTCTTCAATGTTTTCTTGGAGCTCCAGCAGAGCCTCCTCCTGTCTCCTGTGAAATGGGACTCAAACAAAAGAGCAACAGGAGTCTGGTCAATCATTAAGGAAAGATATTTCATCTAAAACAGGTAATTCTGCTGATTTTTTTCCATAGCGTAGCTGTTTTCTGTTGTCCTTTTTTACCGTGTTTGATTGCATTTGATAAGAGAGAGATGAACTGGAAAATTTCTGTTTTGACAACAAACATTCTTCCAGTGAAGCCTGATGATTTTGGTGACTTTCCCTCTGCGTTTTCACTTCTAATTTCCCCTACACTTTGGAATGCGACCAAACATCTGGACCACTAATGACATTCTCATCAGCATCATCTGAACCTTATGTTTAGTGCTAAATAGGAAATGTTGCCATCGCATCAGAAGGGAAGGACTTTCCAAGCCCAAACAGAACAAAGATGAAAACTCTACATTTATGCCACATTTCCCTGAGCCTGTCCTTATAAAAAGCTGATAATTTCCCCATCGATCATCACCAGTCATCCAAGCATCACAGCAAAAAGGGATCTGTTGCAAACTCAGCTTCCAGACCATTCTGTGTGGAATATGGAAGCTCTTCTTGATGATTTATAGGTTTCACTTGGTACTCTTGCAACATCCCAAAACATAAAAGGTAAAACTGACAAGCATGTTTGGCCTTTGATTTTTGGTCTTCTTGGTCTTGGCTCTTTATTTTTGAGCCAAAAAATAAAGAGCCAAACATGCTCTTTTCTAACTCCATTTCTATTTGGAAGTAGAAATCATTGATTGTTATATCTTAGCAAAAATATATGAACTAAATTGATCCTCGATGTAGAGCTTATCTCATTCATTCCTCTTTTATGGGATGGTTTTCATGTACCAAAGACATTTAATGAGGTATTTACACCATTATCACACTTGCATGCAGCAGGTTGTCAGTGACAAACTGACAACCTGCACAAAGGTTGTCTGCAGGTTGTCTGCAGGTTGTCTGCAGTCTCTCCAGTGATTGTTTTGGCCATAAAATATAACAATCTTAAGATTTTTTTAAATAAACTACTGAAATAAACTGCCTATTCATTGATAGTTAGATTGGATCTGCCTATATGCATTGTTTTTTGAGGAGAATATTTGTTTTTTCTCCATAGTGGGATGTTTATCTCTATTGAGATCTGTTTGGTTCGCCTTTTGTGAAGTCAGTGAAGCACTAAGCACTGCAATATCCTCACATCTCAAATTTTCCTTTATTTCTAAAGCAGGTGTCATTGACGGGTGCTGTTTGAGATCAGAACAGCATCTTCGTCACAAGCGGCAGAGCTTGAATCCTGCTGCCAGGCTCCTTTTCCATCAGACTCCTCTGTTTGTTCGACTCTGTTCGACAACAAGGTCAGCGGTGTTGCCCGGTAATTGTCCTAACGGCCCCGTACCTGTTGGGTGGAGGCGAGTAATGAGAGTTTTTCATTACAGGCGGGACGGGTGAGTGCGCCTGGCAGATGCTGACAGGCAGCAGATGTGTAAAAGTTGGTGGTGATTTGTAAAGGGGTCAACTGCATCACAGAGTAGATGGAGGGCAATGCAGGGTGGGGGTAAATTGTTCTGAGGGACACTGTCAGTCATGGTGCACCTCCTGTCACAACAAGGTAAAGGTCAGTTCAAACACTGCTGCTGTCAGCTAACGTTCCTCTGGTGTGTTCGTGTGGGCCTCTTTGTGCTGATAGATAAAGCTGTATACATCATTGCTCTATCAGTTTCTGACCTATTGTTAGTTTTTTTTCATCTCAGACTTTCATCAACATCAAACTTTTACTGATTACAATGATTTGGGACATTTAGTAGATCATCACAGTTGTATGTTGGCAGCCAAATTGACTAAAAATGCAGAGAAAATTAAGACACCAGCTCGTTTAATGTCTATTTTTAACTCTGAGAATGTCATATTGTTTATGAAGTGTTTTTGAGGGCAGAAAGTGGAGTGTGAAGTCCGTCCCAGGTCTTTCTCTCCCTTTTCTCTGGCTTTGCCAGTCTCTAAGGAAGAATCCTGTGTCATTTAGCTTAACAGATCTTTTATTAGCGTTTAAAACATAAGGACCTTTAACATTTAGAGCCGAAGAAAATAAAGGCAAAATTCACTGTGTTATCGGAAGTTCTGGGGTTTTGGGGGGATTTTTTGTTATTGAAAATCACAAAGATGTGTGGTGTTTAGAGATAAAACTTAAACCTTTCAAGTACTAAGACGTGGTCTGACTAATCCACAAATAACACCCAACAAAAACAATGTAACATTAAGAGAAGTAGTATTTGGCAAATCCATCCATATTAGATGATGTCTAAAACCTTAAAAATAAATGCATTTTAATGGCAGCACCTATTCTCAGAATGAAAAACTGACAGCAATTCAACCTTTAATTTGTGTGCATTTCTTCAGCGAGAAAACCAATCTGTTCAGAATTACTAGGTTTTAACTAGGACTATCTTTTTTATTTTATTTTATTTTTTTTGACAAAGTTATCTGACAAAACTTTATAGTACCCCAATTAGTTCCTTTCAAATACATTACATTTTCATGATTCTTTGAGGTACTAAAGTGTAATGTGTAACACTTTAAATAAACATCTGGTGCATATATGTCTGAAAATACATATGAAGAAATAAAAGCTAGATTTAGAAACTTGTGTATGGATCCAGTCGACTGACCTCACAGAAATGTGAGGTCATATTTGTGTTTGCAGTTGCTTATGCTGGACTCTAAAGATATCAGCATAATTTGTGCTAGTTATCAGGATTACTTGCCTGGCCTGCAAGTTGGATTATAATCTGTGCAGAATTGTATGACATGAATTTAAATACAGTAAATTAAGTTCTGATAGTATTTTTGTATCATGTTGAAAGTGGTATTAATTGTCAGCATTCTGTTTATAGGTTGTTGCTTCAAACACTGAAGACTCCAAGAAGAATAATTATAATAATAAAAGTGCCTCAAATTGTATGACAACTTCATCCACTCTGATGTTAAAGTAGATACAACAGCACATCCAAATGTCAGCGATCAAAGACTTGTGGCTCTTTGGACATTCTACAATGACTCTTAATAGTTAGTTAATAGTTTTCATGGGCTAAAAATGACAAAGAAACAACTGATGTTTTTTTAAATATAGATATAATAAAAAATGCAGGGTCTAAGACAGGGGTGCCCAGAGTCAGTCCTCGAGGGCCGGCATCCTGCATGTTTTAGTTCTCTCCCTGCTGGTAGTAATAACCTTTTCAGCTTGTCAATGTTCTTCTTAGGCCTCTACTGAGCCATCATCAGATCCAGGTGTGTTAAAGCAGGGAGAGAACATGCAGGATGCCGGTCCTCGAGGACCCACTTTGGGTACCCCTGGTTTAAGAGTTTTTAAGATTTTCCATGAAATAGTTAATTTAAATTTTCACAACAAGATTAAAGTTCAAATTCATATTCTAATTCAGTCATCTTTTGAAAGATAACTTTCAAAATAACAGCAATGTTGTTTTAAATCTACTTTTCTTGTCATCAGTTTGTGTTTTTTTTTTCTTTTTTTTTGCATAGTTTCATTATAGAAGAAAATCCTGTGTTTTAAACCTAAAAACATAAATGGAATGATGACTCTAGAAATCACAAGAACTTTCTAAGTAATAGATATTTATCAAAAAATAGGTACGTTGTCTTCTGTCAAAAAAGGTCAAACACACAGTTCAAGCGGGATTTATTCAGATATTAAATGTAAATAGTGTGCATGTGTTAAATTGAAAAGAAAAGTGTAAGCAACTCTGGGACTTGCTTGTTGTCTAATGCTGTGTTTGGGAAAGACATTTTCTTTCTCCATCTGTAAACTAGAATATAGATTGTGAATGTTACATGACCGGTGTATCTCCTACAGACAAAAGCTGTTCCTACATCCCAAGTAAGATCAGTAATAGACTTAGAAAACCAGAGTATATATTAAAAAAAACTTTCAGCTGCCTGTTTTTATTATTTAGAATGGCTAAGATCTGCTAGTACAAGAGCTCTGGCATTCATATAGAGCGTACTGTCACTCACCGGGAGCATTGATTAGCCATTGTTCTGAGAAGGTCACATCATAATTCATTTACCATAATTAGTCCCACAGTGCCACCTGCACTCCTTCTCTCGTTTGCCGCGTTAAATTACGAGCAGCCATCACGGTTTACGCGCGCCGCAATGAAGATGTATCCACAACGTAAAGACAAGAGCTATTAGTTACATTATTTAAATGGACCTGTTTAAATCTGGGGAGTTGACTTCATGAAGGGCAATTAGGCACTAAGTGTAATTGATAGTTTCGGGCTAATTGCAATTAGAAAATATAAATAGTGAGTGTAGAATTAATCATCATTGCGGTTAAGTAGGCAACAGCCATGGCGAGGGAGGGGCCGCTGAAATGGAAGGAAACGGATTACGCTCCATTCATCTCCATCTAGTGCATAAACAGATTGTCTTTGTCCCTTTGTATTTCTCCCTTGACCATTATCTTGTTTGGGTGCCCTTGCTAAAACAGCTCTGGAGGCTGGAGACCTATTTGGTGCACTGAGTGAGACGCTGGATGCTGCTGAGATTTCTGTTGCTTACACTTTTATTTCCAGCCAACAAAGTACAACAAATATAATTTATTTTGTACAAAGACTCAAATTGTACAGAAAAATGTAGCTTTCTTTGATGACTGGATTTAAAGGTAGGTTCAGGGTAAGTTTTGTTATTTTTTAGGGTTGAATTCTTCTCTCCCTTATCTAAATAGTAATGAGAGTTTTCCTCGAAGGCCAGCACAGGTTTATTTTCACCTCGCAAATCAGGAAGCTGCCTTGCAAAAGTTTCATTCCTCTCTAGATTTTTCAAAAAAAAAAAATTACGCTGCGAGTACAAACTTTAAAGTCATTTATGGAGCATTTATGTGATAGACCAAATCAAAGTGAACAAGCAGCCTAGCACAAGGAACACAACAGACAGTTCAGAGATAACGCTGCAGCCAACTTTAAAACAGGGTTAGACTGAACAATCCAATGTGCAGCTCCAAAAATGCTCCAGGCTGGAGAGAAAGTTAAAAAATTAGCAGATGTTAACAGCTGGTTGACACGTTCCACAAAAAGCTTTAGTTGCAGCAAAAGTTTCAAAAGTGTTGACGGGTAAATAGATACATATGCAACTCAAGCTTTCCAGGTTTTTATTTGCAAACATTTCAAAATATCTATGTATTCTTTTCCTTGTACTTCATAATTGCTCCCAGTAATATACTGTACTTCTAAGTTTGTGCCTACAATGTGACAAAATCAGAAAAAATTTAAGAAGCACTGTAGTTTTTTAATATTGTTTGTCGCAAAAAACAAAAACAAAAAAAACAGTCTTGCTCAAAAGCGCAGATTTCTTTCTCAAATGACCTTTGACCTCCCTGCCGCACTGATAAAAATTCATCTTGTAATTGTACACATTTTCATGCCTTGCCAGGCAAAATCACAGCCCAACTGGCAGCCCGTTCCCTCCTACGAAGACCTCCTAGTTCTAGTTAATATGTAAGATTTGTTTTGGGGGGCAGATTAAAAGCCCCCCATGGAAGTGTCTGCCATCGTTGTATGGTCAGTATTGGTGTAAGAGCAGGCATCAGCCCCATTTAAATACAAATAGCTGAGCTGAGCAAACAAACAAACCACGAATGAGCTCTCTGGTAGGTCTCTGTTTGCTCAGATGTGGCCCTATTAGATTTTATTGCTTTTATTCACAGTTATTTGAGTAAAGTTAGTTATTGGTGATTGCGTGTAAAGGAGAGACAAAATAAATAAGACAGGAAGACTTTGCTTTCTTCTTCGCCGGATATTTCAACTTACTTTAAATATTTTACGTAAAACAAGGCAGATTTATGACAATAAAACAAACTATTGGGGGGAAAATGTTTATTTTTTATTTACAAAGCAGTCATACATTGTCATGTCTTCCTCCTCTACCCTAATTTTTTAGGATCATGCGGCTATAACGCTTCCTTGAGTCACGTCTGCAGCATCATTGTCTTTCGATGGGCCCCTGCACATTGAGGCCCCCCACTTGTGCTGGCAGCCACTGGTAATTGCTACAATGAGAGCTGGATCAGTGGAGCCGCTCTAATCAATAAAGTCTTCATCAACCATTTCCCCCGATAATTCTCCCTCATTTCTCCCTTAATTGTTCTTTTTCATCAAACAAGCTCTGTGCCGTGAGCCCGGGTGTGTGTCTGGATGCTCGTGTGTGTGCGTGTGTGTGTGGCCTTGTATGTCTGCGCTGTCTCCCATGAGCTCGTGCTTCAGGCCGGCCTCCCTCTCAGTGGACTGTGGCTAACAGATCGCTAATGGAGGCTTGGCTGCAAACAGCGGAGGGAAACCTTTGCTCCCTTATAACGAGAGTGTGACCTCTATGGAAGAAGGATTACTGTTGATCCGGGCTCAGACTTTCCCCGAGGAGCCGTGGTCCTGACACTGAGCGTGACCACTGCCTCGAAAAAAGACCTGAAAATGTTTAGACAGGACAGCTGTCTTCTGCTTTAACCCAGAAAACCAAACAAAATGCTGCTGCCACGCTGGATGAATTAGACACCACTTTCCTTTTGTGTACTCAAAAATTACTGTCACTTCTTTAAAAACTAACTTACTGTTATATTCAAGAAAGAGAGAGAGATAAAAGCTCGAATTGTCTATGAGTGTTTACTACTTTCATTACTTTTGTCCAAATTCTAAAGTTTGTCAGTAAAAGATGTAAGCCAGAACACAAATGTAAGCCATGATTAATTGTAACTACTGCAAGGATTAAATGTTACTACTGCTATGGCAGTGGTAACATAAAAAGTTATGTATAAATATTTATCTCTAAGTGTGGATAGAGGCTGCCAGACCATTTCTGAGTGAGTCTTAAAGCTGCAGTAGGTAACTTTTACAAAATATATGTATATATATTTATTTTACATATTTGTTGAAATTGTCACTTATGTCATGACAGTTTTACTCTTCTGCCATCTCCCAGTGCTCCCAGTTCTAAACAACCAAAAGGAGTCAGGACGCGGGTCCTAGCGCTCTCAGTAGTTCTGCTCACCCTCCCGTCCTTGCTTTTTTGCAGCTAGCTTAGCATGTTGCGAATGCTCAGGCAAGTTAGCATGACCACTGATGACGGCAGATAAATGGTTTTTCTGTTAACGGTAAGTTGTTTCTCCCCCTCTAGCACATTTAGCAGCATTGATTGAAAGCGCTAAGACCCTCCTCCTGGCTCTGATTGGTTGTTTTTGATTGGGAGCGATGCGTTTCTTCAGACGGCAACAGTAGCTCATGGAGAAGGTGGAGGAAATTGAGCTTTTCACAGATTATCTGTCTCATAAACTATAATGACATGGTGACATAAACATATTTTTTATAAAAGCTACATATTGCAACTTTAACAAAAGAAAAGTAGGACTTAGTTTGGCGGTTGAGAAAACTGTGAACTGAAGTTGTGAGTATCTTGCGATATGTTCTCATTTTAAAGGTGAATCTGGAAAACAATTCTGTTTTTCTCCATCCCCCCTTCAGGGAAAGATAACCCCATAACTTAATAACATAACTGTGGTGTAATTGTTGTACTTTAGCACATAATGCCCCCTCTTTGCTATTAACACAGCTGGGGTCCTCTGCTCCCCCCAGAAGTGGCTTTCATAAGCCCCTCCACCCGACCCAGCCGCCCCCTTTGTGTTTTCAGCACCACTGCCCCTGTGGCCCAGTCAGCCGTCCATGGAAGAAATGTGGAGATGTTCAGATGAAGTGTCATACATGACTCGCTGAATCGTCAAATTCACCTCCAAGCAAAAATACTGAATTTTTACAATGATTTCAATTCTAACAGAAAAGTATTAAATTAATATGGGTTGAATAAAAATAAATGCTACTTCATGATAAGACATTAGATGCTGAAAATGAAGGTGGGAAGATTGATTTAATAATCTTAAGAATATATAAAGTAAAATGTCTAATCACAAGAAAAGAACCACCTCATGATAAACCTCAAAAGAATTTGGTTAATTTTAAATATCTGTTGATAAAATTATTTTGAAGCTGGGTTTTTTCTAATAAAAAAGCTAATACTACTATTACCAAGAGATTTACTGCAGCAATGGCGCTATGCCAAAAATAAACATATTCTTGATTAATCTGTCTTATATTAGGATTTATGAAACCTTTAGTGTTGTTGACTTAAAGGGGCTTTATTGAGAAAATTAGATCTGTGCTGCCTAACAGCCGTGTCTCTCATCTGCTCAGTAAACTGCCGTAGATTGTGAGTTTTATTGACATATCCCATTTCTGCAGTCTTCACCTTTTATGACCATTTCCATAAATTTTATCTTGCACAATTCTCCCCTTCCTGTTTGCCTGATATGAAAATCATCCCAGAATTGCAGTTTAATGCTTCAGCAGCCTCTCCAAGCACATTTACTCACTCATACAAACACACACACACACACACGTACGCACGTTTACTACAGGCCGCTCAAGTCGCTCTCCTCCCTTACGGTCAGAGACGTCCCCAGGTTCGATGATAGGCATGATTCAGACACTCTCAGACGTCAAGCAAGAGGACAGAGAGTGTTGAATGAGCTCACACATGATGAGAGTCTTTCTCCAGGTCGTTTTATATTTACAGCTCAATCACTTAACAGCACAGGTCTCTCTATTAGACCTCGATCTATCTGGTTGGGTGACAGTCAGCTGCAAACAGGGCGGCATAAAGGACAGGAAGGGCAGCTGATAAGACCTCTGGGACACGAAAAGCACTCTGAAGGGGAATAACTCAATTTACCTTCCATCCTCACTACTATTTATTGCAGAAAACTAACATCAAATTACGGGAGCATTACAGCCCATTTTCTTGCTTATTAATAATTACATTTTGGCTAAATTGTCTATTGAAAAAAAAAAAAAATTCCCCTTGAATTTACAGTATATTCATTCGACAGAGAACAGCTTGGCTCTAATTTAACGAGTATTTGCTCCCTTTTCTGTAAATACGTATTATTCAAGTGGCAATTTTGTTCATTAAAGGAAAAAAAGCTACCCAAACCATCTTGGTTCTTGGTGTAAAAAAATCATATTGGTAAATCCAAAACTGTGATTTTTGCTGTAAATTTATTAACGTGATAATTGATTTGATTTTCCTAGAATTCTAAACATAATTCTTTCTTCTGCTCAAAATGAGGTGAATAAAAATCCTCCAGATTCTCATACAAAAGTTGAATTGTCCCAGACTGTGACAGACTGGCGACCTGTCCAGGGTGACCCCGCCTCTTGCCTGGAACGTTAACAGGAGATGGGCACCAGCAACCCTCCCGACCCTACTAAGGGACAAGGGTGTAAAGAAAATGGATGGATGGATGAATGGATTGATTGATTGTCCCCGAAAGTCAGACAACAGAGGAGAAAAGCGATGATTTTCTTTTTGAAAAGAAATAAAATAAATTCAAATCAAATTAATTGGTAATGCAACTCCACTGTTTCCACAAAACAACTGGTTGTAATGAACCTCATTATTTTCTCAAAACACTCGCTGTCAAATTCAGCAGAGTCATGTTAATCCGTCATTAATTTACATCAAGTATTACACTGAAGCAGAGACAAATCTGAAGCATTGTGCTGTGTTGGGTCCCACAGAAATATAGAAACAGACAAAGAAAAGTAAGTAATTTTTACATGTTCAAGATTCATTCCTTCTGTTCTGCATCCTGACCCATGTTGATCTGCACTGATGCTGTTAGTATCATGGTTCGAAACTCAATCAAGTTGGAAAGTGTATCTGTTGAGCCACAGTGACAGTTTCAATGATTGCATTATGCACTGAGACACATGACACGATTAAATAAATATTTAAATCAATGTTTACAATTCGAAAATTGATTGAGTTTATTTTCTTCTTACTTTTCAAATTGTATTAATATATTTAACTTAAATATTTAGTATATGGGTGTAAATAAAGGATATGACCTCTATAAATTATTATTTAATGATTTTTTTTTATGTCTTGAAATGTGACATTTTTGTACGAGCTTACATAGAGACTGTTATGTAAAACATTAATATTTATTGAAGAAGAAAAAAATAAATAATTATAATTATATATATATATATATATATATATATATATATATATATATATATATATATATATATATATATATATATATATATATATATATATATATATGCAGACAGACAGCATTTTAAGTACTGTAACAATAAAGTTGAGAAACAGAAATAAGTGCAAAAGACATCAGAATTTCTGTATAATTATCAACAATTTATTGAATGTTTGCTTGTGAAAATGTGGTCTCAGAAGTTTTGCATTTGGCCCTGAAGAACACACATTGTCATCAGTTCAGGCAGATAGGACGTGTCTTTATGCTTCTCTGAATGTAATTCAGTGTCATTAGTAATTGCTAAAAAAAATAATTACAGAACAAAACGTTTTTACTCATTCTGAAACTCAAGCAGATGGAGTGAAAATGCACTTTTAAAAGTGAAATGGCTCCATCTAGTGGACCTTTACTTGCAATGACAGAGAAGGTGGAGTAGATTATGATTTTTCACTAATAGCCAAATTTGTTTGTGTTGTACTTCTGGATTAAAATCCCTAAGTGCTCTCTGCCGAAACAGCTGCTGCGCTACATGAAGATCGGCGGGTGTGAGTGTGTCTCTTGGTGCTGGTTCTCTTCTTAAGTGTGAGCGTCGCTGGCAGCACAACCTGTTCTCTGAAGAGCATGAATGTGTTGTGCAACAGCCTGCAAAATGATTAGTGACATTAACAAAGACTATTAGAAGATGAGCCAGGTCGGAATGAGGTTATATAAAGAGACATAAACACACTCATACATATGCACACCCTTCACCTGTGTTTGCTAAACATTAGCTGTGCTGTTCTGGGTCATGTCTGCTGGAAGCTGGAGGAGGGTTAACTGTTTTATTGTTGCACACACGCACACAGAGATACCCACCCAGCAGTCATCTATCCGTAGCCACAAAGGCTGCGCTCAGGTTCAAAGCCACAGGGACTTTTTGGCTGCATATCCAGGACAGCTGCATCTTGGTCAGTGTGTTAAATAATCACCACTGGGATTATTGGTTTGGTTATAGCATCTCAAATGTCCTGTCCTTCTGCCAGATTGGTATCTAAATGACATTTTCCTGGAACATGGTGCAACAGAATGACATTTCAGGGCAGCGGACGGCATTATATGTAAATACATTATGTTTCCATGTAAAATTAACCTTGTGCACCTGGATGCTGATCATACGTGTGTTTTATTGTTCGTGATAAAAAGAACATAAGGCTGAGTTGAATGCTGATGTGCAAGCTTGCACAGAAATAAAGAGGAGTTTATCATTGCTGCTGAAAATAATATCCCCTCCACAGATTTATCATGCTATTCTATTTTTAATCCCACTTGAATGTTCCAGATCAGCAAATGTGTTGGCATCAGCCAAACATAAACTGATAAAATCCAAAGCACCAGTTTTTCAAACAATGATTTCACTTAAAACAAAACAAACAAAAAAAAACAGCTCTATTATCCCCCCAAACCTAATTTGTGCCACCCTTGGTGTAAACAACCGATTGTGTTCACTTGTAATAAGTCTTTTATAGGCAAACATCACGCCATGTCTTTGCAGAATTGCTTTAATTCAGCAATACTGGAGAGACGGAGGGAGTTTCTGAGCATGAACCGCCTGTGTAAAGTCATGCCGCAACATCTCAATCAAAACTAATTCCAGACTTTGACTAGGCCACTGCAAAACCTGTGTTTTGCGATTTTGAGTCATTTAGGGGTGGATTTTCTCATGTGCTTTGAAACTTTGTCCTGCCACACAACCCAAGCGTGTATGGGTTGAAGGAGATAAAAGCCTGTTAGGCGGTAGAGCACATGTTGTCTTAGAGCATATGGTACTGGCTAACTTAATACAGCTGAAGGAAGGAGGGATGCATGCAAAACATTTACTAGGACGCTCTAAAGCTGAACATGAAATGAGTGTGGCTTTCCAAGCAAACAAATAGTCTCCAAACACACAGCCAATAATAAACAATTGGTTTATGAGAAAGAGAAATAGAAACTGCTAGAATGACAGCTTGAGTTTGATCCAAATTGCAATCCTTCCAATTCTTTACCCGTAACTGCATTTTGGGACTTATTTGCTGTGATTTATTTTTATTTTTGGTTTACTTGGGTTTGTACGACCTCTGTTGCAAATTTTATGTCAGTGGTCCAGTTGGAAATAATTAACCAGAGAAAATGTTGACTAGTTCAGCACTAATTTTACCTGCTGTAGGTTTATGATTTTAAATGTCAAAAAATAAAAATAGTAGGTTAATTAGGTGATTGAACTATTCATATATTACATGTACCTGGGGGGCTGGCGCAGGGTGGTGGGGGTTGCCCTTGTGAAAAAATCAGACATATTTTACGCTAAAATAGTGTTTTAGTTTAGTAAAACAACTAAACTAATGACAATTGAATGAAAATAAAAATGTTCTCCCCTTTTCTGTTATAATGCAGCTTTGTGACCAACATAAAATGTATTTAAACACTAGCAAGTAACAAAACAAACCACAATGTGATTCTGATCTAATGTGTGCATAACAACAAAGAGTCATTCATCTGAGGCTGAATAGGACACATTTATAGCTACACTTATATGTGTTGTGATCCAGATCTGATCCAGTAAATGGTTTCCAGGTTTGGTCAGGTTTGGGTTGTCAAAATTTGGGCCAATTTGGGCCAAGGTTTGACAGGCTTAGCACAATTTGCATCAATTACAAACATGGGTTTGTTGTATCACCTGGAAATCAGTCTGTGTAATTAAAACAATCCAGCTAAATTGCCTATTTAAATAAAGCCTAACTTTTTTTTAGGACATCTTCCTCATTTCAAGCTAAATAATTAAAACAACAGCAAATTAAAGATTTGCAACGCTGTGTATGTGATGTTTTCTTATAAAAAGTGAAAGCTGAATTTGTGTCTCAATATTATACCAACAAAATAATACATGGGTTTTGTCCAAGGTTTTCTAGCCGCTTATTTCTCGCTGCTGCAGCTCGCATTCACACACACTCTCAACTAGTAGCACAGGTCTTAAACACTGCCATTAAAAGTCAACATGTTATCTGAAATGCATGACTGGTAATCAGCATTTAGAGATCACCCATCTCTGAATAAATCATGTATGATTTATAGGTCGATAAATATCTGTGGTTGCTTAACTAATGCTGAAGCATTTTTCAGGGGCAGAAACTTATTAACTAAGACAGTTAATAAGTAATGTCACATTACTTGAAAATTAAGGTTGTTCTGATCCAAAGGAATATTTGTGTGTGCAAAGGCACTCGCTGTTTTGCAACCTTTTCTTTGGTATCTTTGTATTGTCTCTGTTCTTCTGCAGCAGAAATGAAAGGGAAAATCTGTGATACTCTTTATCATTGTCAAGAAATTTCAAGAACTTTGATGCCAGACTCCACATTGGGTGAACCTCTATGATCTTGTAGTTAGATGGGTTTGTATCCTGGTGTCCTTGTCCACAGATTTAATACTACGACTTCCTCCCACAGTGGAAAACATGACTGGGTAACTGGTCTCTTTAAATTACCCTTAGGAGTGTGTGCTTGTGTGTAGGGTTGTTTGTCCTGTGTGACCTGTCCAGGATGTTACTTACCCCCATCACCCAATGACTGCTGGGAATAGCCACCAGCCTCCCATTGGGACCCTGTAAGCATAGGTGGATGTAGGTGTTTGATGACTGGATGGATAAATGTTGATGCCACCAGATTGTTTTGGCTATACTTTCAACCAGTGGTCCAGTTGTTAGACTGTGAGGCTAAAGGTTCAGCTGCCTTGACATTTTTAAGATTCGTGTTTTGTTTTGTTTTTCTGTCACATCTAAATAAACAACATCTAAATCTAACAAGAGTAGACTTCAGATTATATTTTCTCCATTAGTTATTTCAACAACTAAGCTGTGTCCATACTGTAAAACGAGACAAGTTTTTCATTTATTTAGATCTTTCTTGGACTTTGGATGTAGGCGTTCTGCCTCTATGTAACTTGCAAGAACCTTCCTTCTGTCTTGATAAGTGCTCATTAGTGCCTTCAGGCATTACTGTTCTTATTCTTTTATGACCTGATGCATGTCGATTTATAGCTGAACAAATGCTACCTTGAATACCAAACATTAGAGGAAAATTCAGTTTACTTCTTAACTTGTTAGCTGTGAACTCCTATAAAACTTTTTCTTGTTAAGCTTGTAAACTCTCACAGAGCATTGTTCAGTCCATAATCTGAAATTGCAAATGGTTCTGAAGACCGAGTCATGTAGGTGAGTGTTTCCTAACCCTGGTCCTCAAGGCGCAATGTCCTGCATGTTTTAGGTATTTCCTTCCAACAGCCCAGCCGATATCAATTGATGGCTGATTATAAATCCAATCAGTTGAATCAGGCACATTAAAGCAGGGAAACCTCTAAAACATGTAGGACAGTGTACCTTGAGGACTAGGGCTGGGAAACACTGATATAGGTGACACAAGTGCACAGGAAAAAAACAAAAAAAGATGCAGCCAGATTTGGTGAAAACGTGCAAAAGTAAAACCATGTTAATGTGTCAGAATGGGCCAGTCGATTGAAAATGGACTCTAAATTTACTCTCCCTATTCATCTGACTCTATTTTCATACAGTGGGCAAACATTTCAGTCTCTAGATGTACCAAGCTGACAGATACACTCAAAAGGACTCACGGCTTTGATTTGCAGCAAAATGCAGTTTGCAACTCGGTGGAGTCCAACACAAATGCATGTCACACTTTTCATTTATTTGCGAAGGGAAAATTAAAACCATGTCTCATTCAGCATTCACTTCAAATTAAGGACAACAGTTCATTCCGGGGGGGGGGGTTAAAATTAAAGAAACTGTTTGTGTGTCTTGTCAGATGAAACCAGTTTGTTTGGGTGAGACACAAACAGTGCCTATCTCTGATCTGAATTATGTCTTCCTTTTGTTATTGTTGTGAGATTTTTATGGAGAATCTTTCTATGAATTCTAAAGCAGAAGAACAGCCTGGCTGCTGGTTGTATGATGTGAATGCAGTGTTGTGACAGTCCTGCGGCTATAAATGCACACAGACTGACAGGCAGAAGGTGGCAAAACTTGATTTTGCGGCAATGCTTCTTGACGGCAGTTATGGGAGTCTGCCAACGACAGAGCATGTGTACACAGACTGCGGGGAAACAAGTCGCGCAGTCATTTATATTATGCACTACAACTAACAAGGCCTTAGAAGTGTTAGCTCTGCTGTCACAACACACAGTTCCCACAGTAAACACAACCAGATCCACCCCCCCCCCACCTCACACACACTGGCTTTTTTTGCATTCAAGTTCCAGAGATGTTACCTCAGAGTTTAACTTGTCGTGCACACCTCTGTCTGTATTTGTTTTTGGAGATAGCCCTAAGGGAATTCTGAGCATCTGAAATCAGAATCCGTTCTTGAAAACATTCAGTTTTGTGGGGTTAAACAGAGGTGGCACCTATTGTAGCCCTGCTCGGTCAGAGCGTAGCCCACACCTCTGACCCCTCCAACTCTGGACCATAAACAATTTTTCTCCTCCAGTCAGCCCCTCCTCTTCAACAGACCTTGACTCATGCACCCCCAGGGGCTACCAAATGTGAAAAGGCAGATACCCCACGCCTACATCGACTTGCCCGTGACTCCCTGAGACCACAACAGGAACCACATTCTTTCCTTTGTGGCCACTCTTTCATCCTTCTTCTCCAGCGCAGCACCAGAAATAACCTGCGGGGAGCGTTGTCTGGCAAAGAGGGGTCCTTTGTCCAGGCCATCCCATAGTGTGTGCAGACAAATGCACTGTCTTTCTGTTTAGTTTATGCATTAAATTCAAGAACACATGATACGCTGTGACACAAGCGGAGCAGATGTCAGCTGGTGCGTCTTTTTTCTTGCTGGTCGGAGCTCTTCCCATAAAACTCAGAAAGCTCTGTTCTTCCTGAAGACACCTAGTTTGATGTTCTTCACACAAGACACTCTTAAATGTTTTAGATCATCAAATAAATGTCAATATCAAAAAGCATCTTAAAAATTCTAATAAGCTGTTTTAAACTGATGGTCATGTCTTGTGGGGAAAAAGCTACACAAATCAACTTGACCATAAGTGGAAAAAAATATATATATACCTCCGTGGTAAATTATTACCTATGATTAATTAGATTATTTTGTTTGTTTTTGTTTATAATTTCAATAAGTACACAAAAGACTTGTTATTGTCAGATCTGTATTATTATCTGTTCTTGAAGAAAATAAAGAACAGATAATAAACATATGATGCCTTTCAACCTAGGATGTGTTTTAAAGAGGTTTTATAGGCTTTCGGACTGAAACAAACCACTTTGAGAACCATTTTCCATAAACGGACAAAAAGTGACGAGCCCCAACACCAAAAACTATCGGGCAAAATAAGCACAAGGAGTCATCTAACTTTAGCAACAAAAAGAACTTGAAGATCTTTGACACGTCTGTGGACTGACAAGACAAATCTGAACCTTTTGAAAGGTGCGTATCCTGTTATACTGCCTTGGTAGAACTACCACAGCATTTCAGAAACTGACCCTCTTGTCAACATGTAGGTAGAAATGAAATTTAAGTACCAATGAATTCTGCTCTCTGTCAAAAAAATATCCTTTTTCATCATTTTCTGACCTTAAGCTCACTTGGGTTGTGCAGCAGGACAAAGATCTGAAGCACAACAGAAAGTGAACAGCCAAACATAAATGGACATTTGAGGTGGACTAGTCAAAGTAAAAAAATAAATAAACAAACTATGATGGAAAAGCTGTTTATTTTATATAGTCAAGTTGGATCTATAGAAGTGGCTCATTCTTACTGAAGCACCAACCAGTTTGAAAAGCCCGGCAAATGAAAGCAGCTGCTCCTGTTGATAGAGAGTCGGGCTGATTCAGTGAGACACGATCCAACAGGACAAGACAGTACGAGGTGTGGTGTGTTTATCTTTCACTAAGGCTTCCTTCATTGCACACGCACTTCCTTCATCACAGATAACCCTTTAGACATGCAGTAAACATTGCCCTATTTTCGTATTGTGCTCTCATCTGCATGGACAAGCACATTCTCTATCTTTCATGCTCAAGCTGGTCCTTGTAGGAGTTTAATCTTTGGGATTAAAAACTCACTAAACTCAGTTTGCTTAGCAGCTCTTGTAAGGCCGATCCAGTGATTTATTTTTTTTAAAAGTCACGACTCCTCCTTTTGGGAATGATTTTGTAATTTTAGGTCATTTTACCTCTGATCACATAAATGTGTCACGTTCTAAATAACCATGTTGACCCTTCATGTTGGAACAGTAAGTTGACAAATAAAACATGCCGGTAGGACAAGGACTTTGTCCAGCAAAAAGGTAAGGGTTTTGTCACATTTGCCATGACATCACTGCGTTATGATGTCTTTTTTTCTGTCAATATTTAAGGATAAACCGGTGGAAATAACATTTCAAAAGCAATTAAATGGGATGTCACTCTTAAGCAGCCAACTTCCAAAGGTGAGTGAATCTACATCAGCGCAAACATAATGATTTGTAAGTGTTGTTTGAGATTAGCAAGGTAATTATTGGGACACCGGTGTAGTGCATGTTACAGGGTAAATTACTGTGTGAAATATATAGAAAGGTGCTGCTGAAAACATTAGTTTTTTTTACATCAGGGAAACACAAAACAGATATGTGTTTGTGGCAGGGATATAAAATGAAAAAATATATTTATAGCCTTTCCTTAGGTTTCATGCAGAGCCTTTACAGTTTGGAAAAGGTTTTGGTTACTGGATAGCTGTTGATCCCTTAGGAAGGTTTTGTAGTGAATTGAAATAAGGAGGGAGGGAAAAAAAGTGTTTATTGTGATTGGATCCAACAGTCCGCTGTCTCATCCAAAGCAAAGTGCACAGACAGCTCGTCCTGTTTGGTTTGTGAGGAGTACCCAAGTGCAGAGAATTGCAGAACAGATAACCTTAATGGAAACTTACAACGTGCAAAGCAGAGTCGCACAGAGGAGATGGAGGAGGGGAACAAAAGGGAATATGAAGGGAGTCAGTTGAAAAACATGTACACTTAAATACTGAGGAAGAGGTGGGAGCTACAAAGTAACCAAAGGAGCTAATTGCTGGTAAAGGGGTGCAGTTGGGGAACAAAGCAAGTAGAGGAAAGTTAGGAAATGAGAAACAAGTGCACAGAGAAGCAGGCTGAAGGGTAAACGGAAAATGTAAACAGTAACCAGAAAGAAAAGCTAATGCTTGGACCCCAACTCCAGTGCACTAATAATACTTTTTAAAATACTACTAATTATTATTGTCATACGCAGTCCAAGAAGTAAACATACATCGGCCAGATCTAAGCGAATAACGAATAAATTATTAAAACTGGAAACACACGCAAGACTTTTCCAAACACGTACAGATTACGACACAGCTGTGTTCTTGGAAGCTTATCTGGCCTCCTTTGTTACCTTGCCGACCGGTGCTTGCTTTTGTTGGTCGACCTTTCCAGCAAAAGGTAACAATGGTCTTGAATTTCCCCCACTTGGTGCACAATCTGTCCACACGATTGAAGAATAGCTGTTGAAGCAGCAGCAGTCTTCAAAACACCCCAACTCCTCAGGAAAGAAATCTGTCTCCTTCCACTATTTTTTAAATGGCCCAACACCCCATAGAGAGTGATGATGGTGACTCATCAGAGGTCACAAAATAACAAACATGGGTTTCAAATAATCACATTATTATCCAGTACTGTAAGCAAATTATGCGATCGCAATCAAATCCGGGGGAAAAAAAAAACTGCATATGAAAATATCTGAAAACAGCTAAGTGAAAGAGTGAGGGGGCCTAATGTTTATAACAGCCATATTGCTTTACAGCTTAACTTAATAAGCATCAGAAAAAATCTAACATCTTAACTGTGTTTCTCATGATCAAGAATCAAGAGTTTAACTTGGTTATTCTAACAAGGTTACACGTTTGTTTGTGTCTAAGGTCTCCACTACAAAAATCTCTCTCTCTCTCTCTCTTTCTCTGTGCTTGTTGGTTTTTATTGAACGCAAATTTTAGACAAGAGAGTGGGGTGGGGGGGGAAACGTGTAGGTGAGCAGATGGAAAGCAGAAATCTTACACCAGTATGTGGTTGAGGAGGGCAGAACCGAAAGGTTCAGAAGTAGAAGGACAAGTCTGCAAGGCAGTCACTCAGCCTGTTTGTGTTCATTTCTCCACATCGTAGTTTGTGCAGTTATCAAAATAATCACTTTGGGATGACTTTGATTCGGCTGTTTCAATAATATGTGACCGTTTAAACCAACAAAGCAAACGGGCAGCGCACCATTCACTAATGGAGGAAGAAAATGTTTGCCCTGCATTTTTCATTTCTCCTTTCCAACAAACTCGCTACATTTGTGGATGTCGTTCACTTGCCAATATTAGCTGGTAAAGTGTCTCCTTCAATAATTAAAATTCGGCCTGGATTATAACCAGTCACCTCTCTCACGGAAATTGAGAATTGGAAACTCAACAAATGTTGCATTGGTAACTCCAAAGAAAGTCCTTTGTGGAAAAGCTGTAGAGTTTTTCTCCACAAAGAGATGGAAGGGAAAATTGTTGCCTTTGTTTCTGAAGATTTATGTTTTCTCCTATGTTCAGACACAGCAATGGGTCATCCTTACCATTTCTTAGGGTTGCAAACTATATTGGTCAACATAGATGAGTATAAACCATGCACATTCTTCTGAAAATGGTACGGAACTGAGAATGACAAAAGAAGCCACCGGTGTTACGTTGCCATCGTTTTTATTCCTATAAATTTTTTCTCTATGTTCCTCATCAACCATTTACCCACATGTCAATGGTTTATGTCGGTTGTCTTATTTGAAAACTGGCAAAAAAAAAAAACAACTTTATTACTATACTTAAACACAAACAATTTGTTGAAAATTATAATTAAAAACTAAAAAGTGGAAGGGTCACTGTTAGCCGTACGACTTGCATCCATTCAGGAATAAGTATCAGTCATTTCACTGACTGGCCTTTCTCCACAGCATGATGTATGACAGGGAGGTTTCTCATCTCTTGAGCATAAAACTATCAGAATTGGAGGAAACGTTTCATAAATATTGTTGACCAGATATAAAATGATAAAACAAAGAGGAACCAACAAAGGTTTATGTATGAGTCTGTCTGAAGAAGTGTATGTGTTATTGGTTAAGCTTCCGGTCTGTTGAACTATTTTGAGCCACAGTAGCCACAGTTTTTGAAATGTTGAAGTCATGTGAAATTTTGAGCAGGAATGGGAGCTATGACTCAGATTTAAAGGCATGTTTTAGATGTTTTTAGCAGAGTTGTACAAACGTTACTACTATTGCAAGTAGTAATTTATTTTAAATAAACATCCTTTTTTTTTTTTTTTTACAAAAAAGTTGTTTCGCTGCATATGTATGTCTGTTCAATGTGTGGCTAATATATATCCTTCCCCAGAGATGAAAATTTGTTAAAGATTTGTAACATGTGGAACATACTTTAAATCACTACATATTTAATTATCAGGTCTTACTCTGAAAATTGAGCAATAGATGAACATTTTGTGGAAAATCAAGTGTAATAGGGACTAATGTCAAAAACAGCCTCGAACTCACTGCTCATAAAACGCCTTCCTCTTTTTCTCCTGACACCCAATCAATCTGTCCCTGGCATCCTGTTCTCTGTTCAGGTCCACCCAGCAACACACACATACACCTTTTAATATGGTTCTGTTTTGTTCCTTACCAGTTGCACAACACTTTGTTGTGACACTGGACCAGGGTGTAGGCCTTTGTCGTTGGCTGACTGGAACTTCCAGTATTAACAGTGTGGAGAGCATGAACTGATGACCCTGTGATTTTATGGCAGCTTCTCTGGGATTGTTTTGTTTTAGTCAGTTTCTTGTAACTCCACGGACTTGAGTCTGGGTTTACAGCATTTCACAGAAGCATTTCTATCCATGGAACATTTTTCACATTTTGTCATCTTACAGTCAATATCAAAGCGTATTTTAATATGAGACTTGTTTGCCATCTTGCACATGTATGGCAGAACCTGAAAAATGAAAATACATCATTCCTGAATGGTGGTGGCAGCATCATGACTTGGGAGATGCTTTTCATTCACAGGGAAATTGCAGCTGATTAAAGGTCATGGGAACCTGAGCTAAATACAGTGCACTCCTGACGTAAAACCTGTTATAGGCCAGGCCTGCTTGATTTTGGGAAAACATGGGGTAAAGCACAATGCTGTCAATGCAGTGTTTGTGATAAATAAACAGATATGCAACTCATCATTGTTCATGTCTTTCTGCTTCATGACTGCTGCAAATATAATCATAACAGTGTTTCTCAATGATGATTTTTATGCTACATTAAAGGGCATTCTATGTATTTTCCAGGCACATTTTTTTCCACAATCGAGTAACTATGTCACCCTCGCTTGTTATGAAAATGCTGTTGCTGCATCCCAGTTGCCTCGGAAGCCATTTGATGTCACAGCCAACGTAGCAGGATTCCAGCTAATGAAGTGGGAGCAGTCAGAATGTTGGTAATAAACATTGTTCGCAGAACGTCTTACAAACATCTTTTTAAGCTTTACTTTTCACAAGCACACAAACACTTTCAATATGGTTTGGTTTAAAATTGTTGGCACTTCTTGTGGCACTGCTATTAAACATGCTCCTACAAGTATGTCTTGCAAAATAAACATGTTTCCACCACAATTTACTACTGTTGATCTGATGCAATGCAAAATGCAAAGCCGGCCTTACAGATCAAGTCTGGGGGCAGTTAGAGTTTCCTCCACATTCTCAATGTCGTCCATTGATTCCATTCACAACTTAGAAGAAGATCAAGTTTCACCAGGTGTGCTGCCGCTAGTCTGGAGGAGCTGTGTGGGGGAGGTACTGTGGGGGCGGAGCTCAGCTGGGGACTGAAGTCTTTGGAGACTGTATTGGATCAGTGTATGAGCAAGTGTTAAGGCAGTCCAACGGTTTCCAAGGGAGATTGGAGACTTTCTCAAGCATGCGAATGCATCAAAAATAACTCTCCAGGTATGTCTTGGATGTGGGAATAACATGATAACATGATATAGATCTTACATTGTCAAAAGCAGAGAACCTGAGTGCACAAAACTAAATTATTATTATTATTATTATTATTATTATTATTATTATTATTATTATTATTATTATTATTATTATTATTATTTTTAATGTTGTGGTTCAATCAATTCTTTGCTATATTGACATTGCATGCATTGATATCGCAACAACCACAAATTTGCAATATATTGTAAATTGGGTGCCATGAAAAATGTTCAAGTAAAAATAAACCTTGCCCACAAACATATCTGTGGGAACTGAAACTAGACATTACTCAGCACTGCAAAAAGAAGGGGAAAAAAGGCGCAAAACACAATTTCATTCTTTCTGAAACTTTAACAAGCATTTTCTTAAATGTAAATCACTGATGGGACATAAAAACATCTGTCTGTGCCAGCTTCTTTAGAAGGCAGCTCTCATTGCCAGACTGTGTTCTCTCTCTCTCTCTCTCTCTCTCTCTCTCTCTCTCTCTCTCTCTCTCTCTCTCTCTCTCTTTCTCTCTCTTTCTGTCTCTCTCTCTCCATCAGTGTCTGGCAATGGCTGCAGCAAACGAGCTGGTGACTTGTATCTCACGCCTCTTGCCAAGACATGTTTTTCCTCTGGACTGTTTCATCTCTCCCGCTTTTATCACCACTCATTTTTTCAACAACAACAAAAAAAAGTCTTTTCTTCGCTTTGCCTGTGCTTTTCTCTTTCATGGTTTTGTTTACATTCACAAGGGATGGAAGTCGCAGACTCAGGAAGATGCAGCAGGAGTGACGCTGTTCTCTCCTTTTCTTTGTGTTTTCCTTCCCCCCTCTTTTTTTTCTTCCTTCGCTGAAATGCAACCGGCTGCCATGCTTGGGGTTTCCAAACTAGTGTCTGTGTTGGGGGTGGGGGGTCCCAGGAGAGCAACCCCACCATAATAGTCGGGTGGAGTGGGCTGGCAAAGGCATGAGAGGGAAAATGAATAGTGTGCTGTGGGGTTTTCCAAAGCCTAACTCCTTAAGGCCTTTGTAGACAACATTGTGTTGAATTTTTCCTGTATTTATCTCAGCATACACACTGAAAATGTGATGAGGGACAAGGGTTGATGAATGTTTTGTGGCTGGTCGGCACTCATATGTGGTTAAAAATGTCAGTCTGTTGGTTGTAACACTGGAAGTTTGTAGAGAAGTTGTTTAAACTTGGCTGTTTGTGGCGTTGTAGCCAAATGGTTTGAATCTGACAGAAATGTTGTTTCTCACAAACGTCACTTGTTTAGTATTGTTAGATCTTTTTTGTGGGACGTTTCTATGGCATGCTGAAGGTCGATAATGAGCATTTCCAAAATTCAAAAAGGCTCTTATTGAGAAATGCATAGTTTATGCATTATACATACATAGTTTGCATTCCCTCTCAATAAGTATTCCCTCGCAAAAGTATTGCAAATGCGTTTACATTCAAAAGTAGTGCATTGGGGTGCAATACTTTTGGTTACATCGCACATTTTTTGCAATCTCATGCAAAACGTTGTGCTTTCCCTCGCAATAGGTATTGCGTTCTCTCACAATAATGTACTAGTCAGTTCATGCGACATCTCGAATACTGAAAGTCTTTCTGCTGTAATAGGTTTGTTTAAGGTTTTTCAGTGCATGTTAATATTTACTTAGTGAGATATCTTTTCTTTTGGATAAGAAAAGCACCACAAACTGTGCAAACTGCAAAAGCAAAACAGGTCAATCATCGGCTTCATATCTCTTTCCATTCCTTCTAAGACATAAATAGAAACTTTCTGTGAAAAGGAAAGAAGGGAAAAAAAATACATCCAAACTATTTGGACTATTTTTGAGTTTTTTTCGTGGGATAATGATCTCACAGTGTGTCTTTTTCATTTTGACAGTTGGAATGGTTAAAGGGCTGGGTTCATATGCAGTCCCATCTCCACCTTACACAAACAAACATGACTCATGTTGATCAATTTTCAACCAGTTTCTGCACCAAAGAGTTAAGAAAGTAGAAACAGAAGTTATTTAAGTGCTCCAGACCATTGTCCAAAGGTTTCAGCATGTGTGCATCAACATTCACACTTCTCCTGCAGCCATTTGGAGCAAGCTCTGCACTGGTGGAAGCCTAACCCCTTAGCTTCTCTTTTTGGAGACAGTCCAGGGAATTGACAGATTTTCTTGCGTACCCTAAAGCTTTGTCTACAACAACTGATTGTTTCCACATGAAGTTCATAAATGATTACTCAAATGTGATCTGATCTGCGGGACAGAAGTTGGTGTTGTTGCCTTGCAGCATAAAGACTGCATGGAGTATTTTTATATTCTCCCAACATATGCATGGGTTCTCTTCATTGTGTTTCTGTGTTGTCCTGGCATGGACTACTGACCTATCCTGGATGTGCCCAGCCTCTCGATCGATGACATCACCCCGGGGTCTACGAGGATGAGCATCTCAAACCGATGCAATATGACCAGCAGCTAGGAACTAACAGTGGGGCCTTTGAATTAACTATGGTCAGAAAAAAAAACACCCCAATTTCTCAAAAAGTTCACAAAAACAAGAAATATGTCTCAGAGCTTTCAGACACGATTGCACTGTAGCTGCTCTCTGGGTTCAGTCATCCCCCTACATTTCTCAACTAAGTCTATCCGAAAAGAGTTTCCTCTTTTCTCAGAGAAAGTGTGCACTTGGGCAGTGAGTACGTGAAAGAGCTCGTGTGCATGCATGTGTGCTTCGTTCCTCATAGCAGCTCGTGGATTCTCGTGCAGAGGGGTAAGCGCTGCTACCAGCTGTAAATCTTAACGGGAAGCTGATAAATTGGAGAAGCAGTGACAGGTCTACTTCCTCCTCTCAGAGTGGACTCTATTGCCTTGGGAAAGATGTGCCCCGCGCTCCTCCTTCGGGGTCAGATCAGTGAGTGAACAGAAGGAGACAAAAAAAGAAAGAAAAAAAAGATGAAGGAGAGCTCAACCACCCCCACACCCCCTATCCTACTCCTTCTTACCCCACCCCTTCATCTCGATGATTATGAGGCTATGTCAATGGAAGGGAGGAGCGAGTCAAAAGAACCAGAACAAGTGGAAACGTCTAGATCTCAGACAGGCGTGAAGCATGCTACACAAACAGCGACTGCCTCCTACACAGGCCACTGCATTCTTTAATCACTCAAAGGCATACGCAGACTGTACACAAACAGTGCAGGCACAGCGTGAACACTTGGAAAGCACTCACTGTGCAAACATGGAATGACCGTTTCTTTTTTCTTTTTTGTCATGGACATGCAAACCTGTAGAGAGGCAGGAAAAACACACACCGGCTCTGTCTGTGCTCTCCCATAGAGCTCCATTGTTCCCACTGTCTTTCTCATTTTATTATATTTTATTTTTTCAGGTCGCTGTGATGTTGCATGCTGCATTTTAAACGGCACCGACTGTTTGCAGTCAGTTGCCCTGACTTAGTTTCTGTTTGTGTGTGTGTGTGTGACACCGAGATTGAAGACATAAAAGGGAAGTGAAAACATGGTCTTAGAAAAGAAAGTTAAGGCCCACAATAGGAGAGGTGCAGACAGATGAAAGCATTCAAATTGTAAGCCTCTTTTTGTTACTTCCTCCATTAGTTACAGGTGTAACCCAGTCGCTCTTTAGAGCAGAGCTAAATCACGTCAGCCTTGAGGTCTGTGCTTGTATGAAAATTGTAAAATAAGAGGCACAGCCAGTGCAACACATGGTGTACCGCTACTTGCACGATAATAGCAAGCTGCAGAGTGTTTTACCAAGGATTTTTCTAGGCAATAATTTTCTCTCCCGCAAGCCAGATCAAACAGAACTATCTGCGTATATCCTTGACATGGACCCACACCAAAGAAGCAACAGTGGATCACGCTGATTAGTAATCCGTCAGTACTTGGTGGGAACCTGAAGCACTGAATCCGACCGCATAAAGAATATCCTCCACCCCGCAGGATTTGACGGCATTCCAGAGTCCTGTTTGCTCCTCCTCCAGGGTTTCAAAAACAAAATGACTGGATTCATCCATCATGCCGACGGGGCTGCTAATGAGTATCTTGCGAAGAGGGATATGGGTATGTCATTAAAATGTATAAACTGGTTCCTGAAGGAGAAGGAGCACGTTTTCCGATGAGTTGAACAAGTCTGTTAGGGAAGACAAACAAACTTCACAAGTTTGTAATTTTTTATTATTTTTTACAGTGGAACACCTAATTTACCCAATTTTTCTAATTTAAAAGTTTAGTAAAGGTTTGAGAAAAAAAAATACTACATCCTAATTGTGCGCTATGTGACTGAGGAGCAGTGACTCTAGAGGTCTTTTAAACTCTAGTGAATTTATTGTCGCATTCAATAAACTATTTTGAAATTATTTAAGCTTTATGGAATGGTTCTTTGTCCTATGATCATAAAGGGCCGGACATGGTTAGTTACAATTCTCAGAAATACAATAGCAATAAGTGGTCCAAAATATGATAAAATAAATTCTGATACAAGAGGTCACACAGCACTTAACAGCAAAGTAGCACTATCAGATTATGCAAGAAATAGAAAGAGTTGCTTAAGAACTCTGGGTGACACCTCTGGCAGCAATGTTTCTCTACCAGCCAATGTTTGGTCTCCATGGTAACTCATTGTTTAAGGCGTACTGACTCGTGATAATGCTGAATACTTCAATTACTAATTCAGATTTCAAATCAAATGTTTACAATAGCATCACAATGAAAGTTTCACAGCACTGTTTGGACAGAAGGATAGCTAGCTCCCAGCACTGCTAGCATGTCTAGCTATACTGTGCTCAGACATGCTGCTGAACAAAAAACAATAAAAATCCATCACATACAAAAACACTGCAGTTTAACTGCAGGTGTGAATGCTGTGAGTGTACTTGTAACAATAAATGATCCATTAGCAGGGAAAGGCAGTGTTGTTTCCTGATCTAAGCTTGGCTGACGGCTCTGCTGCTAAGCCTCCATCTGCGATCACACAGCATTCCATGCATCCTCAGTCCAGCAGCCTGGCCATCTGGGCCTCCACTCAACAGCCTGCAATGCAGCTCCTCCTCTACAGTAAACCTTTCACTTTTCATTCTCCATGCCCAACACGAGAGACCAACCTTATTGCAATAAAAAATTGAAAAAAATATCGTTCTGCATGGAGTCAGAAATAAATGTTATAATGTTTGCACCAAGTCTTGATATGTTCTACTCCTGCAAAAGTCAGTATTTCAACATTTTCACCAGAGGCGGGGACTTCACTCTGCAACTTCAACACAAGTTGAATTTTCATGTATTGACACAACTTTTGACTCCTCTAAGAGACAGTTTTCCACACATACATATTCAGTCTCAAAACAGGCAAAAAAAAATAAAATAAACTAAGAATAATAAGAAAAGAACTGATTATTATTATTTTTAATGTTTGACATCAGTGATGCAGTTCTTTAATTGTAATGTACAGTATGAAGAGAATAGAAACTTTGAAATTTAAAGAAAGCAAATTAAAACATCTGAAGAATTTACTATTATTTTGGTATTTAGGAAAAAAAATTATGTCTTAAATCCCAAATTAATAAACAGGAAATATTTTAGTTTTAGTCAAAATGAAAAAAAAAGAGATGAAAAAAGTCTTGCATCTTTTTACACTGTGTTTGGAAAATACCTGGTTTCAGCATAATATGTGAATAAATAGTTAGTACAAATATTTCAGACACCAACTAGTTGGGATGTAAAAAAATTCTACAACATGTTTCCATTGAGGTCTAATCTGCCCAGCCAATCAATTTGTCTTGTAGCTGCCTGCCTTGATTAGCCAGAAACCCACCAATTAGTCTATCCGGGGGACTTAATTTGAACCCAATTAGCATTTTCATGTTCATTTGTTATCTACCCAGCAGCTAATGCCAGGATGATAACATCTTGGACTGCTGCCTACTCGTCTGCCCTTGTTTACAGATGTGAGCGCACGGCAGGCGCCTTTCCTGGACGCACCCAGCCAGAGGGTGGAAGAGCAGGCCTGATGGATATCACCACTGATTATTCTCACTATGGCTGTGTAATCTTCACGACATAGTTACAGAGACCCGAACCGTTGGATTTCCTACAAAAAAAGGAAAAAACAAATTCAGTCTGACTTTATCTGTTGATTTGGTTTAATTAACCTGCAGAGCAGCGTTAGAACATCAGTCTGTAATTTTCCACTACTTCATGCATGTTGTTGCAGTTGTCTGTATTTCCAATACATCAAGGACTTCTGCAAACTTTAATTAAGAGTCATTAAAATATACCTGCTCTTCATATAATCGTCTCAAAACTGCCCTATAATGACTGCATTTTCTAACAGCAGTGCCAACTTAAACGCAGCGTTTTAAACATTACATGTGAAAATTATCCAAAACAGTCAAACCAACACAGAAATTATTCCAAAAACAATACATCAAACTTTCTTCAAGGCCACATCGCTTCCTAAACCTAAAAGAAATGGAAAATCTGTGGGGTGAGCAGAAGAGAAGAGTTCTTAAAGAAAGCATTCACGACTATATCTTTAATCTAAATGATTGCAACAAGCATTTAGTTTTATTGGCAAGATGAGTCTTGTATAAGCATAATGCCATTTTGTAGAGGGGAAATGACAAAGGAAAGCACTGGAAACCCATATGGTTGTTGTAAGAAACTGCAAAATGTTACATATGCACCTTCAAGGCATTTTGCTAGTAAAAGAAACCACATTACTCAAAGAGAAAGGAAATGCTGAAAACATTAACCAGAAGTGGGTGGTCAACATGGAATCCAAAATATAATCAGCGTCTTGTACTCTGGATTTCTTTTGTTCAAATGGGTGAAGGCTACACTGTGCAAACAAATGTTCTTGCATTCTTACAAATAACACCTAACAGGCTAAACCAAGATACCTAACCTTGAACTCCAGGATTCTCCAGATATTAAACAGACATAAGACATCCGTAGCCTCAAATGGAAAACCATCACAACAACATCTGTGCCCGCACACAAAGGCATACCTGTCTACTGCCGTGGCAAAGGTCAAAGGCAAGCAGGAAGGCCTCAGATGTGCTGTGTGTTTTCTCACCCCGGGGCTGTTTTTAGTAGTCACCTCCGAGTAATCACTGATCTAGATTTGATTATGGCTCCGATGTCCTGAGCCAACCCTCCTCGCTCCAGTCATTCACACACCGAACTGCAGCCAGAAAAGCAAACACCAGAGAGTCACACTGACAGGGCAGTGGCCTCTGAGGAGCTGAAGCCATGTTATAAAAAAAAAAAAAATGACACAGCAGTGAGACAAAGTCTGTTTACTCCAGCTTTGTGTCATGCAGAGATTTAACTCAGTATAGACTTTTAAGGAAGAGGCTTAATTGAGTTGCAACCTGCTACAAAAACAATATGAGAAGACAAAGTTATTCTTCATCAGTAGACCTGTGCCATATCCTTTGGAGAGAAGATCCATTACTTGCTTTGCTTTCCCGTCTCTCAGCCACTGGTTATTTACTGCAGATGTTCAGTGAGGTGAAATCTGCTCACGGCTGATGTTTTCTGTATGGAATTACTCCCAACATTTCCAGCTAGATGGATGGATGAGGACTAGCCTCTCCAAAAACACATCTATTTCTGTCCTCCATTGTTTGCCATTCAGTCGTCACTGTGTATGTAGCATGTCAACACTCGGTGTCCTGCGTGAGCAGCACTTCTGCTCCAGAAGAAAAATGAACACATGTTTCCTCCCTCTCAGCATGTGTCCCTCCATTGAGTGAAAGGCCTTTGCGCTGTCTGATATTTTATCAAAAACCCACAGTACTTAGCTGCAGGGAACGGTAAATGTTTGGCTGACGCGTTTCCAAAATGGAATAAATGTTTAGCAGCACGACGTTGCAGCCTCTGTGTTACTCAGACTATCAGAGTGAAAGAGGCTCAACACAGAGCCTCTTTCACCACATTTTTTTTTCAGGTTTTTATTTTTAAGGACAAATTGAAAACCACAAATTGCTTACAGTACTTTCTGCTTCACAGTTATGCGTGACTTTGTGTTGGTGTGTCACAAAAATCCCGGTAAAATGCATCAAATTGTGTGGTTGTAATGTGATAAAATCTAAAAAAAAAAATAGATCAAATTGAATAGTACCACAAAGCAGCTGGTATGATAAATATCACACCACATCAGGACCAGACCTTCTACAGAGAGATGTCTGTGTGTTTCAGGCTTTATTTCAGTCAAATAACCTGCATTTAATGGCCAGATCTTGTATATTAAGTGCTATCTCTATTTCACCCCATTTTGGCTGCAAATGAATATTTCATAAAATATAGACTTGAAGTCCATTCCAGAAGTAAAAAAAAAAGACAGATAATGAGAAAAATTTCCATGTGACAGATTTCCAGGTACACTTCAGATGGTTGTCATGCAACAGACCCTGTAATTACAGGTCTACAACTGTTCAGCTGCCCTCTATCACCCCTGTGAGAAGAACTAGTCAATCAGTGACATGTGATACCACCAGCCACCTGTCGAACAAGGTGTCTGCCGATGCGTTTAACCACTTACTTGCATCACATGTAGACAAAGATAAACACACCTGTCCGACACAGGACATATCAATCGCCCCACCTTAAGCACAAGGTGTTTTCAAATACAAGGAGGTATTCTTAGCCGTTATTTTTAAGGTACAGAGAAATGCAAAGCTAATGTAAGAGTAATACTTTTTAAAATAAACTTACCCTCCAGTTATTAAGCGACATACCAAGGTACTATGAGAGAGAGCTTTTGTGGAAAGTTGCAATGGACACCTCATGGTCTAAATACTGTCAGGTAGCCGTGGTAACCAGAAGTTAGCATGAAAAGACAAAGAAAACAAATAATCAATAACTAAAATACCACTCTTTCCGTTAGCTGGCAAATCAATCGACATAACACAAATATGTCGTCTTATGACCAAGACTTTTTGACAACCACTTGCATCTCTGCAGCAAACTTCTGCCATGCTCCCAGCACCTTTATAGCTCAAGCGGTTGGCAGATATCTGATGAGAATTTGCACAAGAAATTATATTTTATATACATTTTAGATTAATTTTATTTTTAAACAGTTTAGCAAAAATATTCTGAGGGAGCCATTTTGGTATTTTTCAAAAGATTTAATCTCCTAAGCAAATCAGCTGACCTCATATCTGGCAACGTACAGGACAATTTTTACTTCATTTCGAAAAAAAAAACTTTATTGAAACAAAGTTTTGACCATCAACACTTTTTTACAAGTAACTTTAGCTACAAATCTATAACTGTTAACAAAAGTTAAAAGAGGACAATCAATAACTATGCCAGAAAATAATTTGATTGAAACCTAATAAAATGTATAACTCTTTAAATGCAACCACGTCCACCTCAGCAGTATGTTTTTCAAGCAGTCAGATCCAGATCAACATACTTCTTCAGAGTTTTACTTGCACAATGATTTGTGAATTAATCTCTTTATCTAAGTGTTACGCCTTTTGGCTATTATTACAACTGTGTTTCTTCAGAACTAGAGAAAATCATAGATCTTCTTGCAGACACGTAGTTGTCCCAGCTCCAAGAAAATTGCAGATTATTGAGAACTATACTTTTTTGCCCAGATGTTCATAAGAAAACAATTCACACAGTGTTACTGTGTCTAAGGACAGCCGATAGCATACTAGAGAGCTGAAGACTATGGAATATCCAAAACTAGTGAATGAAAAATACCTGTTTGATACAAGGCAATTTTATTCCTGTTTATTTTCTTGGAAATCAAAAGTGTAATGACTTGTTTCAGTGAAAGCTGGGACAATGATTAGGGGTTCATTCACCTTTATTGACTGTCATGCACTCTAGTATGTGGCAGCATTTTAACAAATTTACAGTACAAAAGGTTTCTTAGCTTGTCATTTTACAGCCATAAGCTTATTTATACAAAAGTAAGGTAGCGCAAAATAAGTAATGTGAAGAAATGACTATATTTGGTTTTGGTTTTAAACAATCTTACAAGTGAAACATGTACTCAGCTCCATTTACTTTATTCTTGAATAAAATCCAGCTGTTCTGTGAAATCCTTCCGAATATTAGTGAACAAGCATCACAAACAACGCATCAAATATGTCAGTGAAAAAGTTATGAAATTTAAAGCATAGTTAGGTTACAAAGCAATTTTGCTAAATTTGACCATTTCAAATGTTTGACCCCTCATCCAAACTTAGGAAGACAATGGCACCATAACAAATAAGCGGCTGTTATACAGAAAATGAAAATAAATTACCACAAGTAACAAGCTTGAGGAAGAGATGTAAAGCCCGCCTTAACTAGCGTGCAGCGCCATCAAACGCAGAAGTCTGAACCGGAAGGAAGACAGCGTGATGTCAACCAGGTGAGTGAGGACCCTTAATATACAGACAGGCAGCTTCGCAGCCAATTACATTCAGGCACTTATGTGGTGCGTTCAGAGTCCACAAGGCACACTGCCACATTTAACAGTATGTCTCTACTGTTTTTGTTTGTTTGTTTTACCATTCTTCTCAATGTATTAAAAGTTTGCTTTGCCTTGAAATTCTTGTATTGTTTTCCATCCATTTATCCTACTCCTTATTTGTCTGTCACAATAAAATACATTGAAGTTTGTGGTTATCATGTGCTAAAATGCAAAAAAAAAAGTCTAAAGAAAAAACTTGAGCTTTTTCAGACCTGCACACACATACTGTTTGTTTTTCTGACTTTAGGTCATTTTAATACCATATATCCCAAAGCTAAACCATGTAGGCCTAAAATACACATACATACTGTATATAGTCAAAATAGTCAACGTTTTATTGAGCAGGAAGATACGTACATAAATTATCATAATGTCATAAGTCCAGCTCCCGTCAAGTCCCCACAGCAAAGTTAAAACAAGTTTGCAAAGACGTAAGCACAGCCTTTTGGTCAGCCAGTGTTTTCCCACATGTAATCGAGGTCGAGCCGTAAATTTGTCTAACATGGCCTTTCCTGTCTCCTTCTCTCCATCCACATCTGCCAACTACAACTACAATGCTCCCTATTTATAGAGTTTTTAGCTCAGATATTAACTCTCTCCCCCAGTTTTCCTGCCACTTCCCCTGAGAGAGGAAGTGTGTGTATGCGTGCGCATGGAATACAAACCTAGAGAAGCAATGGGCAAATGTTGTAGCAACATCACATTGTGTTTTCCAGCACAGTGGAAGAGAGAAGGACTGAACTAATGTCCTACCAACATGGAACAAAAAGGCAGGCATGGAGCGGTTAGGGATTTTATGGATAAAGGTGATAAACTCTCTGCGTGCAAAGGTTGATCACATTCTGAACCCATTTCCAGGGTCTCGTACAGCATGAGATTCCGTGCCGTACGTGTTTGGGTGCATTGTTGTGCAAGGCAACGGCTGAGTGCTGAGACGACAGAGTTCACCTTCCTCCAAGGCCGGCACAGGAGGAAAAGCGGCAACTGCTTGTTGCATCCTGTTTTGAGCATAAACACACTTCAGCGAGTCTGTGCTTTTTATCCCCTGTGTTGGAAAAACAATTAGTCCCCTCTCTGTGCTTCAGACATGCATCCTCTGGTGTCTAATAACGACGATGACAGGAGCCCCCGCTGCAGCCTGGACGCAGACTTCCACATGAGTACGTGTTGTTGAGGCGGCAGGTGCTGTAAGTGTGTCTGGCCTGACATCAGACATGATAGGAAATCCCTGGGAGGGGAAAAAAACCTCGCCTCGATGACGTGTCTTCCCTCTGTCTGCCCGCTTTAGAAGTCCTGAGGTATTTTCTCCTGATGTCACCTCCTCTGGTCACTGCTGAGTTGCAGGCCAAGAATATTCCATGTCTGGGCTTCCTGTCTCTTTATTTTGGGGTCATGGGCAATCTTTTAGGAAAGTACAGATCGTAATCGCACCCAGTCGTGAGAATAAAACCGTACCATTGAGCAAATATTTTCACTCCTGACTTATCAAAAGTCCAACAAACATACTGAGCTAATAAATGGTTTCATGACCAGTTGGATGTCATTCAATATGACTATAAAACATTTTCGAATAATTATAAACCATTCCTTCCCCTTGCTAATCTCATGCATCCAATAAAGTGATTGAAAATCAAAGATAATCTGTAGGTGGACGGTGATTAAGTATTAAACAAATACAGACGTACACACACACACACACACATGCACACACACACGCACAGGGAGAATTGTGAAATATTGTAATTAAGCCAAAACATGACCCGTACTGGAACAAACAGTCCTCTTGGCATGGGAGCCAAAATCCTGAAAATGGACTCGTACTGAAAACTCTCTTGGACAAATCTGGAGTACGTTTTTCCTCTTCATTTTGTTTATCTCCTGTGTGCCAATCCATACAGTGCCTTACCTCCTTTAACTTTTGCACATTTTATCTAATTTAAACCATTAACTGAAGATACTCATTTGTTGAAAATTTGTAGAGCATTATTGTAGTCATCTTTTGCTACAATTACAGTTGCAAAGCCTTGCCAGAAATTCACAATTAGACCTACTTAGACTAGGCCTTTCTGATATATTTGACATTACTGTCTCTGTAGCATCTTTGGCTGTACGTTTGGGGTTGTTGTAATGCTAGAAGGTGAATCTCTGTGCCAGTCCCAAGCTTTTTGAAGCGTCTCAGCTCCACTTTATCCATTTTCCCATTAGCTCTGATCAGCCTTCTATCCTCTGTTGAAGAGAAAATATTCCCACAGCAATATTGTACCCCCACCATGCGTCACTATGGGGATGATGTGTACAAGATGGATTATTAATTTCCTGCATTCAAACAAAAACTAATATTTTTCATCTGCCCAGAGCATCTTCTTATACGTGGTTTATTGCAGTCTTTAATAAAACTTATGACTATCATCTTCTTTCTTCTCAACAATGCCAGATCTGAGCTGTGGATTTCTCCAGCTATCCCACAGTTGCTGTGGGTCTCTTGGCTACTTCTCTGATAAATGTTTTTGCCTGCAGTATCATAGGGAAGCAGAAGATTCAGATCAAACTTTTTTTAAATTTGAATCTTGCTTAAAATTATTCCTCGGACCTGCCTGGTATTGTCCTTGGTCTTTACACCGTTGTCGGTTCACAAACATCCTCTAACAAACCTCTGGGATCTTCACAGAACAGCTGCATGTAAGGGAACTGATTTTAATTAGGGATATCACAGTGAAGGCTGCTGAAATACAGGCTACACGTTTTGTATTTTTATTTGAAAAATCTGAGTGTAATGTGGTCAATAATATATAATCACAGTGAACTATGTTAAAACTTCTGGTCACCATGATAAATGTTTGGAAAAACTGCAAGAAAAGAACTATAAATGAGATTTTACCGATAAATAAAAATCTGAAAATGCTTCAGAAGATTGAAGAGAGTATTAAAAAAACAAAAAAAAAAAGTAGTTCAGAAATATGATGCAGGAAGTGACTGTGGGGGAGAGGGTGCAGCTTCTAAAGAGCACCTGGAAACTGCTCATTTCAACTTTGATCTAGAAATCTGCCTTGTGCAGAAATGAAAGAAGCAAATAAACCAGACGTATTTGTGCAGGTTGTGAATTTATTTCCATTCAGTTAGAAGAAAGGCCTTGAAATCTTTGCTCCTTCGCAAACAACATATAAAAAAAATCCCCCCCTCCAAAAAAAAAAAAAGTAGAAAAATGCACACTGCTGTTTGAACCCAAAAAGAGATTCAGTGTTTAATTCAAATATACACTTTGCATATAAACGTCAGAGACAGTGGCTTTAGGGTGAGGCTTCTCTCCTTGAAAAGAACTACAAGAACAAGCATTCAAAAGAAGGCACTTTTTGATTTTCTTTTTGTTTCTTTTTCAACTCTTCATAAAGCTTATGGAGCCTACATTCAAACTTAAAAGATTTATGTGTGCGCTCAATAGACAAAGAGAAAAACAAGACTGCATGTCTGAGAGAAGACCTCTTTGTCTTCTGTTTCATCCTCAACTTTCAGGTTACTCTGAAAATAGCAAATCTGAGCTGAATTACATGTGAGCTCAGCTACCACTACAGTACTAAAAAACAACAACAACAAAAAACACTAAAGTGAACTGACTTTGGAAAGATTATCAGGTTGGAAAGAGACTGGAGGTTAGGAGACGCTTTTTAAGACAGAAACCCCCAATTTTCCACTCCTGAGGTAAGTCAAATCACTAACTCATCAGAAATAATAATAATTAAAAAAAATTTTCAAATGGTGCTGCTTTTTTGGTTAAAGCAGAAAGAATGTTCAAGGCATACGTGAAATTCAGAAGCTAACCTCCGGCATCATACTTAATATTTCATTATGGATCACCTTTTGAGTCTTTTCACTATCTTATCCCTTTCATGGCGTTTCATTAGTTACCTCTCGGTACATTAAATGTGACCTTATACAGTGGATGTTCAGTTTCTCTCAATCTGCTCAAGGTCCAGCTCCCCGCCGAGCTGGAAAATGTCCCTCTGTTTCCCGCAGTCACCCTTCCAGAGGGCGCTTTTACTGTCCACAGTGCAGCACGCAGGGGAACCGGGCCGCGAGTCCACGCTGCAAGCGGAATCGCTGTCCAGCTCCCCGTAGGACGAGTCCTCTTCCTCGTCATCCGCCGCCGTGTCCGTCCGCGACTCCAGCCCCCGCTCGGACACAGCAGCAAAGTCCGCCTCCGACCGGCCGGCGGGATCGAACGAGCGCCTGCCCGGGCTGGACTCGAAGCCGTCCAAGGACAAGAATCCGGGCCAGCTGAGGCTTTGGAAGGTCTGAAGTTTCTGGATGGAAGAAAGAACGGAGAAAGAACTTCTTAACTCCACTTCAGTGAAACCATAAAAGTTAAAGAGTTCTGACAGTTCTCAATTTAAACCCAAGCTTGTTTTCCCCAGGAACATATGAGTAGATTGCGTTTCTGTTTGGGCAGCCGAAAAGCTGGCCATACCTTTCATCAACAGCATGTGTACATGTAAACACAAGTGCACATAGAAGCCACTGGGGGAACATGCACATGATTCCAACCAATCTGGGTCGATAGTGGAAAAAAAAATAAAATAAAATAAAAAGAATCAACGAGATGAGCTGCAAACCACAGAAAGTATCTTCCGTCCAAGTGAGGTCTGGGCTGATTCATGGCTAGAGACACACCAAGTACGGTAAAGTCATTCCTTATTTAAGTCGCTGAAAGTTTCAGATGGAATGTATGGAAGCAAAACACTGCATCCCCGCTTCCGAAACGTGGCGTTAAAGAGGCTCAAAGTTATCTGCTTCCTCTCTGCAGAGAACAAAGACAGAGGCGCAGAGCGGCGTAGGGGTTAATGATCACCAGAGTGCCCTCAGGCAGCAGATGTTCAAGGCATGGAGGTGAATAGAGATGAGGTTTGCTCCACAAAGCCTAATCTCACACGACAGACACCTGTAGAGTCGTCTAAAGCGTGCAGAAAAGTAGATTTTGAAGCCACGAGCTGGAAATCTGTGTTTCTGTGATGTAGCCCGATCTGAAAATAAAATAAAATAAATAAAAATCTAAGGCAGGACGTTTGCTGTCTGGGCTTAAAGTTCTGCTGCCTTTTGCTGGATTAGCATACTTCATCTGACAACACTTGAGGTGATCATGTTAAAGTGGGAGGCATTTCTCCTGTAGTAGAAAAGGGGATTTCTAAGCTTTGGAACTCTGCGTTTCACCCCCCCCAGTATTACCCCACTACTAATTATCGCAGCAGAGGGAGAGACGAGGGCAAAGAAAAGGAGGGGGAGCGGCTTCTGCACAATATGCTTTCTATAAAATCTACTGAGGCAGACCGTGCTTTGAGTGGGTGTGGTGGTGTGTCGGAGCAGCAAAGTTATATTACTTCTGTATACCAAGCTTTCAGATCCTACACATGTAGAATAAGATGTGCAGTGAAAGGTACTTCCCCCTTACAGATTCTTTTTTTCTTCTTCTTTATTAATTAAAGTTAAATGTTAAATACAAAATGCATTTTTCAAACAAAAGTTTTATGTGTCGAGGGGGAGAAAAAAAAATCTATCCAAACTCGGTCTGGCCTTATGTGAGAGTGGCTGCCATTAAGTGTTTGTGTTATGAGTCTTTTATATGTCCGTGGAGGGATTTTGCCCCACTAAGTTTTGCAGAATTGGATTAATTCAGAAGTAAAACAGCCTGCTCAAAGTGTGTCGCGTTTGCAAGTGCACTTGATGTTAAGGTCAGAAACTGAAGACATCATAATTCAGGATTTTCAGGCAGAGAGCATCATTTATGGTTCCAGTAACAATGAAATGTATCAAGACTGGATGAAAGATACAGAGATTATTTTAAGGCAGACTTTGGGTATTCCACGGATGAAGATTTGGAGAAGACTGTAACTGCTGTCATTTATAACTTATACATATAAACCGAAGGCGCATGTCTTAACAATCGAATCATACACAATAAGTTTAGTTGTTTCTGCTTTCCAGTTCTGTTGCTAGAATGCAGATGCCTGCTGCAGGTGGGGCGTGAAAACAGCTTTGGGTTAGCAGGTACATCAGAAACAGGATGGGGACTAACGCAGTGGCTTAATGCGTTTCTTCCATTGCCAACTTTTCTTTCTGAAAACTCACACAGCCAGGCATAGCAGAGGTTACAACCGTTTTCTTCAGCAGGTGCTTTTTAGTCAGCAGTTCAGACTCATTTTCTTTCTAATAATTCAAGGAGAAAAACAGAAATAAGAGATTTTAGGTGTACTTTAGGCTAAAATTCATGAAAACGATTCATGATGTGCTCAAGTTCATGTACTATGAACGTAGCACTGGGTGTTTTATCGCTAAATTCTGAAAATGCATCATTTGAATTTGAGCAATTTCAGACAGCCGACCTGTGTGAACTGAACGTTGAAACAAGTTTTGTTAAGGTCGAAGTTGCACAACACCGTCAACTGAATAGCTGCTACAGAACTCGGGCATTCCTCCAAAGAGCAGAAATAGGAAAACACAGTTTGCATGGCGTACTCTGGTACGGAGGGTGACAGGGTTTGTTATTAGTCTGTCACATTTGAGCAAAATGTAGTGTCATCATATTCTTAGAGATGTTGTCAACAGTGTTAAATAAAGTCACAAAACACAACATTTTGTTCTACTTAATATGCTTCTGCTTTACAACGGTGTTTACAGAGAAGGAAGGAACAGACAATTCAGACACCTGCTATTCTGAGGGCCTTTGGCGTTTCTGTTAATTTTAGCAACAACAGCGGTCTCCACTACTCTTGCAAGGAGAAATGCAGGCAGCTATGTGTGACCCAGTCTGCAATTTTCCTGCCACAGCAAACTAAATCCTAAAAACAATAAACCCGATACACAAACGGTGCATTTTATATATATATGAATGATAAACACCAATCAGGCATTTCTTTTTTCAAAGTAGGAGCCATTGGAGCACAGCCTTTAAATGAAAACATGTAATCTACAACACAGGATGGAGAGGCAGCTGCAGATTCACCCGCCAAGACGTTAGGCAAATGTCCTCCTGATAATCTGGGCAAACAACAGCATTGTAAGTGAAAGGGGAAAAGTCCTGCACCGTAACTGAGAAGAGTCAAACAGATTATAAACAGAAATACTCAAAATAACATTAAAACTGAAAGGAACTTTCTTTAAAAATTCACGCCGTCGTTCATTTAGTTCTGCGGTGACGCTAAATAAGACTCACAAGTTCTGACTGCCTCAAGGCGATTCAAGTAACTATTTGATCATCACAGCTGAATGTGGCTATTAGATGATCAAACACCAGATAAATACAGGATCAGTTCTGCTGATACCAATACTTTCTTTTTTAAATTTAATATGGATACCCCATCAAAATTTTCTATGTATTTTGTGGTTCATCCTTTCTTCCAAAAACTAAGACAAGTTTATATTTGTCTACAAAATATAACACAATGAAAAAACTAATTTAAAAGCAAATTTGTGTGTATTGTTTTCCTAAATAAATAAAGTGGGAAAAAATGATAATCTGAAAGGAAATCAAAACAAATCGTTGTTGTGGTAGATTTAAGAAACTGCAACGCAATAAAGTATAATTTCAAAAAGGAATCTGAAGCTAAAGTATCAATCTGATACTGATAAGGCATCATTATTAATATTATGGATTGATCCGCACACCCCTACATATGGACGTGCATATACACATTTATGGCAAGTTGAAACGTGCTATTTTTGAAAGTACGGACGCACAGAGAGACACCCAACTAGGACCCAACCCACAAGCCTCACAGGCTTGTAACTCAACATTGGTCACCATGTCTGCAATCCCAGAAATGGAACGAGATCCAGGGAGAGGAGGGGGCAGAAGAGAGAACTTGGACCAGCAGGAAGATATAAATAGAGAGGAAAGAGGAGTTGTTCCGCTATCTCCTGTAATAATATTTTCTTTCTTAGTCTGCCAGTTTTTTGTTTTTTTTCGTCTGAGCTCATACAAATCTGCACACACATGAACAAGCATTGAATTTGTCCAACATGCCACCTAAACTGCTGTCGCAGCAGCACCAAAAGATTCCCTGTCATTGTTCGTCAGGGTTTGCAATAACCCAACTCAAGTTATCAAGTGATGAGACAGACGCTGGAAAAGCCATTTCCTAAAAAGCAGAGTGTATGCTGCCTCAACAATCGCTCCGCAAGTTACCTACTAGCAAAAGATAACATTTCCCCTCCTGACAGCTGGCAACGCCTGCCGTTCTGTGGAAAAAACAGAGGCGCGCCAAGGTGGAAGGGCAACCCGGGATAAAAGAGGCAGTTGACAGAGGAGTGAACTGACACACATTGATATGCTAGAAGGATATTCAAGGAATCCTGGTGGTGGCAACATGCAAATCCCTACAGTGTTCGGGTTATAGCCAATTAGCACGAAATGCATCCCCAGAATTCACACCTTCCTTCATTGACGTGGTCCGGGGGAATCTGGAGGCCAAATTACACCATGTTCCACTGACAAAACACACAGGAGACTCATCCTGCTGCAATCCTTCTCCCTAGTGAAACACAAACACACCTTTGAAAGTAATGACTCCATTTCTAACCCTTCCAGTATAAAGTTTTCCATTTGTCAATCATGATTGTTTGCTTCCCCCCCCCCCTTTTCTTTTTGTTACTCATCTGCACACACACACACACACACACACACACACACACACACACACACACACCACACACACACACACACACACACACACACACACACACACACACACACACACACACACACACAAGCACCCACCCACCCGCACGCACACACACAACTCTACAAACATAAAAGGTGTGAGAGGAAGTAGAGATTTATAATGACAGCCTGAGGCAAAGTCACAGGGCACCCTGACAGTTTGGTTGTACGCCACACACCCACTTTTTAAGAAAATATGGGAAGATAAAGACCTGAGGAACAGGAATAATAGATATAAAATCTGTCTTGCGCTTTCATTTTAAAATGGACCAGGAAGCTGTAGGCAACGTATTGTGCAACAGATAGGTATGAATTGGTTAACAACATCAAGACACGCTGAGGTTTCAGACAATTATGGTTTCAAAAATGTTAGAGGGGTGCAATGTATTGAAATGCGGTCAGTGTGTGAATGTGTTTGATTTTGAAATCAAGAAAAAAAAAAATTACAACCTTATTATATTTCGAGCCCAGTGCATGCAAATTCTGCATTATGACGCTTTAGATCTTACCCACATTTAATATGCATTTTTAAATAGCCAATCTAACAAAGATTGGTGGGAACATTATGTGGAATAAAAAGCAAGAAAAGAGTCCAAATATGGTTGTCATTGAAAATCTACAAAACATTCAGCAGTAATATCATAACAACAACATTATTTTGATACACAGTCCAGTCACATTAATGTGACCACCACGTACTTTCCACTTCAGAGTTAAATAACCAATCACAGAAGGCAGGTGGCAGCACAGTGCAGTTGAGCGTATATAAAGGGTGTGTGTGGGCTTCGGAAAACATTTCAATCGTTGGCGTAATGCAGAAACGAAGCGATTTATCCGACGTCCAAAAGGGCATGATCATTGGCTTTCGGGCCAAGGGTGAAAGCATTTCCGAAACGGCTGAGTTTGTGAACTGTTCGCGTGCCGCCGTGGTAAAAGTGTACCGTGCATGGCAAAATGGGACTGTCCAAAATCAACGACGTGGCAAATGTGGTGCACCACGGGCCATAGATGACAGAGGCGAACGACGGTTGCGGAGATGCGTTCAGGCAGATAGACAGGCTACCGTTGAGCAACTGACCACTAAAATGAACCAAGGGGCTACCACAAGTGTCTCCCAAACCACTATTCAGCGAACATTGCTGCGTCTGGGCCTCCGAAGCAGACGCCTGGTTCGTGCACCTATGCTGACTGGTGTTCATCGACGACGAAGGCTAGAATTTGCACGCCAGTACAGCAGCTGGACGTCCACTGAGTGGCGACAGGTAGCGTTTTCAGATGAATCGCGTTTTATGCTCCATCGGACAGATGGACGTTGGCGTATAAGGCGTGAAACCTCTGAAAGGAACCACCCTGCAACCATTGCAGGAACGGTCCAAGCTGGAGGCGGGAGCATTATGGTCTGGGGAATGTTTTCCTGGCATTCTCTGGGTTCACTGATTATTGTGGAAGGCACGATGGATCAATACAAGTACGCATCTGTCCTTGCGGACCATGTCCACCCCTACATGCGCATTGTTTTTCCTCAGGATGATGGCATCTTCCAGCAGGACAATGCGAGGTGCCATACAGCTGCCAGTGTACGTGCGTGGTTCGAAGAGCACCAGGATGAGTTTACCGTCCTCCCCTGGCCAGCAAACTCACCTGACTTAAACCCAATCGAGCATCTGTGGGACCATCTCGATCGAGTTGTTCGCGCCATGGATCCTCAACCGCGTAATCTAGCGCAGCTGGCCACGGCATTAGAGTCGGCATGGCTCAACATCCCAGAGAAGACCTTCAGGGACCTAAGTGACTCTCTTCCTGCACGTCTCGTAGCAGTTCGCTCTGCGAAAGGTGGTTATTCTGGCTTTTGACAGATGGTCACATTAATGTGACTGGACTGTGTATTATGGAAAGTATATGATATTACACATTAAAAAAAGCTACAAGGTATATAGGGTCTAAAATTGAGACTTTTGAAGATCCAGCAGAAATCTTCCTGTTGTGCAGGTTTGCCGAGTTTTGCTCATACTAATAGAAAGAAAATAAATAAAAAATTCAGCTATTTGCAAATTTCACAAGTCAATGTGTGAAAACTATATCACTCTTCTTTTAAAAAACTAAGAAGAGTGGCAAGTTATGAGAAAGCACTTTAGAATAATAGCTATTAGATCGTGTTAAACACGTTTTTCTTATTTTTACAGTTATGGACTTGTAGTGCTTTATGCAGCTTAGCTCACAAAAAAATATCGCCTCCTGCGCTGACTTTCTAAGACCTAACTAGGTCACATCACTGTACGAAAAACAAACCCAAACTTTGTCTTTACAGGACGAGCATAAAGAAGCACTCCATATTTCTTACTACAATTATTTTCAACATGCTCGCAGCTTACAAAGAAAGGGAAGTTGTGGTAATTCTTTACCAAAATTATAATATTTTCGAGTTCTGAGTTTGACATGCAGGAGCCTGGCAGCAGAAGTGCTAGATTATCCAGTAGGTGTGGTCGGCACGCACTAGTTCGACTTGGTCATAACATCATTTGTAGCAGATCTGAGCTTGCCAGATCATCACACCCTCACTGTTCTGGCACTGCTTCAAGTTACTGCAGCCCTCTTAGGAGCATTTTTGCAAAGTGCATTGGCTGCCACCAAACTACTGCAAGGACCGATGTAAGATCATTACGCTAATGAATAAAGTACCAAACTGAGCCGCCTTACACATAGAGAGCGGCATGCACCAAGCTCCACATGGAACAGGAGATGTGCTTGAGTGATACGGACTCACCTCCATATTGTGTATATAGGCAGTTTGTAAGGAGGCCAAAAAAGTAGCAAGCTTTCCAACTTAAAGAAGTTTTATCATTTAGTAATCAAGAAATCATAATTAATTCAGAAGTCAAATAAAAAAAAGACATCATAGCTTTAATAGCACTGGTGAAGAGTAAGAGCTTCAAAAAGAGATTGTCATCACGCACATGCAGATTAAATTTCTTACTCCAGCTATGCATGTGGGCAAGGGAAGCGCGTGGATAGTGAAGCCTTGAAACGGCCCATCAAACCTCCACAGCCTCTCTTGCTTCAACAATGCTGGTTTCAGTTGTGCAAGTAGATAAAGGTAATCTGGCAAATCTGCCAGACCTTCAGAACACACAGTTCCTTAACAATCACCTGGAATCAGCGAAGGTATTGAAAGAGATAAAGCTGACTCCACGAGCGTGCGTACACTTTTTATGTGTATATAGATGTGTCATCAGTCTTCTTGCTTCCCCCCCCCCTTTTAGCAGCTGGCATGGCTGGAGGAAACATGCCTGCAAGGCTCCATTACCAAGGCCTAGCTGATCCAGCCCTTGCTGAGTCCTAAGGGTGACTGGCTGGGAACATGGCAGCTTGTAAAACAAAAGAAAAGATAAAGGAAGAGAGAGTAGATGGATAAAATGATGACGGGTTCTAATCAGGGGACAGGAAAAGGACAAATTCCTCTGACAAGAAATGTTATGGAAGTACATTTCAGAGGATCATAAAGTTGTGCTCAGAAAAAAAAAAAGTTAAAAAAAAAAGTTAAAATAGACATAGTTTAAAATCCGAAAGCCCAAAGCCGTTCTGGCATTGATGCCGCCGATCGAATCCAGAATTTCGGCATTTCATTGAAAACCATAAACCGAATGAGAAAGGACAAGCTCTGTAAAAACTATCAGGGCGAGATTTAAAACAGTGCATGTGATTAAACAGCTTGTGTCGTTCTATTTCGGGTTTGGGTTTGTCCATGGGTCGGTTATAATGTTCCAGTGCTTCCTCTGACCTTACAAAAAGAACAAACAAACTCTTGACATGGGGAAGGCAAGATGGAGATCAGCACATCCAAATATCCTAAAAATTAATCACCCATTGTTTCTTTCACTGCTTTGACAGTAGAAAAAATACACCTAATTTACCATAACAAGTTCCTCTGTGGGATGGATTATTTTCTGATTGTGTTAATAAAACAACAGTGCACAACTCGGATGTGCATGGGTGCAACTCATAAAATCTGAATATCATTTAAAAAGTAATTTATTTCCTGTCATCTCTCAAAAGGATGCCACACTGTATAAGATGAATAAAAATTTACTTACATGATAGAAATTTTATGTGAAAGTGTTAAATAGTGATAAAGAGCTGATAGCTGCCCAGCAGACACAATTATTGGCACACTCCAAAAGTAAAAAAAAAAAAAAAATAGCAACAAAAGATCATTGGTTAAGAAGTTGGCTTTTCACAGAATGGTAATGGAAAGTTAAGTGGAAGGAAAACATAGTAGAGAAAGGTGCACAGCAACAAGGATAACTGCAGCCTTTAGAGGATTGAGAAGGAAAATGCATTCAAGGGTTTGTGGGAGACTTACAAAGGTGTGGATTATGGCTGAAGTCTGACATAATGGCTACTAAACACAGTAGTGACATGGTCTAGTACAGTCACAACCTTTGTGTTAACCCATTCCTGAACCAACAGGGTTTTCATTTAACCCAGGTTAAAGAGGAGAAAGACTGAATTATTGCTTCATGCTCCAAACTTTTCTTTAACTTTATGTTTCCATGGCATTATTTTAGTGATCTGAGCGGACATATCTATAAATGAACAATAATTTGACTCGTGTGTGAATAAATCTCACAAATGCTCACTCCATAAGCTCAACTCTGACAACTCTCACTCAGCCTGCGCACGGCTCTGTTTCTGTTCGCTCAGTCTCTGCGCTCGCCACTTTAGTTGTATGTAAATTAATCACCAGCCAATCATAGACAAGTCTTTTTCATCCAGGTGGCACAAAAAGGATACCATAGATGTAATGGATTCTACAGAAAGAGTGTAGAGGGCTAAACGGTGGATTGTTATGATGATTTAGGGAGCCATTGTAATCTGCTGGTGTTGACCTGCAGTATTTTATGAAGTCCAAGTTTTACACAGATGCTGCTGCAACGTTTTAACTGAGTTACAATAAAGCTAAGTATTATAAAAGTTAAACTTTTGGAACTAAATTCAGAATAAATATAATTATCATAGTTAATATAATTTGTTTAGCAGCGTGATTGAACTGAGAAACTCCAGTTCATGAACTTAAGGACAACGTTGTTTAGAAAACATCTTTCAAGATGATTTAATCCAGCATAATCACACTAAGACAATATTCAGTATTCTATAATTATGTTGAGGATCACCTTAAGATGCCTTTGGTAAAAAAACAAAACAAAAAAAAACAACACATGTATAAGAAGGTATTTGTGTAAATATTTCACCTAGGAGTTGGCAGAATTCAATAAAGTGCATTTTACAGAATATCTTATAGACATAAACTCAAAGTGGTTAAAGTTCAATCCCATGAAAAAGGGAGCACACCAGAAGTTTCTCACTTATATGGTTTCAAATGAATGTGTGCTTGTGTATTCTTGTCAGTGAGTTTCATCATTTCCAACTAACCTGAGTCATCTTTGCCAAATCCAGGGATGGACGCTGCTCCTGGGCATCCTCTGGCCTCCTGCGTTTCATAGCAATCTTTTTGTCGTTCAGAACACAGGGCTGGGACCTGCTTCGAGACAGACTCCCCTTGCCGGCGCCTCTCCTTCCGAGCTCCGGGGTCGAGTCCGGAGAGCTGGTCTCGGACGCCTCCTCCCCCTGGAGCTCTCTCAGACTGATCTGCTCGTGGGAAAGGGACAGAGGCCGGAGGAAGACCTGACTGTGGGAGTGGTGTGAGAAGACAGAGCTGGGGGAAACCGAAGAGGCAGTGAACTGAAGGTGGAGAGGCAGTTGCTGGTTGAAGAGTGGCGGGTCCCGGGCGCCGTCTAAAGGGGCGCTCAAACATGAGGGCAAACTAAAGCTGGAGCTGCGCTGCATGGGGGGGAAGTGGCCCGCTCCGCCTCGGACGCTCCCCCCGCTGTGGTACCTACGTTTCTCCACCGACGTCCACACTCGGGAGCCCTGAGGTCTCCAAGAAGAGCGGAACCCACTGAACTCGTCTGAGAAGGACAGGGAGCGGCATTGCCGCTTGCTCGGGGGAGCCGCGGGAGTTTGGGTGGTGGGTGTGAAATGTGTCTGGGCAGGCGTCGCGTGGGTGCCGATTGTGCCGGTGTTACCCAGAGTGAGATCTCTTATCAGACTGGTGATAGCTGTGGTGCTGCCCGGCTCTTTGGCCCAGTGCAGACCTCTGGGTTCAGGCACCACGTCCCACAGGCTCTCCAAACTGGAATCTGTAGCTTTCTGCTGGATGGCGCAGCTTCGTCCCAGGTCCAACCATCTGTCTGCCTCTGGAATTAATAAAGAAAAACAAAAAAACGCCCAGTCTGACATAAACAGAGATCTGAAACCATAAAAGCTAAGAAAATGTATTACATTAATAACAGTATTGTGGTCTTCAGCTTGCATACACAAGTCCTACCAAAGTATTCAAAGCTTTCTAGAGGTATTAGGAGATATTACTCTCTAGCAAAAGCTGCTGCAAGCTTCAAAGAAAACACACAGCTAAGAAGAACATCCAAAAGAAATTTATGAGCTTTGACTTGTACTAACCAACAGGCTAACACTCCTTTGTCTGAAAATGCTGATTCATAAATGAATAACCTAAACAGCTCAACCCTTCAATCTAATGTTGCTCATGTGTGATGTCGATAAAACCTAAAAAAAAGGATAATGTTGACTGTAAGAAATGCAAAGAGTAGAACATGACTTTTTGACTTAATATTCACTTCTATTACTGATGCAGCATCAAGTTACCAGTCAAGTTTCTAAGACAGCATCTGTTCCCATAAAAACTAAAATATATATATATATATAAATAAATACAATTAAACATTTTTGATAAACTAAACAAATTATTATTGCCTGACTTATTACATAGAATAATTTTATCAATATTGTGATTTTTATGTTCAAAATATTGACTGTGGAATCAATACTGACGCTAGATTTATGTTTATTACAGATGTATCCTGGGTTAACGGTTATGGCTGAAAAGAAAATTTGATAAATCTATCAAATTAATAATTAATGATTACATTATATATAATCATTAATGTACAGCTACAATTACTTGAAAGTACAGACATGGGTGCACAACACGGTGCTTTGAAACTGATTCACACACACATAATATTAAAAAACTGAGTGTGCTTCGCAATAAGTTGAGATGACACTAGCTTGACTTTGAGCTTCTACACACATACTGATGCGACGCGTTGAGTGGTCAGTATGACCGGAAAAGCACCACATAAAATCAGTTCGTTTGCCATCTATTTTCCACCAAACAGAACTTAACATCACACATTAATTAACTAGCTGGGAAGAACAATGCCAAGGGAACCAATCAGGCAACAATGGCACAAATACTACTATTATTGTGTTCTTAAATTTTTTTCTTGAAAATAGAGTTTTAAAGACTTTACGGCTCACATCAGCACAGAAGTTTTTGTTTTAAGTTTTGGCTACTTCTGCGATTAACTTAACACCCCCGGATTATCACATAATATCTAATAAAACACATTCAAGTTAAGAGTTTTGTAACGTGACTAGCTTTGAAAAAGAATTTAAGGACTATGACTAACTCTTCCAAGGCACCATAAAACCTAGTATTTATTGACCACAGCTTCAAGATTAGTAGGAAGTTTCAAAAGGTGGTTGTTTTAAAGAGGAATTTGCCAAAGAAGTGCTCATTAAAGCACAAAGTTAGGTAACCAACAGTATGACTAAGAGATCGCAGTGTGTTTGTGTTGGATTATTTTCCACAAGAGCAGATAGAACACAAGCAGAAAAACCACAGATGAAAGTCTTGTCTATTCATTTCATTATTACAGTTTTTTTTTGTTTTCCTCAAACCAGAGGAGGCAGGACGATTAGCTTTTTTGTTTTGCTTTTTGGGAAATTCTGAGAAAGTCAGCATCCCTGTTTGTTTTAAATTCTTACCAGCTCAAACGCAAATTCTTATGTAAGAGGACATGAACAGAAAGAGCTGCGCAGAAATATGCTTTGAAAAATGGTAGGATTTGGCAGGTATCTCATCATCAGCATGGAGGTCTGCCACACAGCTGCATGAGATAATAAGCAGACAGTAAAGTGCCACAGTTGCTTAAGCTACTAAGCCAAATGAATCAACTGAGGCTTCTGGTAAAGAGATCCTCTGGCAGTCTAAATCCTGTCATCTCGGAAAGCCGTCTCAAGGTTCGGGAAAGCTTCATCATTGGTTGAAACAACCGTTTTGGGCGGACTAAGAATGTATGCGAGCATCAGAGACGACCTCAATGCCGTAATGCTGGAAAATAACACAAAGATACATTTGTGTTTGCTCCAGAAGAGCAGGATTAATAGTAGAAAACATAGACTGCGCTAATGCGTGTGATGTCAACGCATTTTTGCTAAGAAGAAAAAGGGGTCAAAGTGGAAACTTGTATTTACAGTGGGGCGTCTTTTAACAGAGGGAGTAATTACTGCAGTTCCAACAGAGCCTGGGGGAAATTGTTGACATAGGCGACAGTGTATTCAATTACAGTTCACTCCCATGAGAATGCTGTGCAACGTTGTATGGAGGCAGGTGCACCCTTATCATGAAAAGGGGATGACGGACAGATGGAGAAAGGGAGAAGTGAGAGACTAAGCTTAACAACAAGACAGTTGAAGTCAGGGTCACTGAACTTGATGGTTTGACTAATCAAGGAATTAGAGAGGCAATGCTTTGGGGCCAGGTTAGTACATAAGAAGTCTTCTGAGTGCCACAATTTTTGTCAAAATTCTTAAAGCACGATTGCAACGTGACTTGGAATATTTTAGTTTGTGGTTTTATCCCATAAAAGAAGAGGGGGGGAAATACTCTAATCCTTTGGCACTAATTGATGGGTAGAAGAATGCAATTTAATTATGCATTTAATTTTTACTCAATAGCTGACATTTCCAGTTGTGCAGTTACAACAACTGAGAGACAGAAAAAACTAAGAGAGCGCCAGACGTCCGAGTGGAAAAGCAAGAGTTTGGTCCTAACCTCAAAATTTTATATGGCCTTGCATATAAAAATCTGCTGACAGCCATTGCAATTTTTTCCTCACACTTCTGATGATCTAAATATAATTTAATCTCCCAACTTTGACGTTTCCAAGTTCCAACTTTGGCAGTAAATGGATCACTTCCAGTATGTAGTGAACATTTTCCAAATGGCCCTCGCTTACAGCTTGGCTGTTGGTACTTATTATAGGGGTTAGCTCATTTATATTTAAATTGCAAATGATTAAAATAGAAAGCCAAGCAACCTTACTGGCAATTGTGCCACAGTTTGTCATTAAACTATGTTTTGAACATGTATTTGTATTTAAAACACAAGGAGGGATAAAGTAAGACCAACTCACCCACGGTTCCACAGGAGAGGAGGGTGGTCCCTCTGCTCATGATGTGGAGATCACTCTGTAGAGAACAAGCAAACAGTCAGTAAATTACAAAACAAACTGCAATGCAGGAAAGAAAATTCCTGCAAAATTGCCTGTCAGGCAAAGAAAAACACTGACATAAACTCCACTCATTTACTAGCAATAAAAAAATATACCCTGCACATATTTCACATTCTTCTTATAAAAACATCAAGATACCAGAAATTATTTTATTTTCTGAAAAATTTATTGTTTTAGTGCACAAGTCGTGTTCCCATCAATATTTCATATTTTATTTTATTTACAGAGTGCGAAGATACTTTGAAGCATTCAGAACAACTACTTAAGAGTCAAGCAGAAATGAGACGGGGAAGTAGCACATCCTCGGGTGACTTATTTTTGAACCACTGGAACATTTAGCAACTTAAAGAACCAGACATTTCACTAAAGAAAGAGGGAAACCAGAACCAAAGACAAAAGGCGACATTTCATCAGGACAGCTGAAATGATGCAAACGCTGCAAATAAACACTACTTTGCGATACGTTTTAATAAGGAATTAGACGCAGACTGTCAAGGACTTATCATATGAATAAATAAATGACTTTTCATTTTTCTGAGGTGTAAAAATGACTTGACATGATAGGATATTTACAAAATGGGAACGACAGAAGAACCTGAAAAAAACAAATGTTATTCCACTAATCTTGTCCATATATACAGTCAGCGCTCTAAACGAAAAGGTGAAAAAACTCTAAACAAAGCTGGAAATGGATCCTTGGTACATTATCTAAGAATTCACTTCACTTCTTCACTGTGAAGACCAGATGGAGGAGGATTTTACAAAGGATAAAACTACATGTCACAACGTGGTCCTTTGCTTTCACTCACCTTGGCAACCACAACAAAATAATAATAAAAGGTTTTCTAAGATACAAGCAAACAACAAGCAAAATACAAGCAAAAATCTAAAACAAGTAAATGTGTTGCCAATGATGAAAAAAATGGCAGCAAAACACTTTGCAACCTAAACTAAATAGTTTATTTTCTTAGATTTTTAGATTTACATATTTATGTTGCAGCAGTGATCTACAGCAGGACAGCCCAATGAAGGCCTTCTATTACGCCCCCAGGGATGGATGTCATGACCAAGGAATCCAAGTAATTAAAAATAATTTTTGTGTTAATCACCTACTTGAGTAGTTGGAGTACATCTTGTAAACCAATTTATTTTCATTGATTAAAACTACTTTCTTTTCCTTAAGAAAAATGCAAAGTAATAAAAAAAAGAAAACACACCTGCATATTTATATTCACACGCCCATACACAAGTAATCCAAATGGATGAAAGTCATAGAAACACGGGTTTCTATGGCAGCACTATGGCCTGTCTACTCTGATGCTAGATGCAGTCGTGATTCAATAAAGTCAACCATGCAATTAGGACACCATCTTAAGACATCTCTTTTTAGAGCAAAACTACCCCGGGCAATGTAGCCTTCTGTGTATGGTATGCCTGAAATGCCAAGACAAGATACAAGACAGGTTATGTTTAAAAACATTCAAATAAAAAGTATCCTCTTGTTGACTTTCAGAACCATAAATCAAAAGGGAAGTGGTTGTACGTCAACAAACAGAAACATACTTCATTTCAAACCAATACTTTGTATGTTGGCATATTTAAGATTGTGGGACAAATTGTGCAGAAAATGTCTTGACATGGACATGACCTGGCATGGGTCATCTTGTGAGGAGGCATACTTTCAACTAAAGCAGCTCTGCACATTTTACATTTACCTTTGTATTACTTCATCCTCACTTGGTTTGTGCAAATATGTATAACATGTGATTACCTCCACAATGACTTCTGTACTAAATGAACCTGAAGGTAAAGTTTCTCTCACCGGCTGTCTGTCGGGGCTCTTGGACGTTACATCATTGACACCCTTCTTCTTTTCCAGTGTTTTTGAGAAAATGATCACCATGGTAGCACGCAGCTTTGCTCCGGGGTGTACAGGTGCAGAAACAAGCCACGGGCGGCCATCTTTATACAAGGGCAGAATGCAGACAGTGCATTTGGGTGAAGCGGACCAGCAGTTTGTGACCTCCCATCTGTAGAGAGCAGTGCTGACGAAGCCAGTCGAGGTAGGACGGTAACTGATACCTGTACCAAAACAGGAGATTTAAAAGAAGAAAAACATTAATACCAACCAAAAAAAAAGATGGCCTTTTTTTGTGATTCATTGAAATCTGCTCTTTTTTTCCATCCTGGAAAGAGGTATGCTTATACACAGTTGTATCGCCTTCAGCGGTATTAGGCAAATAGAGGCTTGTGAGAGAAATTTAGCCTCTCAGGCTGTTTGTACAAGGTAAGCACTTGGAATGAACTAATAAAATATGATCTGTACAATATTCCATCTAAATAACACCCACATCTTCCAACAAATCCTGTTGAATTTTGGCATGTAAGCAAAACGCTGTATGGTAGAATGTCAACTCTGCAGATTCTTCTGAAGAAGCCATTTCCACAGTCACACATGGTGCTGGCAGTATCATGATGATGGGGGTACTTTTCCTAGACATGGACAACTGAACTGAAGCTAAACACGGCAAACCTAGGAAAAAATCTATTGGGAGCCATCCATCCATTTTCTTTCCACTTCACAGGCATGCCCATTGGAGACGGTTTCTGCGGTGAGGATTGTTAATCAAGGCAAAATAGGAAAACAAGCTACTTTTCATTTAAGTTTCAAAAGGCTAAACTGAATTGCGACGGGCCCAGAAGCAGGTTGTTTTACATGTAAACAGTAGAACATAATAAATAAAATATGAATACACACAATATATACAAATCTATATTTGCAGAAACAGCATCCATTAATCCACAATATAAAATAGGCTAAAAAAGGGAAAATGTTTATTCACTAAACCTGGATGAAAGACTTAAAAAAGAGGTGACAAGCATATTTCCATTTAGCATTCAACACCCTAACACTTCGAAAATGTTTAACCATCAAATTACAAGAAGAACTTCACGCCTACAGAACTACTGTCCTGGTACAGAAAACAGCCGGCCACATGTCCAGAACGTTTTGGTTCTGGACATGTGGAAATCCTAACGCACTGAAACAGAAGGCAGAGATTAACTAATGCCAGAAAAAAAAAAAAAACAGGACTCGCGTCAAACGACTACAGATGTGGTGAGGAGACCCGAGCAAAGGAGGAACATATATGAAGTTGCGGTCGCCTGCACCCGCATTTGGCAAAGCTAAACTGCACCAAACAAGACTCTTAAAAAGTCCGTGGAGGGCAGATGGTGCATATGTGGCTGTAATTTGCTCAAATGGAAGAATGCTCATTCATTCATGCTTTTCTCAGGAGAAATAGCTGCAGTGGCTTGGGGGCCTAAGTCCTTCATCAACCAGCCACTAAACCTACTGACAGTATCTAAATAGAAAATACCATCATAGCTCAGGTCAAATGTTGGGTAATGACAGCTTTCTAATGTGGAACAACATATGAAGCTAATGGCTCTTCCAGGCCTGCAATGTTACCCTGCCTCTAACATGTGGTTTAGCGTTAAGTAAGGGTAGTTGCACTAAACATTCTCGGGTGTGAGGGTGTGCACACAGGGCTGAATTAGCTTTGAGGGACAGCAAGGCTTGCTGAGAATTTCTTAAAAGAAAACATATGAGGGAGTTGTTTACACAAGGACTGGATAAAACATTTTTGGGCCGCCGTAGTCTTGTCATATTATATCACAATGCCATCTTTGTCCAATCCTGTTTTTTTTTTCCTCCACAAGTCGCATGACTACATAAAGAATATAAATGTTTCATGTAAGTTTGCCCCTCGGACCAACTGCTAGCATATGACTCCCATTATCTCCATTTACCCCAGAGAGTCAGTGGAGCACAACCGGCCTCTGCAGACGAGAGGCACTGGTTCTGGTGGAGAGAGCTGGAGGAGGAGGAAATGTTTTCCTGGCTCAGTTTTTTTTTTTTTTTTTTTTTCACAGACTGCTTTTCTGATTAGGGCCGACACCGAAGTTTTGGGTGGAGCAGCATAGCAAGGGTTTGTGTGTATATGAGCAGTAATCAGAATGAGGACCAAGGCGCGTTGTGGTCATGCATGAAGGCTGCAACAGTGTGAAGTCAGGGTGATTTGAGGATGTGTTCATAAGGGCTGAAACAGCAGCTTGTGTTTGTGTGCCTGTACATGCTGCCTGTTTATGCTAACCTGCACTTGTGTAGGGGACTGGCAAGTGGGGTCATGGGAGAGGGCAAGAGCGAGTGTGAATTCAACCCTGGAGCCAAGCTTACTTAATGAACCAACGTGTCATGATGAGGAAACCAGAGCTTAGTTTAGCTGTAGAGCACTTGTATTGGACTTTCACTGATCTGATCACATTTTTACTGTTTTTGTTTTTCTATTTGATAGCATTTTGGTCTTGTAGCAAACCTGAAATTTGATGAATCACAAAGCCTCCATTAAGCATACATTCCTTCACTGGAAAACTAGGCGAAGCATAATCAATAATTTTATTGCTGTTTAAAATACCACAAACGGCTGTAAGGACTTTGGATCATGCATGCTGCTGCACCTTCTCAACAAATTGCTATGGGATTGTTAGGAAACATACCACGCATCCCCAATTCCACAACCAGCTACACAAATCAATAATGAGGGAAAAGTCAATTAGTCACGATTTAAATTCAATATTTGCAGGCTGGACAGGATTATGTTACATCTACTTGCCTATAGCTGCAGAGAGCGGCGTTAAGCTCACAAAAAGTCAGTGACTCCGGAGGGCACAAGAAAAGGGCACCTAAGCTGACATGGCTCTTTGCCCAGACAGTGATTTGCTCAGACAGATGAATAGACGCCCATTTGGGCCCCCAATAAAGTTCTGTGACGGGACGTTTGCTGTCCGTCACCCAGTTGGCTCTGGCCACTGCATACTTATGCGGAGCGCGTCTGGTGTCAAGACTTTGATCAGTGGCTTTCTGTCGATATAAAATTAAAGAACTCTTGGTAACACTTTATTTGAAGGGGGTGAATAAGACTGTCATGACACCTTCATAAACATGACATAACACCTGTCATGAACATGAATAAGCCTTCATGAATATTTATGAGTGTTGTCATAAAGCGTCCTTTGGTAAATTACGACACTTTTAATACAAAGTTGACATTATTCAAAATGTCTTTGTTATGACAAGTTGACATTAACCAATAAATCATTACTGTTAAAACTTTACCCTTAATAACATAAAGTTATCTAATTTTTAAAGTGCAATCAGTAATACGTTTATAACAAATTAATATCAGTAATGATATATCGGTTAATGTCAAGTTGTCGTAACAGACATTTTGAATAATATCAAACTTTGTATTAAAAGTGTCACAATTTACAGAATGACGCTTTATGACAACAGTCATAAATATTCATGAAGGCTCATTCATGTTCATGACAGGTATTAATGACAGTGTTGTGTCAGCCTTATTCACCCCCCACCCCCTTTTCCACCAAACTAGATTATGACGAGCAAGCAAGGCGCTGCGTAGGCGTCTGAGTTTATGCTACTCAATTTTTTTTGTTAAGACTCTTGATGTAGGTGCTGACTTTAGCTGCATTTTTGTGATTGTCTGAAATGAGGACAGTTAATTCCAGGAAAATACAGAGCCACCCCTCTTCAAGATAATGTGCTTTAGGTTGTAAAAGTGGTCCTAAAGGGCTTGGGTGGGTTTGAGACATACCATGGACTCCTTTAGCCATCACCCTAGTACCCACTTGTGAAAGAAAGCAGGCCAAAAATCAGCCCACTTTAACACCGGTACATCTTCACAAGTGGAAAAACAAAGCCTTGATCCGTCAGTTAAACATTTTTCTATCGTCACTGTTAAAAGTTCATCGGCCAGACATTTAGCTAGTTCTTTTGTTTGCGACTTTTTGCAGCTTTACTTCGGTTCTATTTGTGCTTCCAGAAACAAGAACATCTAATAAAACTGGTTCTTTCCTTTATTCTCTGAAGGTGTCTCAGAGCCTAGCTACGCTACTCCACACTGGAGGCATCAGTTTAAAAACCTAACTTTGGATGTCCATGGAGATCACTTTTTACAGCTATTTAAGGTTGGTTTGCCCTTGTTTTTATTTAGTCCAGTAAGAAATGTTGAATCAGACTTTTATAGCCCTTTGGTCCCATCCAAGTTTGACTTGAGCAAAAAATAATATAGAAAAATCAGGTTTTGTTAGCGCAAGTAATCAACCACATTTAGACATCAAAAGTTGCATTTACTTGGATCTAAACCCCAGTGGACAGCGCTTTTTGTTTCATGTGCTAAAATCCCACTTTGTCTTTGTTGCTACTTTCATTCTCATGTTCATTTATTTGTGGTAAAAACAATGTCTCCAGTTTTGGTATGATCCACAATCCTTTGTTGCCTATTGGTAGGATTTTATGAATTTACAAACAATTCCAGAATAACAATAAAGCAATACATATGGATGGTTTTATAAGACTGTTCAAAGTATACGTTCAAACATTTCTTTTTCTATTTGTGTGAACATATAGATAAAACTAAAGAGTTTCACTTTTGCAGATTTTATTACTACTACGACTGTTATATTACACCTCACTCATTGTGTGAACGTATAAACAAAACTAATGAGTTTCACTTTTGCAGATTTTATTACTACTACCTCACTAAGTTCAACTGACTCTTTCATTTGTTCTTTTTTGGATCTGAAACACAAGTAGCTCCAGATCTGCGCACCAAAAGCAAACTTAACTTCAAGTCACCACTCAGATCTGCCATTTCTTAGCAGTCATTCTTTAAGTTCAGTTCACACCGGAATTCATCTTACTACACGACACGGAGATACACCAACATCAGTTGCAGATGTAAGCAAACTTTCAATGTATGAGCTGTACTTCCCCTGTGGTAAGACTGTGCTGCTGCTAAACTGGGTGTGGAGCTCAATGATTTTATTACCAAAGACGCAAAAAGAGAAATCCCCAAATGAGCCTGACATGCAGTGCATAATATGTCACTCTTGCTTTAACAAAAGGACTCAATGAACTCAGACAGAGCAGGTCCCAAATTCTGATCATTACATTGGATTTATTACAAATGGCAGTAATGCGGGGGATTTACCTCACTACCACAGAGGAAAATAATAATATGTTTAGATTTACAGGTTAAAGAAAGAATAAATATTTAACATGTATCTCTACGCAAAAGTAATTTCTAGAAAAAAAAAGTAACTAGATTAATAACTGTCCAAGCTTTTTTTAAGTTGTTCTTTTTCAGTCTTTTCTACAATGTCCTGTCTAGTTCTTGTAATTGGCCTGGCAGGAAATGGCTCAAAGAACCAAAGAGAAAATATCTGTAACTTTCTATAGCAGATTAATAGCATCTGAAACACACATTAGGGCATAAGACCAAAGAGATGCATGAACATTAAGCTGTTTATCTGATATCATTTAAAACTATTATTACTCTAACTATTTTGTACTTCATATTTCTCAGTTTCCAGAAAGTGGAACAAGTTGTGTTGTTTTTACAGGAAGCTGGTAACAGTGTCTAAAGATCCCAATTAAAATTAGTTCTTCACCATGAAAGACTCATCTCTATGGTTGTGAAACCTTCAGCCTGCTAGTTTTTGTGTACTATCACAAAAAATATAACTAAAAATCCTCTTGAGCTGTTCAGACCCTGAGGAGAAAATGAAAATGAGAGAAAAAGACGCATATGTCTGACAAAAAAACACTGATGGACCATCAGAAAGCATGAAAAAAATCCTAAGAAACTATTTAAAAGCTCACAAGTTTGGCCCTTTGTGAGACGAGTGATTTAAGATGTTTCTTTTTTCCTCCAGAGATTTTGTGTAAAAGTTTATTTGCAACTGTTTTATTGCTTTATGGAACCATTTCTAACAATTTGCTAGTTATTTGTGGGTGCTGTGGACTTTTTGGAAATTTGTCATAATACTTTCTGGAATTTATTGTGATTGAGAATATTACTGACAGCACAAAATATGATTAAAAAAAACTAATCAACCCTGAGGAACTTAAAATACTGAAAATAAAACCTATTTATTACCAAACAGCCTACCTGACTAACACCAGTTACAAGATGTTCAGTCACATATTTAAGCATTATTACAGACTTTATTTATGCTCTCACGATACCAATAGTTTAAAAACAGCAACAGTAGCAACCTCAAAGATATATTGTTTTTTTGGAATTTGAGTATTTGGACTAAAAGATTCACTCTTGCGGGTGGATATAAAGACCAGCAAGGCTTCCATTATAACTTTACCTTACCGTCCTATTTAATGATGTTAATCTCATATCATATTACTGTAAATGATGCCCACAGACTATAAAAAGATACTGATATTTTTATTTGGTGTTTAACACCCCAACAGGTCGCTCAAATATTTAGTATTCAGAATGACTCACAAGTGATGTCCAAAAATATATTGACTATTGGCTTACTTAGACCACGGGCAAATAACTGTTTTTTTGTTTCTACTGGAATACACTGGCCCCGCGACCCGACCCCGGATAAGCGGAAGAAAATGGATGGATGGATGGATGGATGCAATACACTCACAGTCAAACTAATGCATGAAACTTACAATGAGCATATATATGCATAAACAAAACAAATTTGCATATTTTCACAAATTTAATAACATTTCTAATGATGTGCCAATCCGTCTTCATGCCTAATTTATATTATACACACTCTTGACTTGCTAAGAGCGTGGTTGCACTTTATAACATAGTTGCCAAGTTAAACACGGTTTCTAGGAACTGAATGGGTAGCCATAGCAGCCATTCACAAATGGAGGTCAACATTGACAACTGCTGATTTGGAGAAGGCAGACGTCACCAATCTTGTTAAAACTGATGTCTGGACAGCTCGTCAGTTTCTTATCAGTACTTGTGTTTGTTATAGGAAATTGCCTCGATGAGAATGGCTCGTTTATTAAGCTAGGTGCAAACTGAAAACTAAAAACAGTTGTTTTTTTTCTCCTACTTGGGCAACTCTGAAATGTATTCAGGTTTGACCCTGGTGTCTCAGAGCAGAAATTAGTTAAATGAAATCTTAGAAGCTCGACAGGCATCGGATCAGGTGTTTTAGTTTAAGTAAAGAAAGGTATGAGGCCTCTTGCCCCCAGGAGTAACCCCTGAATGCCATGGCTACTCATACATCAGGTAGCCCACTAATTACACTGCTCCTTCCCAATCAATCCTTGCCATTCTCTGGTGTTTTCTTCCATTATCCATGAGTGCCTGGCTCTGCTCTGTTCTTCGCACACAAGCCAAGGCCCTAATCCATCAGGGATACATTACATGGGAGCCTCCAGTGCTCCTGGCAATCCCTTGCAATTGTTCAGCTCAGAAAAAAAAACAAAAAAAGGGGACCACTCCTGTGTTGCAAAAGTAAGTTATATTGCACATACTGTTACAACCGATCAGCCAATAAAGTATCCTTTTGGTGTTACATAACACCTTGTTCCCACCGTAAAGCTGCGGGTGAGTTTTAGGGGATTGTGTACGGACGGGAGTATGTCAGAATGAAAACTATGCAGCATTCCATCGGCCCATTCATTCATTCGTGACGGGGCTCGGTTTGCCACATGGACCCCTGACTGCTCAGCACACTGTGAAACAGGGGTGTTAAACAGTCAGGATTTAAGAGCAAGCTGGAGGTGTGTGAGTCTTTGGGTATAATTATTATTTTTTTCTTTCACAAGCTCACCATTGTTTATGCAGCTATAAATAGGAAAAATGTCAAACAATTTGAGGGTGTTCTACGTTGTGCAGAGCAAAGCAGGAAGGACCATTGCCGCAATGTTGAAAATAGTATGAATTAGAATGTATTGTCGACTGTAAGCTTGGAATTTACCAAAAACATTTTTAGTAGTTTTCCTTCCTCTTGCGCCTCTCTCATAAGTGGATGAATTCATATTGTGAAAAAAAAAATGTCGGTTTAGTCACTGTCAGCAATTCAAAGTAAATGACAAGGCATAATGTGCATAACAAGTTTAAAGTCCCTTTCTTGAGATAAAGAAGAAAGTGGCCAGGCATTTTCCCAAATGTATGAAGTCCCACACTCCTTATTCCCCACCTGTAGGCTACACAGTCAGCTAGCTTAAAGATGGCAGCCACACTCTTTCCTTGCTTGGCTGTTTGGAAACATCTAGTCATGGAAAACATGGACGGTCAAGGAACAGGGATTAAATAAGCTTCCACTCACTTTAATGAAGCTAATTCTGTTAAAGCTAGAGTTAGCAAGCTGAAAGTTGCATGTCTGTAAAGTAGATGACCGCATGTTAGTTCCCCACACAGATAGCCTAGCTAATTTAAAATATCAGCTTGGTATTCATATGCAACAAAAAGACTTAGTATTCTGTACAACTAGCATATGGATTTGAAAGTCATCGATTTTACTGTATTTTTTCTACGTCTCCTTTAGTCCATGTACCTAAGTCAAAATAACAACAACTGCCATGTTATAGTATATCGGGAATTACCAAAGGACCAGAATCAGACTAGAATGAGGTCTGAAAAAAACTTGAATAGGTTGGAAAGGATTACAGGGATTTATGAGCTGAAGCCATATGAAGGTAACCCAAGGTTTTAAAAAGTGAAGTTTCAAAACTGTGTACATTTTTCACAATATTAATTGAAGTCATTTCAATGAGATGCCAGAGAGAGTGATGATGTGACTAAAGCTAACTCCAGCTGTGTGGAGCAAAGAGAATCAGAATAAATGAACCACTAATTTTAGTTTAAAATTGGGGTGTCACTTGAGACATCTTTTAAACTTTGACAACTAACTTAAGGTGAACCTAACAGAACATTTGTTTTCAATTATCCTGTTAACACTGTGAAACTGTGGTACTGTGACTCAAAGTTACAACATCAGGTTATTCTGACCCATATGGAGCTGACATGATAAAGTTCACAGCAACAAAAAATGGCTACAGAAAAATCTAGATTTTCTTAAGTGTGACATACATTCAAATATATTTTTGAGAAAAAGAATCTCTTTGAATATAGCTTTCTGACTTTTAATCAGAAAACCTTTTGTATTTACTTCTCATGGGTGCCTGACCTGCTGCTAGTTAGCTGATGGTTACGAACTTAAGTGTGTTGTGCTTATGTTTGTTGTTTATCGTGCTGCTATTTGTAATAACCTGTAAAATGTAAAGTGCATTCAAACAAAATATATTACAGAAGCATAAAGACTGTAGGTTATTACAAGTCTCCATAAAAACTGGTCTTGCTTGTAAGAGCAGGATTATCAGGTGACAGTGGCTCTGTTATCAAGCCAAAGAGTGACAGATTTGAAGGATGTCACACAAAGTGTCACAAACTATTTACAGAAAACAGGAAAAGTTTTTAGTTACCTACTTGAGGTCTGGTTTCTTATGTTGAAGGTTGCACAGAAGCAACTGGGAGCTTTCTAGCAAGTTGTGGGGCAGAGGGAATCCTTGGAACTTAATATCCACAAATGTATGAAAAGACTGTTGTGGCAATAAAACTTGTAATACCGTGGAGATCATTTGCTCAGACTCATGCTTCTTCATCATCATGTGATCTCATCATGAATAACTAAAAACAAAAATACAGAGTATCGTAATAGATAAAAAAAGGAAATGTGATAAAGAAAAAACACATAATTATATTCAAAGAACTTGAAATAATTTATAATGTCAGATTAAAGTCTTTTTCACACTGAGCTAGAAAAATACACCAACACCCACAAAGATCTACTGTCTTCACTAGAAAATCTAGAAAATTAGTACAATGTGAAATGTTGCAGGTATTTCGTGGCCCCACCGTCAATCAACACGGATAGCAATTTGGCACAAAAGTAAAATTGAATTGCTGCTTTTGTTACTGGAACCATGTTACTTGTCAGACCAGTTAGCAGGATTTGCTGAGTACCGCTTGTACTAGCACCGCAGAGACAACACTAAAATTGTATTCTATCATAAAATTTGTCCACCAATTCTGGTCCCAAACCAATTTCTGATTACAAAATGATTATTTAACCCATAGTTTAAGTAATGAGCAGTGAGTCCTTGGCAAATATTTTAGAAAAACCTTGAGGATTTAAGGTGTTTACATCCATCAACTGCAGGAGATAGTTTTCAGAAAAGGTCTAAATGTTGTGTCACTTCTCACCAGTCTTAATTGTTAGCTAAGTATATTAATTCTTATAGTTCCCAATTAGGTATTTAGTCATCAGAGTAAAAAAAGCTGTAGAAATACACTAAATAAAGCTGCAAGCTTTCAGTTCTCCTTTCTTAATCAGAGGCAAATAGGAAACTGTATCAGGAAAAGAGGGTAAATAAACAAAAAGTCACAAACAGAATCATCTAGACGAGACATGATGGTATTGGAGTTCTGAGAAAAAAGGCATTTCAAAATGGTAAAGACAGGAATGCAAAACACTGTTGTTCATAAACCACAGAATACAATAACAAAAAGAAAGAAAATGCAAAACCATCAGCTCACCTGGACTGTGGGGTTTTCCAGCAGAAACAGGTGAAACACACACAAAGCTTGCAATAGCATCAGACATTGGATAACAAACTAACAAAAACTAAGCCCCCGAGGGACAGATCCTCATTTGAGAGTCAAAAAAACTGCTCTCTCTTTCTCTCTCTCTCTGAACTCAAGATGCTTCCTCACTGTCACTATCTATGAGAACAAGAGTGAGATGTGTTGATGGGAGCATTTCTATTGCATCCCAGAAAGCTTTTCATCTCAGAAGTTAGTTTTAGGGGGTTGGGGTAGTTCTTGTGTTGCAAGTCTGCCTCTTTTCTCTTCCAAGCCATTCTTTTCTTTTCAGATGTAGGTCTTAGGCTCTGTGGGTGACAAGACGCCAGACTCTCAAATCTGTTATGTTAATGAGGAAGGAACACGTTCAATAAAGAATAGCAGAATTCATATAAGTAGAGTTCGGAGCGAATATGTGTGTGAGTACCGTCGGGAGCAGGGCTGGACTGGACTACAGGTCCCCCAGAAAAGTGAATCTAACACGGACAGGCGCAGACAGTCATGGTAAACAATCGTGTCGCGTTAAATCTTTGCGGGAATATCACAGAAGTAGAAACGGCGAGGCGAAACGAAAGAGGGTTGAAAAGTGGCAGCGTGCGCGTCAGCATGTCGAGCGAGTTAGAGCCGTACACACACAGACGTTGAATGGAGCAGAGGCCCGCTCAGCCACAGGCACACAGCTGCCCCCTGGCAGAATGGCTCTCTAATAGGACCTTTTGCTTGCAACACAAAGGCCTTGCAAATGTTAGCATCTTAAGTACACCAGAGTGCAGCGCAGAGTGATCTCCTTGGAAAAAAAAAAAGGGAGAAAGAAAAAAAAAAAAGAAACCAGCCTTAGATTGCTGCCATAAATTATGCTTCCAGCATGTCAAAAACAAGCCCGCTGACTAACAGTGCCAGAGCTGTTGTTGAGTACAAGTGCTGCACGCCAAAGCTGCACTTCATTAAAGTGACTGCCAGCAACTGAACAATGATTTGCCAGGGTATCTGGCCACTTTTGAGTACAGCTGCGAAGCCTCCACCACACTCAGTATTAAAAAAAAAGGAAACCTCTGTTAAACGGTTGATTGCATTTTCTTTACTCGGTAATTAAATAATTAAATTAGAGTAGAGTATAATTGAACTAATTTTAAACTTGACATGTCATTTAAAACCTTTTGACAACTGACTTGAGTTTGAACAATAATGCCTCGTTTTATTAAATCAATAAACTGAATTGACCTTTAAAAACCAGCCAATTCAACCCCTGTACACGTGACCCAAAACTTGAGTGCAGAGCTAAAAGACAAAGAGTTGGACCGGGTCGAGGAGGGTAATCATCAGACAGGCCATGAAAACAGGTTCACATGACAGAATCTGATGGATCAGGACTGCTTGTTCCCAACAGGCGTTGGCTAGATGCGTGATTCTCACAGTGCGATATCCTTGATTAAAAATTCCATGGCTTCACTGTATTATGGTTATTAAAAATGGATCTAATTGCCTTTATTCGATATATAAACATAACCAAACTTTTCTACAACCACTAAAATAAGTATTACAGTCCTCAATAATGTCATCCAGTACAGTATATGCTACTACTTATTATTTTGTTTCTCGTAATTATTTTTTGGTACCACTCTTTTGTGTGTCTACTTTGTTTTCTAATACAGATAATACTGAGCCGAGATTATGTTTAGATTATGGTTCTATAGACCAAATTGACTCTGTTTGAGTTCTTTTTAAGTGTCGACCACTGTTGTGATTTGGCAATTAAATGTGCGCAGTATAAACAAGCCGAAATGACCTGATACTACCAAAAAAATATAAAACAAGCAAACACTTTTGGCTGCTGAACAGACATGCTGCTCACTAGTCAGAGTGATGGGTTGCACCCTGCAGAACGATGCTGCCATCACTATTTCATCCCCACACAATGACTGTCGATGCGTTTTTGGAAGTGGGACGTGTTAAAAACAGAAAAACTTTAGCTTCTTGCAAGTGAGATAAAGGTGTTGTAGTTTTCTTTCAGCCTGCTGACAGGCAGTGCAAATCAGTAAGTCTTGATAGGGAGGCACAGAGGAAAAACCTTTCAGTCACTTTTTTTTGGCATCTCATTAAAAGCACTTTAAGACAGAAGAAAGTTTACCCTTTTTTTGAACCTTGGAATGCCTTCATACATTGCACGGCATGCCTTGCTGTGATATTGCAGAGATGGTATATTTTGGAAATCAAAGGAATGAGCAGCCATCAAAATTCTTTCACACAGATAAGAAATACTCTGTGCAAGCTATCTTCGAGACAAACCAGTTTTTTTTTTGTTTTTTTTTTCTGGGAATCACCCCTATCAACATCTCAAATGTAATTAGACACTAGAGCTGACATAAGATTAAATCTTTTTGCCTAACTATGCTTTGTGTCAACCTTAAACTTCGTTTGGCTTCATTTTCTACTAGTAAGGGCCATTCGCAGAGCAGGATTTGCGAAAGAACCTGTGACATTTCCTGTTTTGCTGACCGAATTTGTCCCCTTTCCTTGCACGTTACGGCCCAAGCCCTGCCGTAGAGGCATCCAAAAGGCCCCTTTTCTAGGTATTTCCCATTACGGTGCAAAAACCAGTTCTCTGTGTTCTTGTGTTTGTGGTGTCCACAAAAGATCAACCAACAGTCATAAAATGTTAAGCAAGGCAAAACATAAGTCAACATGCTGACTTCCTAAACACCCCCCCACCCCAAAAAAATAAATAAATAAATCGCCCAATGACACGGGCTGCTGAATACTTTACTACCACATTCTGAGTGCCCCCATTTTATAATTATCCAAGGCTGGAATAAAGAGGTTTCAAAATGAGGCTGGCGTAGGCGGCCTATTCGGAATAACTGCAGATGATTTACTGTACTAACTTTGTTATCGTTTCTTTTTATAGTGGTTTCAGTTTTGTGTGTAATAACGCAAGTTTATTGTATACGACCGTCATATAGAGGCATAATCTTCTTGGAACACCAGTGCATATTATCAAATGCCCTGCCACATTTACCTGCTGGTGTAGCAGCAAAATCACTGCAAAAAAAAAAAAAAAAGAACAAACAAAACATCTTTTTGAGAACTGTCCTTAGAAAACCTTTATAATTAGTGATTGGAGATTTTTATCTGTAGAGAGGGAGGGTGGAGATTGAGTGAGAGATATGGAACAAAGCTTGAGCCTCTCTCTCTCTAGGTCTCTTCTCACAACTGTGGTGAGGAGCTGTTTGTCAATATACACTGCAGAACAACCGCACTGCCAGCCTGCCTCTCTGCACACTGGTACGGCATCTGCAGATTCAGTTTCATTGCTTTGACTGTCACATCAAAGGCTGCCTGTTATCTATAAGTGCTTGTGTTTTACCAGTCCTAAACATTTCAAGCTATTTATTAAGCCTCAACTTTTCAACTTCAAACTTTAAACAAGTCATTCACTGAAACCGTCATTATCCAGTATTTATCTCTTTACTTTGATTATGTTAGTTGAATTAAAAAAAAAAAAAAAAAAAAAGTAAAATACATACAACCACACGCACAAGTTTTCTTTCTAGTTCCCCCCTAAGTATCTTGCCTGGACTTCAGGGGAAACCCAGCATGAGCCACTGTAAACTTCTGAGCAGTTCAAGCAGAAACATCAAGATGCAGCTGTTAGAACAACTACGAGTCTGAGTGAATACTACCTGGTCAGCAGAGGTCTTCTTTTGACGTTATGTCATCTTCAGAAAAAAGAAGAGAGAAAACGAGATTTTTTTTTTCTCGCAGCTGCAGCCGACAGTTCAGCGTCCTCCACTCAGGAGTGACAAGAACTGCGAGGAACAGAGCTGCGGGCTTCAGACTCCACTTGATCGTTAACAATATCCGCGTCCACATCAAGCCGGACGGCGGAGGGGGAGCCGAGAGGCACCGAGGGCAGAGAACGAGCTTATATGAAATGACACGAGGCAGCGGCTAACACGTAAATGGCTAACATTAACTATTTACGACAAAATGTTTCACTAATACCTACTTTTAACCAGGTTTTAAAAAAACTAGTATACCACTACCCCCCCCCCCCGAATGTTGGTATGTTCCGGTCTGCTGCGACTCTCCTCCCACAGCTCCTGCTGATTTTTACTACGCAGTGTAGTCGTGTTAAATGTAAGTTGACATAGTTGCACTTCAGTAGGTTAACATTTGTTTAGGTTTAGCTGCTGTTCTTCAGAAAAGCAACAAAACAGGATGAAAAAAAAAACGTCTGGAAAATGTAAATAAAAGGCCGTTGGTAATTCTCATACAACATATTCAAAGTATTGACGTATTGACAGACATTTTAATACAGAAATACAGAAAGACTTGTGTTTTACTTGTGCACCCCAGTTTACTCTGAAGACAAAAATGTCCAATTTTTAAGTGAAGGAAAATAGAACAAAGGGTTTCCTGAAATCTAGAATTTGGGATGGAAAACTCAAGAGGTTTTTCAACAATCCAAGTCTCAAAATCCAAAATGGATGCCCTTTTTTATTTTTATTTCAATGTACGTTTGGGAAACAGTTTGAGAAGTTTACAAAGACAATTAATCCATCTTATGCCTATAACCCATTATACTTTGTCTGAATTACATGACTTGGCCCCGTGTTCTTACATGTAAATAAAATAAAAACACCCACCCATCATTTAAATAGTGGGTGGATGATAGTTTTATCTGATGATGTACTTCCTTATATACAGCTGCTGTCAAGTCCATTGCTAAAAACATAGAAGGGAAGTGAAAATCAAATTTCATTAGACATTGATCTGCCAATATCCTTTTAAATCTGCTGAGTGTACACAATTTGCGGGTTTGACTATTTGAAAGTGACAGCTTTCTGTTGAAAAATCATGGATGCAGTCAGAAATAGAAAAAATAGTATGCCATGCACTGATTATTCAAACAAAAATCCAGCCAGATATCTCACCAGGGCTGTTAATTCGTTTAATTGGCTGTGTTTGTTCGGAGGTCAGGATATGACTAATCCCAACTGATTTCCCTTTGTGGGCAAAATAAGTAAATACACAGAGTTTTCAGTTTCAATTCCAATTGAACATTTTTACATTCATCTTGGATCATCTACTATTGGTAACTAGTGGAGACCTAAACCCTCGTTTTCAGGAATGGACCAGTTTCACTTTATGCACCCGTTCAACACGTACTTGATGGGTAAACCAGAATGACTGTGAGGTGATTTCCTTTGTTTGGTTTTCATGGAGATAATCAAATGTTACATCACCAGGCCAAAGAATAAGAGCCTGCTATACAGGCATGTGGCTTTCACCTCCTTTGTTTAGGTATATTCCAGTGGCAGTGCCACATACAGGCCTCAATACAGTAACAATTTGAAGTAGTTTTTCAAAGCATTAAAAAATTATATATATATATAAATAAATAAATAATATATATATATATGATTCATCTCCAGCTGCAGAATTATTAAAATATTTTTCACAGAACTCCTGTTTTTAAGAAGTTGTGCTTAATAGCTCATGTTTCTTGGCTGTGGGTGCTGTTTAGATGTATGTCATGATTAATTTCTTCACATTTAATGTGCAAAAGCAGAAAGAAAAAGTTAAAACTGTAATAAAATCATTTTAGAGTAGCATTAATGGGAGCCTAGGTGCAACCAGTGGCATATGCACCACACATTGAGAACCACTGAATCCTGGGCAGTCATTACTTGAAAAGGCTGTGTGAATGTTTCTCACTGTCAGACAGACTTCCACATCCTGCTATGGAAAAGTTCACCGCTACATGCTGGAGCAATTCACTTCAATCCACAAAAATCCTGTTAGGAGACCTTCAAACATGTTTCCAGGGAGATGAGGTGAAAAATATAAATATTTGCAGGATCACGCTTGAGAAGTTGAAATGAAAGCACAGAATGTTGCTGGCAAGTCCTCCAAGCGGGTTGTGGCATCAAGTCCAAAAACTTTCTTTAAAGCGAAACTTTAAAACCTTGACACAAAACTTGTTTAGGTTGGTAAATCTTCTGTGAAAGTTTGATTTACCTTTTTTAATAATAAACCTTTAAAATAAGCAGTCCTAAAACTGTAAGAATAATTTTTAAAAAATTGCATATTGAAACTAGCAAGATTTTTTTCAGTTTAAAAGGTTGTCCACTTTAACATAAATGACATTATTTATTGTACTGCTACTACTGATTAAAGCTACCAATTAGGCTTTCCCACAAATTCTATCAAACCCATGAAACCTGTCAGTCAGCTTTTCTATTTATTTTGTAATGTAAATCTTTATTTTAGATCAAACATCCCCACTGGACTGATAAGCCCATTCCTCTCTTGACTTTGCTGACAACCTATTCAAGATCTTTAGATTTTTTTTAATTTTATTGCGGTTGAAGTTTTGAAGTCAATTATTGTCATCATGGTTTGTTTCAGCTTTGCCACCCAAATCAACATCCATTATAACTTTGGGCTCATCAATATAAGGTTTGACCTGACTGACCCACAAGCAACCTGCGTGCTTCAGAATCTGTTAAAAATGACAAGTTGCTCAACGTTTAGTAAAACCTCTTGTGATGTCACGAGCTTCTGCTGTGAAACTTGTTTACTTCACAGTACACATTCAATGGAGAAAAAAAAAAAAGATTTAAAAGAAGTCTCTAGAAGTAACTGGTTTAGAGAGAAAACTAGAATTGTATCAAAGAGTGTGAACCTGGCAGGTTACATGGCATTCAAATATTATAAGACTAAGACTTTGTGACACTTTGGTACGAGTCTGAAATAATCCGCTGCCTAATGTGACACCTTTAATGTATTGAGTGTGCATGAGGAACTGAGCAAAAACTCCTCACAGGACGTTTCACTTCATGGGAAAATCTGAGTGCTGTAAATGTGGGCATAACATACGTTATCCAGGCAGGATATCCACAGTCTTGTAAATTTCCAGGCAGTAATTCTTGTAAATCTCAGATGTGTTTACCCAACAACAGTGTCTCAATGCAGACAGCTCCCATCGGGCCGCTCGCCTGTGCGGCTCTCAATTAGCATCCAGTGCTTGGCAGATATTAATGACGCCATTGAGAAAGGAAGAGGGCAGACAAGCACCTCTCCCACAGAAGTCACAGCCTCCTGTTTATTCATTGTGTCAGAGGTTCTTAATCTTCATCCTCGGGACCCCCAGTGCTCCTGGTTTCCATTTTAACAAATTAGATTAGGCCTATTCTCTGCATGGTTGGAAAGGCAAATTTAATTTACAACCTAGTGAGAGAGAACACTGGCTGTTGGGACTCTCAAAGAAAACATTACAAAGACATGTCAGGGATTACATTTTAATTTATGGCACGAGGAAAAATATTCAGCAAAATATGAATGGACTGCTAGGTCTCCCTGCAGGTACAAACTAAATATAGACTTCTGTTTGATTAGAAAAGAAAAAAGTCACAATAACTGAAAGTGTTAGCATTGTGTTTAAAATCAAACTAAGTACTATACAACAATCAAACTGAAAGATAAAAAAAATCTGAGTGAACTGAAACAACAAAAACTCAATTTAGTATAAAAAAAATCCCAGTTAACTGCTGTGGATTTGCTTTATTGCAATACACTATAGTCGTGATTTGTACAAAAGATCAAACTAAAATATGTGGTCTCAAATAGAAAAAAAAAAAACAAGAAAAATTAAAAGAGACAAACATTCACTTGAGAAACTTCAATCAACGCACTCTCTTGAAGATTAGTGCTGCCACACTGTTGCCAATTCTTCCTCCAAACTGGAAGCTGGGGGTAGGTAACTCCTGTACAAATTCAAACCCTATAAAGAAAACAAAAAAAAAAAACAAAAAACAAAGAATACCGCCAAGTTAAGAAATACACATCAAAACACAAGCAGTCACTCATTTCTTTTGGGCTATAAGTAACTAAAAAAAGAGGTTAAGCCGGCAGGAAAGTGAGACAACCATCCGTCCACCATCTGTGCTGCTTCCCGGGGTCTAGTAAAGGCAAGCTGTCAGTGTGACAGAGGAGATCTCGAGGCTGTTCAGCCCCCTGCAGGCTCTCCAGAGTGACTGCAGGGAGACGAGTGACAACCAGTGGATGCTTGCCTAAATTTTAACTGTACAGGCCGTTGTTCCCTGCAGCTTAACAACCTGTCAAGTAATTATTGTGACTTGAGGAACTGTATGTGGTTTTTCTGGACTGAGAGTTAGACAACAAAACAGTTTGAGATAAAGCTGCTGCATGCCAGAGAGACAGCACTGGAAAAAAAAAAAATATTGATGTGCCAAAGACGATCAGCAAAGTTTGGCAGCTCCTTTTCAGCTCAACTAGCATTCGTCTGAATGTGTAGTTTTGTATTATTTAATCCAATTTTAGCTCTTAAAATAGGTAGAGGGCCTCACAAAGCCTCAGTAGGAAATGATGCATTTTATGTGACAGTAGTGGTGCATGATTGTGATGGGGGAGAAAAACTAAACATTGGTTAAGATTTGGTACAAATAAAAGTCTGAAAAGTGTGCTGTGTATTTGTGTACAACCATCCTTGAGTCAATACTAAATTGGGCAGTTGTGGTGTCATAATTATTAATGGCCAAGAAACAACAAATGTATGGCTAATTGCCAGCACCTGCAAAATGAATGTTCTTGTGAAACTAGAAGTAAAATTAGAAGTAAATTAATACCAGAAAATTCTTCTTTTGTTATTGACTACCAAATCTTTTAGGAGAATGTGTGTTTGATAAAGTTTGGCTTTAAGAAATTGTATTTCAATTGTTAGCTTGCTAAAGCATGTTTTGGTCAGCAACAGCTGCTGCTTAGCTGACCTTTTACAAGGTGTTAGTTTGGTAACTTAAATGCAAAGCAAATTTATTTGCCTGTCAGATACAAAACCAAGAACCCAAGACAAGTTTAAAGTTGTATAAAAAGTTAGTTACGTTTTTAAGCAAGTTAGGTTACGGAGTTCTTTTTAAAATAAGTAGTCATGAAGATCTTATATTTAAATCATTATGGTCTTCAATGATTTACATTTAACCAAGTGAAACATGGAGAAATCGTGCTACACATGTGAAATTCGTAATACTGAGACTGGGGTAAACTAACTCTGTTTAGATCTGTTTTCCAGGAATACACTATGAAATATAAACTTTAAAGTTGAAAATATTCAAACAAACTCGACAACACATGAGCATGTTTTAACATCTGAAACAATGGATTTCCTCTCACCTTCACAGAATCTCTCCAGCAGCTGCTCTTTTGTCCAGTTACAGGAGGTGATGGCAAAGATGCCGCTGTCCTTAAGAGCATCTCTTAGGGTGTGGACATACAGTTTTTTGCCCTCCTTGTTGTCGTCTGGGTTTAAACTAATTGCATCAAAAGTTCCTTTGTCAATGCAGACATCAAAACCTGTGAGTTCTCCACTGCAGTTCAGGAAATCCATCTCCTAAAAATAGTGGAAAGGTGAAAATTTGCTGGTCCACTCCACAGTAGGAAATGGAAATAGTCATGTTTCTACTACTTCTACACAAGCGCAAGAATCAACAGTAGCACTATTGAGAGAGTGAACCCTCTTTTGTGGACAGAGCACAAAATACCAGACCTCCAGTGTGAATCCAGCAGCCACATACTCAACAGCCGGGTCCCACAAACTACGAGCTTCATGGAGGAATATTAACATTGGCTATACCTGGGCTTAGAAATCTAGAAATATTTTTTGCAGATGACCAACATATAGGCATGCAGAACTAAAAGACGTACAAATGTGAACTGAGGGGGACTTGAGATGGCTTCAGAACTATAACTGACCTATAAAAGGCAAACACGCTCTGATTATTTTGGCAACCTCCAACACTGCATAAATGATAGCGATGCCAACATTCCTCTCTCTCACATGCTCTCACCACTGTGCTTCCCCTGTCCAGCGGGGGTCAATATTGACTTTTGATGGCAGCCCTCCTGCCCGGGCAGAGAGAGCACACCTTAGAGGGTGTGTCCATGTAGAACAGTGGTGTCTAAAGTCGGTCGGTCCCTGCAGGGACCGCCGGGGTGATTTAGTCCTTTCCCTGGCTCAACACACCTGAATCAAATTATGGTTCATTAGCAGGAGGCAGTTAGGACCATTTGAATCAGCAGTGTTGGAGCAGAAAGTCATCTAAAACTAGCCGGACACCCATGACGAAGCTGCAAACGCATGCACATTATGTGAGAGATAACAGTCATTACACAATTTATGGACCACCATGCGTCTATAAGCTGTTTTGATATTGGTTTATGTGGACAGCGGTGCCACTTTGGTTTGAGGTGGGAAGACCTCCATTACCTTCAAGGCTTTTCCTTCCCATCTAACTACCCCACACGGTAAACACAGCAAAGATTTCTCAAACATTGGCTCGCTCAGACTCACTTTACGCAGAAAAATGCGCAGTTCTACATAAATGAATCCAAATAAAGAACATCAAAATAGGACTCATACCTTCTAAAACTGTAACTGCCAAAGTTTCAATGAGTTTAAAATAATTTTATGCGATATAAAAACACATTCTAAAACTTATATGTGAATATGAGACATGGTTTTAAGTATTTTTTTACAGTAGATATATGAGTGGCCCAACCACAGTTCATTTGAAACTTGCTTGCAGATGCTTTTGATTTTCTATGTGTTGGTAATGTTTTTTTATGCTGGTGATGCCTAACAACATGTTCACAACCTTTGCAGTTTTTTTTAAAAGGTCAAAACATCAGTGACCTCCAAAGATACTTCAATAAGCTGAGTCAAAATGATTCTAACTTTATGTTTACTGATACAAGAAACGGTACTTTAAGATCACCTGAAAATATCTACAAAACAAACCTGGCATTTAATGTGGATTATGGGTGTGTTTGACAATGCTAAAGATTTGTGTATAAAAACAAAAAGGAAGTCGTTTTGATTGTATAACTTTCTAAGAGTGAAAACAACTATAGAGCAGTTGGGGAAAGGTATATTTTGATGTCCATATTTATTTTTTTCTTTGTAAAAATGACGACACTCATATGTTTATCCTCACGCCAAGAACATTTACTACACCATAAACATGGAAGCCATTCCTTAATTATACAGAATTATGAATATGTCAGTCCAATTTCACATCTGCTGCACACTAGCTAATATCTTTAGCATCTCAGTGGATGTTTCTTTGCATTTATTTCATGTTCAGAGCTATTGATTACATGACAAACTTCAACCGACCTTTACAGTGACGTCAGTTAAGCCCTCTGCCTGCAGAACATTTCGGGCCAGTTCTACTGATGCTGGAGAATAATCTATACCGGTCAGGTTTCTGTATCCATGTTTTGCCTGAGAAGAAAAAAATTTAATTAAGATTGATGTTAGTAAAAAGTTACATACATTTTTGTGAAAGGATAGGTTGAAGCACTTATTCTCCTCTCAGTAAAAATTCTTTACCAACTACACAGATTGTTCAAATTCCTGAAGAGTTCTTAAACAATGTCCTCCCAGACTGAAAACAGGTCCAATAGGACTTGCTGACACATAGCATGTTAGTGGAAACGTTTGTGATTTCTATTTTTGTAAAGTGAACCTTTTAAACCATTTAAAGACTAATTAACAATGTAATTGTTAAAAATAAATGCTTTTAATAAAATAAACTGTGTGGTTTTCTCATTTTTGTATCACACATTAACCTTTCACTGTGACGCAGTTATCATAACATAAAAGCTGAATTTTGCCAGTATTACAATATGGCACAATTAAATACCATTTTAACACTATATATTACACTTTTCGTTTAATGCACATTTTGATGAAAAATTTGTAAAATATATCAGCAACATATTTACATGTCAGAGCATTTTTTTTATTTTTAGAAAATCTTCCAACATTTTTAAAAAAGGTTTATTATCAAAATGATACATTTAGCAAAGACATGAAAGACATTTAAATGATTTTTTTTTTCACTTTGCTCACACCAGTTCAACCAAGAAGGCCCCATTTCCGGTGCCAATGTCGAGAATGGCAGCATCCTCAGGGATCTTAGCTTTCTGCATCCATCGCAGGACACGATTCATGCTTTCCTCACCAAACCTTTAAATGAAGAAAAAACTATTTCAAGATGAAGAAATTGCTGGTGAATCTAGCTATAGTCGTTTTTTTTGTTTTTTTTGTAGATTTTGAAAACCAAACTCCAAGGAGCGTGAATAGACATGATTGCTGTTTTGTAAAGGTAAAATTGTAACAACTTAAAAAAAAGGGGAAAAACAGTCCATGGAAGTTAACCACATCAGTAAATATGATTTTCAGATTCTACCACAATAAAAAGACTAAAACTGGATTGCAACGGGACTTGGAAGAAAAATAAAAAAAGATTACAATGATGCAAAAACATTCTTATCCATTGCTGCAACATGTTTGGTTAAGTAATATGATTTAAGTGCATTGATATCAAAATTTGGGTCAATATCAATATTAAAATTGCTGTTAAGAATGTGAATTATCTTAAAGCTAAACAGTGAATGTTCTGAAACCTCTGCATACTGCCAGGATTCTCTTGCAAAAGAGATTTTTAATCTCAATGGGATTTTCTTGGTAAAATAAAGGTTGACTGCATAAATAAAATATGGTAAAGCACATCAAAGGAAATATCTGACTTTGAAGAAGGTAATTTGAAAAAATAACTTAAAAATAACTGTTTGGTAGGACTCTCCTAGAATAGAAACACGTTTCTACAGATTTGATGTCAAATAATGAGAAAAATAGAGGTTGACTTTTTTTTCCCAACGTAATGGTTTCAATTGTTCATTACAACCTACTTTGGTAAATCTACCACTATAGTACAATAGTTCAGCATTTGAAAAGCTGTTCAAAAAACTATTCGGTAATTTGTTAAAGAGTGATCAGCACAAAAACATACAGAAAACTTCGTCCTACCATATTTCGCCAACGTCTCCAATGTCTTTATACGTCTCTAGCTCTTTTTGGTATGCTTCCTCCCAACTGTAGAATAAGAAAACCATTGAAAACCAAATACTCAAGACTGCAAACACTAAAATGCTGCAGCCTTATAAAACAGAAAATTAATGTTGTTTAGTGACGACATAGCGAGCCTATGTGTTTTAGGCTAATAAGGTACATTAATAGTTCAACTTCATTCTAGCTACTTATATATCGTATTTTAACAAACATGTTGTCCCCAGTGAATCAATGCATTGTCGAAATACTCTAGGTGACAGTTCTTCAAGCTAAAAACATGTAGCTGCCAGCTAACTGTCACGTTGAGCCGTCAATTTCAAGCTTCATGCAAACATTAAGACAATCAACTCTTACTATTCTTTGGTTCCGAGTTTTGACGTTTCAAAATCATCATCGGAATATTTATCTTCTTCTAAATCCGAGCAGTTTCCAGAACCATGTGAGTCCTGTCTAGGTTCTGCCATGTTGCTGCGGGTTCACAGCAGTGGCAGCCTACATTTCCCACAAGGAATTGCGACAAAGGAGCGTGTCCTTAAACGTAGGGGGCATTGGGATTGATAGGGATGTTTCCAACATGGCGGCATCCATTTCAGGCTACACTTTCAGTTCTGTGTGTTATCACAGCGCTAACAGCAACTCAGATCATGTAAGTTGGCGGAAAATGGTCTCCATTGGCCACGGTTTAGTGCTCACGTAGGTCTGTGTAGTTCGTTGGTGTGTATTATGGTTTATTGATAGCTTTAGTTTGAGTTGTTTTCCTGTGTCATCCTGGTTCCGTCTATCTACCGGCTTGTATGCTATGGTTAGAGAAACACGAAGACAGGATTGTCAACCTTCTGAAAATTTAATGTATTGCATTAGCAGGAAATAATGTAAATTTGTATAAATAAATTTAGGATTCTGTGTGCATAAATACAGCTATACATACTTCTTTATGCAAAGTTAGGTTTCCAGGAAATATCCAGTAGTTAGCTACTTAGCATGATAGCCAAAGTCAACTGACTTCCGTGTATCGGTACAGGTGATATCTGCTTCTAACCTCGGTCTTTGAGCATTAAAATGCTGATTGTGTTTTTATAAAGGGGCAACACGGTTGAATGTTAGCCGGGAGGATCGAATAACTAAAGTTATATCTCTTGTTTCCTTGTGTCTTTTAGCATAGCTAAATTAGCTTGTTAGCTAGTTTGCTAATAGCTGTTGCTCAACTTGTTTTTAAATGTCATTCTGTTTTCTCTAGTTTTATTGATTCGGGTTGGTTGCTATCAAAAGTCAAGAGTTACACTGTGTGACAAATGGAAGTAAAATAAACTTTTAACATTAAGGATCATGTCAGCTGAGGTAATATCATCTGGTGTGTTTACATCTTCCAGATCTAAAAAGTGGGCCTTGACAGGTGCTTTGTTCCTGCAAGGCAAAGTACAGGCTTAACTGCATTCCTGGCTAAACATCTGTCACCTGTCATCTCTGTGCAGATAAAGGAATTGTATAGAACTGAGCTAAAGTTCAAGTAGCATTAATGCAGTTTAAAAGAGTAAAACATACGACTTACAAGCTGTGAAAAGTTATTGCATGTATTCTTTTTAAAGGGAAATTTATTTATGTCCCACCTAATGAATTACTGAAATTGTTGGTCTTAAATTTTATCCTGACTTCTTTTCACTTACAGCGACTTGAAGTATTCATTCCCCTCTGACTCTATACTTGAACCTACAAATTTCATCAAGTTGTGCTTGACTTTTATGTTAAGGATCTTTTTTTTTTTTTTTTTTTTTTTTTTTTTTAATAGAAGAAAATAAGTACTTGTGGTATGCGTGTGTATGTAGCACATACAAATCACAATCTATGTTGTGTTGTAGTTGAAGCTGCAGATGTTTTGTGGTATGTCTGTGGTAGTTTTGCATTTCCAGAGCCATACATTATTTCCTCTCTGTAAAATAGCTCAAACTTTGTCAGGTTAGATGGAGAGCTTTGGTTAACACTGATTATCATAAATTATCATGATTGGATGCAATGTTATGTTGACAGTATTTCTGTAACCTATTACAGGCTTTAATAATAACTAAGCAAGCTTTAGGGTATTTTTTGACTTAAGGTGGACTGCTGCCTTTTTTGCACCTTTGATGTTTGGTTATCAATGCCACACATTTCAGCTCTTCTGTGTATTTAAGTCAAACCAAAAGTCTTACGGCTGTGGTTTGACATTTGGCTTTGACATAATTTGTTTTTGTCTTTTTTCTTCCAAAACAATCTTAATGGTAAATCCCTCCAGATGAGCAGCTTGGGGCATTTTCCCCCTCTGCTTAAACAATAGACACAGGAATGACGGTAAACATGTATAGATAGATGTCCAAAGAGAGTCTAGTTTAAAGGCAACATAAATCATGACAATGCAATTTGTATTTATGCCTGTGTTGAAACAAATGTTTATCAAGCAGTTTTGTGAATTCAATAATTATGCCTCCACTTTGGGTTGTGAAAATATATTTTGTTCTGCAGGAGGGCTTCCTATTAGGAGATGTAAGGCAGGAAGAGACTGTCAGCATCAGTGATGCACAGATTAGCAGTTCGGAGCTGCTGCAGGTAGTAGGTAAGCAGCTTAATAATATGGATGTCAACTGATTTAAGCGAATCAACATACCACAGTTGAACGGTCAACATTTAGCATATTTTTCTAGGATTTAATTTGACATAAGCTAGGGTACCAGGGTGAATGAGTTATTTAATCATGGATTATTTCCCTTCACCCCCATTTCAGCATCGTTTCCAGAATTCTACATATCTGCTCAATCAAGCCATTCTTTACAGAATCGATGTTACTTAAATTTTTTGTTATCACTATTTCTGTTTGCAACCATATAAAGTGAAATGATGGCTTAAAAAATATAGTCCATTTGCTGTGTTTTTATACACTTATCCTTGTATTTGGATAATGCTTTAAAAAGTATAGATATGATTACTTTTTAACTAAAACTGATATTGTCGTTCTTTCCCTTGCAGAAATTCATAATCATTACCCTTGTGCACATTTATTTAGGTAAGCAAGTGCTTTTTTTTTTTTTACGCTTAAACTTCTTTTGTAAAATGTTTCTGCCTGATCTGCAGATTTATCTTTTGATAATGGACTGCAGGATGTTTGGCTTTGCTACTTAAAGAAAACCAGTTTTTGTGCATCTAGTATGTTGGTGGGTGTGTATCTGCTGCAAGAACTCAATGCAAGGTGTCTTAGTCACCTTGTGATTTTAAATTGACAGTGGACAGTAGATGGCTCCCTCTGGCAAGACTAGATTTCATACTAAAGAAGAGGAGTATGAATCTGATGAATGAATTTGAACTGACTTCCCCCCCCTTCTTCTTAGCTTTTACGACTTCGCAGGTAAAGTCAGCGAAGAAAATCTCAACAGCATTCTTAAAGATAGGCAAAAAGTAAGTCTTTTCTTTGTTTACATTCAGATGTCCTCATCTTGATTGAAAAACAAAAGAAAGATTTCAGTTTTTTGTTGTTGTTTTTAACTCGTTTTTATATTTTATGTATATTTTTACATGTATTAAATTAACTGCAAACTGGGATTTTGACATTTCTCTGTACGGTATTTTAAGCATCTGACTGAAATCCAATTGTTTTTCAAACAAACGTGTCTTTGATTGTGTAGAATGTCATCGGTTGGTATCGATTCCGGAGGAACACGCAGCAGCAGATGTCGTTCAGGGAGCAGATCATCCACAAACAGCTCACTCAGCTGCTCGGTGTGCCCGACCTCGTCTTCCTTCTTTTTAGCTTCATCTCTACAGCCAACAGCTCCACGCACGCACTGGAGTACGTGCTCTTCAGGCCGAACAGAAGGTGCCACAGAATCAAATTCTCTCTTCAGAAAGTTTGTCTGATTATCTGATTCTTTAGCCACAGTTTGTTTCTAGTGAGTTAGTTTTGTCTTTTTGCAGATGTCTTTTGTTTCAATTTAAAATTGCACCTCTTTCGATATCGTCCTGTACTTGGCGACACAGACAAATATATTGGCTCTTGTGGAAAATAAACGTCACATGCCTTAAAATGACTTCACTTTTATTGTAGTAGCATATTTTACACAGAAAAGATTAGGGAAAAAATCCAGCCAGTTTTTTAATGGGCTGGGATCCAGTGGAGTGAAAAAATGGGTATCTAACTACCAATTGGTAATCCATGACTTTCTGTTTCTATGAGATGTATGCTTATATTCTTTTTAGCCTCTGATGGCTAAGATGTTGCAAAGTCCATTATTATCTTACAATGTAAAAAAAAAAAAAAAGACAAGTTGGGGTCAATGAGTCGCCTTAACAACCATTAAATCTTATCTGCATTCCGACTGGTTATAAGTGAGGCATTCAAGGCCAAAGCTGCTCCACCTGAAGCAAACCTAGAAAGTGTTACCCATTTTTCTTTGTTCAACCTTTAGTGGGCTAATAGTATAATAATACCTTATAAATACCAGTAACTTTAGCTACTGGTATGATAATATTATACTACCTGTATTAGTCGTTTACACTCGAAACGTAGGAAAAGGAATCATCAATTAGGTCGGGCTAAGGTGTTGGGGAAAAAAATAAAAGCTGGAATGTTTGAAGTTTATTGTCAATTTTGTTGCAAACAGCTCCACAACTCTATTAACGATCCCACCAATTTGAGTCATTCATGTTCTAATTTTGGACACTGATCTTAAGGTTCCGAGTTGAACAAAAAAAGGCATAAACACAAAACCTTCACCTGAATAGTAAAATTTGTGTGATTTATTGCAAAGTTGTAATTTTGGTTGTAAAAAAAAATAAAATGAAATGGTTTTGAAAAGCAGATTTTTTTTTTTTTTTTTTTTTTTTTTTTTTTTACGGGGACTAACTGGTCATTTCCTCTCAGTAGGTACAACCAGAGGATTATACTCACGATCCCAAATCTCGGCAACACAAGCCAGCAGGAATACAAACTCTCCTCAGTGCCCAACACCTCACTCAACTATGCCAAGGTTATCAAAGAGCACGGGTAAGTCTCGGGTTCCTATTTTTATGCTACTTCTGAGCCACTGCTAACGAAGTTCAGTTGGTCACTCTTATCTCCTGATATACGTCAAAGTGCTGCATCCATCTGTACCTGATGGGATTCCACATGTTCACTTTGGGGACAAAAAGTGTACAACTGTGATCAGAAAGAGCTACGAAAACATGTCACTCCAGGAAGTTGCAGTGTTTTTTTTTTTTAAGAAAAATAATTAAGTAAAACTGAAGTAAGAGAGCACATTTCTAACAGGATTAATGTATTAATTATGTGAGAGGTTTTGCGTAAACATTTTTTGCGTGTGTTTGAGCCACTGAAATAGTAGTAGATTGTGTTGGGTTCTTCGTATTGATGCCTCTCAAAGGAAATGACAGCTTTCTAGAGATCCAACAACAAAACCAACGGAATTTGTTTTTACTTGAGTACCTAAAAAATCTCGCACATGGTGTTTTCTAATGTCTTCAGTCAAGTCCAAAATTATTTTAAAGCATAATTTGAACATTCTTTCTGACTGGAAGGAAGTAATATGTACATTTCTGGGTAGCCAAACCAGAGTTCTGACTTGATACTAAATGTCTGTTGAGAGTTAAATATTAGCAGTCATGCTAAAATATGTCCAATAAGGGTTTGACGGCTGTAATGCTAAAAAAAAAGTTTTCCATTGATTATTGAGAAGAGGATAATTTACTTTGAACTTGTCATATTTTTTAATCTGAATACAAAAACAAAAAGAAAAATACTTTTCTCTCAAATTATACAACTTGAACATTGTGTTATTAATCTCTTAGCAGATGTCTGTGTAAAAAGATAACTTTAAATCTTAACTTGCCAGCTGTATTAAATTTGGTGGCAACTGTACAACGACCGATAAGGGTGTAGGAGTGTAACTGCTCCACCTTTGTGTAGTGGCATGCTCATCGCTCCAAACATGAACATGACTTGCAGCAGCTGTTAATATTAGCATAATAAAACAAAATGAAATTGGTCTGATCCTGGGAACAGCTGCATCCCTTTTGTTAAAGCCATCCTCCATGTGTTCAGCTGAGAGAGAGAGAGATGAGCGAGTTTCAGCCTACAGCTATTCAAAGTTATGTAACTGGGGTGGACAGAATCGCTGACTGGCATCAATATTTATGTAAATTGTTATTTAAATTGCTATACTATTTTGGCTTTGGTATCTGGCTGCTAGCTCTTTTTTTTTTTTTTGGGTAACCCTAATTTGAATGCACTCGTCTAGCTTTCCTTTCAACACTATAGATGGTGTAGGACTGATGGCTGAGCCCAGGGGAAGGCTGGTATGCGACAGCCAGCACATGCGTTGGCTTGTGTCTTTGTGTCTAAACTTAGCTCCACTGTTTCTACTGCAGATCAGCTTGGACCAGACCGCTTGGATTTAGTCAGGCCTTCCTGTCCAAATGTCCTAGCTCAACATGCAAAGGAAATCTTTTGCAGTATTGACATTTTAACGTCTTAGACGTAGCTTTGGTTGACTATCTTTTTTTTTTATTAAGTTTGTACTTTGCAATCGTCGTATCAGCAATAAACAAAATAAAGATTTGATTTTTAATATTTCCTCAGCGCCGGGTTCTTTGACAAAGATGGTGTAATGAAGGATATCCGAACAATATTCCAAGTCTACAGTGCGCTACAAGACAAAGTGCAGGTGAGTTTCTTGGTAAATGTGTTGAAATTTTCCTTACTACTCGATGTAAAACAGTTAAGGCAGTAAACATGCTTTTCACTTTCTTCTCTCAGGCTGTTTGTGGAGAGGTGGAGCAAAGTGAACGTGTCAGAGAAAAACTTCAAGACGAGGTGAACAAACTCAAACAGCAGATCGCTCTCAAGAAACGCTTAGCTGCAGAGGAGGAAAGAAGTACGTATCCACTTTGGGCTCTAAAGACAAAATGAAGGGCAAAAATGACACTCCTATTGTTCCAATAGATTAAATGCAGTGCCTTGCAAAAGTTCTTATACCCATAGATGGATAGATAAATTGCTAGATATCGTCCATCTAAGCTAACAAGTGTATGTCACACAATTTAGGCTTTGATCAGGTGGCCTATTGTAACTCTAGTAGTACTGAAGAAATTGACGAATTCAAAGGGATATCTCCACAAATCTGACTAATGAGCTGGATTGCAGAAAGAATAGAAAACATGCTGGAGGCTGTACAAGACTGAAGTGTTAAATGTTTGTTGTTTTTGAGAGGGTTTACTTGCATTATTCTGCCATTACCACAATATTACCTTAAAATCTTCTCACAGCAGCAATGTTGGTGTTCACCTTAGTAACATCTGTACAGGCTTGTACATGTGTTGTTATGGCCTAGTCAAAGTTCAGACCTTATCCATTTTGCTTGAAACTCAATCCTAACAGATGCTCTCTGTCTTGTCTGACAGAGCAAAGAAGAATGGGCAAAAACTTTGTGTTTTTGTCCATTCTTGTGTTTCTTTTTCTTGGTTTGGGGGTGTGAAAACTTTTGCAGGGCACAATATCTGACAGCAAATGTTATAGTTTCATTTTCTCTAACACCACTCTAAATGCTTCACCGGTGGATGATTTGTTTCAATGCGTTTCTCCCTCCACAATTAAAACTTTGAGCAACTTTATCTCCTGTCTGTTTGCTGTAAAGGGCTCCGTGAGGACTCCCGCTCCCGCCTGAGGAGAACACGGAACCCTGCGAGGCGTCCTCCATTCTTTCCAGAATAGCTTTTGACGCACCCTCGGCCCCGGAGCGACCCAGCACCTCACCAAACCCCCCATCGTACACTGACCTCTTATCCCAAGACGACAATCTGCTTTCCTCCTCCTCCCCACCAACCAGGGCCGCTCTGTTGCCTCGGCCCCAAGCCGTGGGCTCACCGGGCCACCCGTCCCCGGCTCCCGTCCAGACGGACCTGGGACTCGGTCTCAGGCAAGGCATGGGCCTCGGTGCCAGTTTGAGCCCTGTTAGCACTCCCAGCACCCCGTACCTCGGCAACGGCGATGGCTCAAGCTCTGATTCTTTAGACAGACAAGCTGCTGGGCAAGAGGACGACGATGACGAGGAGGATGAAGACGACGCAGACGAGGACAGTAGTGAATACGAGAACTTAGTGAGCGACGGGTCTCATTTGCCTCTGGTCTCAGCCAGCGTTTTAGCTCAAGGCCGACCGGCTGCCCTCGGCCCCGACGGCGACGCCCGTGACTCACAAATGACATAGAAACATGCTACAGGATGAGAGAGGGACACGAGTCAGCGGCACACCTGTTGGCGGTGAGAATCTGAAGCAATCAAAGATGAGCATATGTAGACAAAAGGAAGTGCCAGTCCTGAAAGTGAAAGGCATACACACTTGTTTTCCCACGGTGTAGTTCGGTCATATTTTAGGGGAAACCTTGCAAGGCTTTGCAGATATGTCTCACTGGGGTAAAAAAAAAACAAAAAAAAAACTTGTCGTTTTTTTTTTCTTTTATATATTATATATATATATATATATATATATATATATTGAGGCCATTCAAGGTACTAAAATGTGTGTGGACCTGTCTGATTTCCGAGTCAGATGTGGATTCAACAAAGCAATTTCTGCCAGCTGGTTGGCTAACTTGCTTGTGATAAAACCGCTCTACACTCTCTTTACGTATGTTTTTCTGCATTCTTTGTGTCTCGTTTGCATCAAAGGCTGAGGCATCGTTTTTCACATTACTTCTTGCACAATTTATTTTTTTTATTCCTTTTTTTATTTCTTTTGAGCAATCCCTTTAAGAAAGTAAAGGGACATGTTCTGCTGCCTTTAAACAATATTAAACAAAGGCAAATGATTACTGACTTATTTGACTCTGTTCTACAGCGTCCAATGATTAAAGTTGCCTGTTTAAACGATGAATAGATTTCAAGTCAAATTTACTCTGCCACTTCCATAATAGGTGCTTTATATTCATGATATGTATATGTATTGTCACATTAACAGTTTCTCTACTTTGACTGGGAATATTAGTGACTCGTCTCTAGGATTATGTTCATGTGTTTTGCTGCACTTAAAACTTAAGATTCCTTTCTATTTTTGCTTTACCAATGCTGACATATTGTGCCGTTTTTACAGTCTCTGCTTTCTTCCCCCTCCTCTCTGTCTTTATTTTCATTGTACAGGGTTCACGGGGCAAACACGGTGTACTGTAGCTTTACTAACAAAATGCTTAAGTTCCCTTTGCTGCTGCAACACAGAGAGAGAGCCACTAGTAAATGTTGTTTCTGTCTGTTCGTTTTTCATATAAACACCTGGCTGCTACCTTCATTTTTACCGTGCTGGTTGTCTCACTACTGACCGTGCTCATATAGCCACTTCCAACACGCTTTATTACCGCAGCGTCTCTATGAAAGCTGTAAAGAAAGGCCTCTGGAGTTTGCCAATTTTGACAGTGGGAATTAATCTCTTTGCCTTCTTGTCTTTGCTTAATTAACAGCAGCGCTGGCACATTCTCATCTGCTTGGGCCGACGTTGGGTGTGTGGACCTAGATAATGTGATTTTTTTTTTTATTTTTTTTTTTATTTATTTTCCCATAAAACATGACCCTGCTTTAGTATACAGTGCCTTCCACTCTGGGCTGTCTGTGTCTGTGCTCAGAATCAAGATTTTAGTAGAGCAGTGAAAGTAGATAAACATCTTCTGTCTTTTCCATTATCAGCTTCCAGAGGAGTTTTTTTTGTTTGTTTTTGTTTTTACTTTAAGGTACTGCAACTATTTCTTCACTGCCTAAATATTTTCCATGTAATGGGCATGGGCCGGTTCGATTTCAATAAAAAGAAAATACTACAGTATAAATTTATCTCAAAAAAGATTTAAAACAAATAATCTAAGTCAGTTAATTAACAAAGCAAAGGCAATAGCTTTTACTGCTACTGAAATAATCTTCCTATGTTGACTGTTACAGGTATAATAACATAAAAATAACTGAATTCTCAGTTATTTTAATTTGGTGCATGGACTACTACGCTACTCCTTTTGTGACAGTGCCATGATTTATGCGTTAGTGCTGTGTGTGCTTTTCGTAATGGGAGATGGTTACAAATGGCTTAATTTGTTTGGGATAAGCAAGGGAAAAGTGCTGTAGTTTTTTCAGGGAGCTGGCTGGCAGTGCACAGTAAAAGAGGAGAGTGTCACCCTTAGCTCTTCTGTGTTCTACACAGCAAAGTCTTAAGAGTTTTAGTTCATTAGGTCAGTAATTCTCAAAGTATGATAACCTTGAGTAAAGACAGTTTTTTTTTTTCTGAATTTACAAAAACTAGATTGTGCAAAAAATACATGGAGAGCAAACTGTCTGCTTCTTAACAAACACGACTCCCTGGGAGCTGTTTACAAAATGTGACTTTATGAAAACTGGACATATTTACAGATTGGATGTTATTCTTGCCATCATGAAGTCTCTGAAAACTGCCTTTATCTTTCACATATTTTCTATATTTTACAATATTTAAAAACCGTACCTTTTTAAAACTTCAGAATACAATGAATATATAGGTAAATGGCCCATGCCTATTGTCTACCTGCATCCCGAGTTTTTCTCTTGCTGTCTGGAATGACTTCTGTATCTTAAAGTTGCAACGTTGGTTTGGCTGCCTAATTGCTTGAAACTGGAAATGCAGCCAAGTCCAATGAACTGGGAAGCCTTAAAGAAAAAGTTGATGACTGACATTTAGATCAGTGCGTTTGCAGACGGCGCCCACAGGAGCGGTGGATAACTGGGTTGCGGAACACCTTTTGCATGAACCGGTGATTTCTAGACACTGTTAAATTTAGCATGGACTCATGCTTGCACTGCACCGGATATATTTTGTGGAGGGGAGAGGTTTTGTCTTGTGAACAAGCTCGGCTTTATTTAGGCACTCGGTTTGTATGTCTTTTTTTTTTCTTGTGTGTGTTTTGTTTTATTTTGTTTTCCCTTGCTCTGATGTGTAATGCCAATGCATCACTGACCAGGAACTGGCACTCAAAATGACCTAGAGTAACAATCGTGCAAAGAAAAATGAAATGACTTAAATGAGCTTTTCAGGAGTGCAATTTCCTTGGAATACTGAATTAAGGAAATAAATAATGAATGTATATTAGACAGTAGTGGATAACGTATAAGCAGCACTTACTGTACTGTATAAGCTTGTCTCAGATGAGTGATGCAAAGGTATAGAGCAACATTTCTCAGAGATTGTCTTCTTATAATCTTTGTTCTTCACACCCTCTGATAAAAGTTTTGCGGGTGTTGGTGAAACCTTTGCAGCTCCCTGGTGCAGAAGATTGACCATATGTGAGAATCTACACTGTTTAGATCGACATGTTTTCAAGTTGCAGCATAATCCAAATGTATACTCACGTACTCTCACTGTACGAGGTGACCTTTTGCTTCCTCTGTGGAGTGGACTGTAACATAATCACCTCACCTTAAAGCACAAAGTTCAGTGCACACACCTTAGATCTTCTGGAATTTTATCTGGATTTGTGTATACGATGAAAGTTGACCAAGGACTTGTTTGGTTAAGCACAGAGAACGAGGTGGTATAAACCGAGGGATAATAAATAAGACATTCATATGTGATGGAATGCTCCTTTGTTTTCTTACATAAGTAGGCTACAAGTTAACATATTTTGCTCATAAAATAGATGGTATCGCAGTTATTTTGATCTCATATGCAGAATGCAGTAATATACTGTATATAAAGATTATAAAGATTATAATAATTATAAAAAGAATAAAACATTTTTAAAATATATTAAAAAAAATGTTGATTTTAATTAAAATTTGAAGTCACTTGGATTTTGTATTCAATAATTTCATGGTTTCTTTGTGTCATGTAGTTCACCACGAAATAATTAAAACTCACTGTGGCTCATTTAAAACTTTTTAGCACCTCATTAATTAACCTTAAAGTTTAGATCGGTTGTCTTGTTTACAGCTGTGTTTACTAAGCTTAATAATTAATTTAATTATAAAGCAATTATAAATGTATTATTTTTGTTGAAACATAGTGTTTTTGAACTGCCGTACAATTTCAATTCAACTTTGGTAATTGAAAAGACAGACTGTGTTACAGATGGACAAACAGGGTTCACTCATGAACAATTGACTTCAAAAGGAGTAGTACAAATCAAAAATGTAGTTGTATAGCGTGATAAATGTAACACCCCTTAGACAAATCCTAAAGATAATGCAGGCTTGTGAGAGTTTTACAGTTAGAAGGTGTTGGCTCCACCTTCTGACTTTGATAAGAGGGTAAAATATTTTTATGATGTGCGGAAACAAATAGCCTTTAAAAAATTAAATGCATAGTGAAGTAATTATATGTATATTGTATAAAAAATGTTTTAGCAGATGGTGTGTTTCAATTTTATTAAATAATGACTTATCTAGTATTTTTTTTTTATTGTGACACTACGATACTATTTAGCTACCGAAAAAGGCTAAAAAACTTTTTTCCCCTTTTTTTAAAAGGGGCAGTATTGCATGAAATTGACTTGTTTGAGCTTTACATAATGTTATTTCCTCATCAAAAACATACCTGGAGTGTAGCCTTGATTCTTTCATGCATATTTGAGAATTGCTTTAATCTAATCTGGTGGATTGAGCACCGCCTTCGAGACGCAGCTCCTCCTCAGAGATACAGTTTCTAAGCAGGCATGCTTCCGTCTCACAGAGCAGCTTTCACCCACAACTACCTCACTTAGATCCTTAAGACTAGCAGCAGGTTAAAAAAAAAAAAAACATTGTTTGAGGTTTAGTAAAGGAGTCATTTGGCATTTCTATAACAATTGAAGGTAATAGTCACTTGATTGTACTATAAATTGGCACTATGTAATAGTGCCCATTTAAAGTGCAGGTGTTGATAAAAATACAATTGTTGTTACTGCATCATGTGGCCGTAAAATAATTACGCACTAGTAAAATAATATTGAAATTTGCAGTGAAACTCTTCTAATTGACTCTTCTAAAATATTCATAGTAACCTAAAACCTTTTCTTAATTTTAACTTGGTCCAGAAATCATTTGTTTTTATTGAGTAATGTGCATTTGTACTTCCATACATTATTCTTCACAGATGCATAAAAAAACTGGTTAACAGTTAGCTACAAATACATATATACTTTTTATGCAGATAAATATGTAGAAATGCAAGTCATTTTGTATTATTATTGTGGTACTTAAGACCAGCATACATTTAATTTATTGGTGTAAAAATACGGGTATTTTAAAAAAAACCACCACCACCATATATCTATTTTTTTTCATGTGGACAAATATTTATATGGTCAAATATTGGCTCATAAGTTAATAATTAGATGGTTTATTATAGCACTTTTAGACCTCCATACATGTCATACATTTTACCGCTTAAGGTAAAATGACGGTTTCTCATTTGTTCCTGTTTTTTTATATCAGTAATAACATAAACATTTGGCAACTGATTTTCGTATGCGTTGCACAATTCAGAAATCTTATCGTACAGTTGACAATTATAATTTCGGACAGAGAACTGTTGCACAAGCTGTTATGCATTGCTGCAGACTGCTTGCTGCAGTATTTTTACGATGACATCATCCCTTTTGAGAAGATACCACGTGGCAGTTTGCCACAAATGCAACGTATTACGATGCACAAAATTAAATATTTTATTTTTAATCTCACACTAGTCTAGAAAAAGAAAACATATATATAAAAAGCCTGCATGCTGCTGTTTTTATTGCTGTCACATTCGTGTCTGTTTTGCATCCTCCGAGCCTTTTAACAGTTGGAATGGGAGACGTAGAATCTGATTGGTCATTACCAATGGATACAAACAAAAACAACCAATCAGCGAACTCGGCAGATTCAGGTGGTAAATCCTGATCCAGCCTCTGACTGTAACACGGCTCCGAGCCCTCTCTGCTCTCTCCCATAGAGTATTTTTCAACCCTGCTTCGGCTGCTTCCCTCCCCCTGTTCCGCCGCCATTAAAGCCCGTCAACCTGGGATTTGATCGGCAAAAAGGATTAAAATGATTTGAAGCGTCGGAACCAGCAAAACAGGGACGGGACTTTGGGGTGGGGGGGGGGGGATATTGTTCATTGGACCTTACACTTACTGCCAGTTGAACGGCAACCTCCCACAGAAAGAAGTAAATATGCGGTTAGTGTCGTGCAAGTGAGAAAATCCCGACTTCGGACCGGAGGAGAGGGTTTCTCCGTCCGGGAGGGGAAGCAGCAGGACACCGAGGAGTATGAACACGGCAAAGCAGAGGTGAGGGTTAACACTGCCGTCTTCTTGTACAACTGACTCGGGCCTGTCAGGCGGTTACGGCCAAAACATAATCTGGTAATGTTAGCGGGCTAGCTCGGCTGTAATTTCTGTCTGACAACCGAACCAACGGTTGGTTGTTGTGATGTAAAATAGCCACCAGCTGCTAACTCGGGATATAGCGTGTCTGTCGGCTGTGTAGTTAAACTATCGCTTCCAGGGAGGCTTTTAGCCGAACGGGCAGTTAAATTACTTCGTTTATTCAGCAGAAAAGTATTAACAACAGGTCTGAAGTAACTGGCTGGGAAAATAAGCCAGTTTTCGACGAGTCTTGTGTCTGGGAGCTATAGGAGAAATTTGCAGAATTTCTCACGGTGTGTTGGTAAACTTAGAGGCGTGGTGTAAACAGAGTAATGTTACTCCCCTTTGAGCTGCGAGGCAACTTCTTTTCAACAGCTCTCCTGTCTGAGGGACTGTGCAGGACGTTACAGGAAAGCGTGTGTGAGGTGTGGGTTCAGTTTCATGTGGTGGTAATAACTGACTGTGGGAGAAAATCAGATCTGGGGTTATGGATGGATTGCTAAAACAAAACTGACTATTTTCAGGATCCCTCACTAATAAAAAAAAAAAAAAAAAAAAAGGTCTGGGGGACCACTGAGTTTTTCCTGAAAGCCACAGAAAAATACACACCAGCAACAAAGTGGCAGAACAATAAAACACTGAGGCGTTCCAGAAAGTAGACCGTAAAAAGTACAATAAATGACCACAATGAAACAACATAGCTTTACAGAAATTAAGCTTTGTACAGACAAAAGATATGAAAAAAAACAAGCACAAAAAACAAGTTGTCCTGTCAGATGAGGTCAAATTGAAACTCGGTGGCCTACATGTAAAAGCGCTTCCTCCAGAGGATTAAAATAAAAACACTAAACACACCATCTTCACAGTGAAACATGCTGGTGGTCAGGTTGGATGGATGAAACAAAATACAGAGCAGTCCCAGAAAAAAATAAACCTGTTAGTCACTCCAGATTACTTGATACTGAGGCAGAGGTTGACCTTCCTGCAGGACAAGACAACAACCTGTAGTGTACAGCCAGAGCTATGACGGATTGTTTCAGGGTGGAATCGATTAATCGGATTCTTTGATTAATCAATTATTAAAATAATCATCAACTAACTTAGTGAGCAATTAACCGTTAGCTGGAGTGCACAGACTCTAAAAAGATCTTTTGATAAAAGAATATACTCGGAGCAGGAGGTAAACCAAAAGTGTACAAAATATTTGCATACTTGGCATGTAAGATGAAAAACAAAACATTAATCTGAGTGAAGGGTAATCATTACGTAAAATAGTCCTTTGTTGACCTTTACATCTTGTTATCATGTCATTCTCTCGTCAAAAACATACCTGGAGCCTTGATTCTGTCATGCATTTTCGAGAAACCCTTTAATTTCCCATGGCAACCAGTCAGTTGTGCAAAATGCCTGGGTGGACCTGGCTCCGCCTTCAAGGTGCAGCTCCTCCCCAGAGCTACAATTTCCAAGCTTCTGCCTCACAGAGCAGCCCTTCCCTCCGACTTCCCCTCTCAGCTCCTTCAGACTAGCCAGCAGCAATTAGCAAACACCTGGTGAAACTACGCATCTGCAGAGCTCATTATGCAAGCTACTTCTCAGTTCAGCGCTGACTGGTCAAAAACACTGTTAAAGGGTTAATATAGGAGGCAATGTTGTGATGACTTCCTGAAGGCGGAGTTTCAGAAAGAACTGAAGTGTTTTTTTTTTGTTTTTTTTTTTTAAAGAGGCAGAGGCCCAATTTCAATGTGTTAAATTAGGAAGTAAAATATCTTTTAAGTTTGATAGCATTTTTATAACAACTGAAGTTAACGCAATTACTTAAATGGCACTATGTGTCTGGAAAATATGTACTGTGTCTCCTTAAGTTTGAGCGATGTTGCATACAAGAACAGACTGACAGGTCAGTTTCTAAATGTGAACAGCTGGTACGAAGATATCATGTTAGGCTGTCATATTTTTATACTTTATTTGTATAACATTTTTATAAAGCATTAGATTAATCTGGTCCTTTTACTGAACTAATTTTTGTTCAGTAAACAAAAATTGGGTTCATCTCACAACATAAGTTCGAGGGGTATGATTTCTTTTTAAAGCCCTGTAATATTGCTTCATTGAGCCACGAGACAACTTCAAAGAGGCGCTTTGCCTCTTTTGCAGTCCGATTATCTAGCTCCTCTATAATAAAGGGGTGTGAGATATTTACATGCATCTGCCCGGGTGCCTCGCTCTCCGCTCTCATAATCCATCCATAATTTCCGTGCTTCTGTCAGTGTCTTAATCAGTCACGCGCTTCCCCGCCGAGAGTCGTGTTTCATCCGTCCTTGTCTCTTATTACCCAGCTCAGTTGTAGGGCACAGTTGCCTGCCATGCGTATGCTGCTTACAGTACGCCCTGAAGGTGCCATCGGGAATCAGTGCTGCACTTTAGGCTGCAGCTTTAAGAGGAATTAAAAACAAAACGTAGAAGTCCCAACTTTTGCAACCGTTTTTTAACGCCATATTTTTTGTTTTGTGCGTACTTCTAATGGATAATTACTCAAATTTGCTGCCCTTCTTTCTTTTCCCCCGTAGCGCACTGCTTGCTGTGTGATCTCCTTGAGAGCCGAGCTGCCAGTCCCACTGAACGGCTGGAAGCCTCCTCCGGCGGCGGCGCGACGATGACAGAGCTGGTTGCCAAGTGGGCCTGTGAATACTGCACATACGAGAACTGGCCGTCAGCCATCAAGTGCACCATGTGCCGCGCTCAGAGGCCCAGCGGGGGTGCCATCATTACTGAGGAGCCCTTTAAGAGCAGCCCTGCCCTAGATGCCAGTCTGCATCAGTGGGACCCCGCAGACCTCAGCAACAGTTCGTCTCAGGGGGGCTCCAGCCTGCTGATTTGTCCGGATTCCAGCGCGAGACCCCGCGTCCGCGTCACCGACGTTCCTGAGACGAGTAGCAAGTGGTCGTGTCACATGTGCACCTACCTGAACTGGCCTCGAGCCATTCGTTGTACCCAGTGCTTGTGTCAGAGGCAACAGGCTCAACAACAACAACAGCAGCTGCAGCAGCAGCAGCTACAACAGCAGCAGCATGGCCACCATGCAACTCGTCAAGGACATCACACTCGGCAGCCACGAAGCCCCACGGAGTCGCCGCAGACCTCGGGCTCCGGATGCCACCCGGCTGCCCCCGTCACCGCCACAGACCCCTGCGAGGAATACAACGACCGCAACAGGCTCAACACCCACACGCAGCACTGGACCTGCACTGCATGCACTTACGAAAACTGGGCCAGGGCACTCAAGTGCGTCGTGTGTGACCATCCCCGGCCCAACAGCCTGCTTGCCGAACCCATCGAGCTGGCGTCGGAGCCCGAGAGCCAGCAGCCGTCCTCTAAGCTCAACGAGCAGGACAGGGACAACAGGAGGGGCGTCGTCGGGCAGGGAACTGGGTGCGTGGTGGGGGAGTGGTGGGCTGCAGCACCAGCCAGAGGAGGTCTCCTCCGTCCGAAAAACGGGAGTCTGAGGTGAACATGGACTTCCAGAGAATCGAACTGGCGTCGGGAGCGGGCATTGGGAGCAAAGAGGAGCTGGAAGTGGATTTCAAAAAACTGAAGCAAATTAAGAACAGGATGAGAAGGACGGATTGGCTCTTCCTGAACGCATGTGTTGGTAAGTTTCGAGTTTAAGTGATGTTCACTTTAAAAAAAAAAAGAAAAAGGCTTCAGCCTCGTAAAAGGGTTACGATTCTTATCGTATTTGCCTAATACAACTAAGCAAGATATTTTTACAAGTTGTAAGACGACCTGTTTGAACAGACTTTGCAGAGTTACAAACAGATTACTCAGATTTTTAACCTACTGATTCTGGAATTTTGTGCATACTTAAAATGCCTCAGCACTGAGTGAGGAAAAATTTCTTCACACAGTTTGCCACCCATAATACACACCGATAGACACATGGAATAAGGGTAGATAAGCTTTTAAGAAGACCAGATACATATATTACTTTCTAATGAAACACATTCTTAACCTGTTTCCTCTGTTTTCTAAGGATGTGTGGAGTTTAACCTTCAGTCTCAATCCCTGTCTGTACGTAGGAATTCTCTAACACTAACAAGACAAATCTTAAAACCACAAACGGTTTCAGTAATCAAACAAAGATGTTTTAAAGATCTTTTTTATTTTCTTCATTCCTACATGACTGCAGATTGTTTGCTTCTAGTCATAATAATTGAGATGTTGTTTTTCTTGTCTTTAATATGAGTGGAGGTTTTTTATTGTGCGTAGTCTACAAAATTTTTGCTTTATCTCATGGTAAATGTCAGTAGTTTTCTGCTTCTAGCTGCCATGTTGGGATTGGCAGAATAAAGGAAAACACGCTGAGTATTTAGACTGGACAGAATTAATGAAGCATTATCCAACTTTCAGTGGTTGTCCCAAACATCATGCTTTGATAAATGCCTGCCATGGCAGTGCCGACTTGTTTCTGGATGACTGACTAGACAGCTGACATGCCAGCAATAAACATGTTAAATGAGCAATATGCACATCACATTTTAGAGAAATATGCATAAAACAGGATTTTTATTATGGTGATTATTTTTCAGCGCTTCATTCCAAAATGTTTCTTCTAAAAGAGACCTATTGTTGTTTCTTTAGAGAATTGAAATGAAGAGTTCTTGATGGTTAATTATGATCAGCTCTCGTGTAACAATAAAAGTTTGTATTTAATAAGGCTTGACTTGAAAACGCTGTCTCAAGTACCTGGCCAAGACCTGCTGACAAAAACTGTTGTTGGTGTTTGAAGGCATTGATAGATCGATAACCTGTAGGTGTTAAAGACCTGAAGTCAGAACTGATGAACACCAACTTAGGTGGTTGAAAGTACATTTGAAAAGTGAGACATTTCATAAACAATTGCTGCACGCTCTGCTACCAGGTGACGGTACACCTGAAATATTGTTTTTTTCCCCCCATACATCAGTTTTTGTTTCACAGACAGAAATACATTTACTAAACTCTTAGATGTTTTTTTCACTTCTTCTAAGTTTGAATCTTTTAGTTTGAATCTTTATCAGAGACACCAATGGAAATATCAATAATTGGGTCAATAATGTCAGGCCGTTGTCATTACTGCCAGCCATTTTTGTATTAGTTAGAAAGATTAGAAAGATTAAACCTCCTGATTGTCATTTTTGCTTGTATTTCACTAATTCCACAGCCTTCAGGTACCGAACGTTATGTTTAAGCCTCGGAGACTCTGAGCCTTTAAACGTTCCTCATCTAGGAGTCACATGCATCCTACAGTCTCCTACTTAGTGTGAGGAAACAGAGGTATGGTCAAAGGAACCTCCTATGAATACAGGCAACATGTTCAAACACTCAGCACATTGTCTGTTGCTCAGTAACCAGAGCTTAGAGAAATACTACTACTGACAAAGAAAGTCTTCGCTAATGTCTGCTTGTATGCACAACATGAAAACAATTAAAAATGGTAACGTGTCAAGAACCTTATGAATAAGGGAAATTCAAAACTAATCAGTGGAACAACAGGATCATCTCTGCTGCTTTAATACCCTGTTGCTTTGCCTCATGATCAGAACCACACCGGTGATCATCATTCACAGCTCTGCGGAGACATAATGCTGATTATTAGCTCATTAAGTCAATCAGATTGTCCGGAAATCATATCCACATGGAGCTTCTGGTGGCTCATGTTTTCCAGCCATCAGGAAAATAGATTCAGATAGACGGGGAGAAGGGAGAGGGGGGGGCAATAATGCTTTCACAGCATCTTCCAGCACTTTTCACTGGTGACAGAGAAGAAGAAAACCTTTCAGAACAGTCAATAATCAAAATAAATTCCTACATTGATCTTACATGGGCTCAGAGTTTGACAGTCCAAACCGTCCGACAAACCTTCTAAAAACATTGATGAGTCAAATTCTAGGTCTCTATTCGTCATGCAGCTTCTTTTTAACTTTTTAATATGTTGATCGTACAGCCTGTAGCAAGACCAGACGAAGGGTGCGCAATATAAGATGAATTCTTTTTCATCGAGACATCAGTGGGGATAGTATTAATATTCCAAACAATGTTTTTCTTTTGAGGGGAATGTAATTCGATATAGCCAGAGAGAGTGACATTCTGTCTGCTGCAGTTCTATTCTCTATGCTTTCAGACCTATCAGTGCTGTTTTCTAACTTTTTATGCTTCATGAACTAGCTTTTATGTGCCAAGTCGGAATGTGTTATAGGTGTCTATCAACTGAAATTAGATTTTTTTATTATTTTTTTTTAAGTTTGTTAAAACTCTTAAGCCCTAGTGCGCTTTTCGAAGTTAAGCTATAAATGTCCCCATGCTGGGAAAAAAATGCAGGAACTAATGGAAATCTGCTTTAGGTTTCTCTATAAGGACTTTTTCTCTTTTTTTCTACAAAGGAATGTTACATTAGCTTCATAATTTCTACTACAAAAAAGGTATACTTCTGACATATTCTGGGTAAGTTGGCTTGCTTTGGCGTGCTTTTTATTGCCAACTATGATTTTATTGGAAATAAACAGCTTAATGCACATGAGTGCATTGACATGTTTCTTTGTGGAGCACTCGAGACAGCCAAGGTATTTTGCTCTTTCCAAGTGTGAGCCTGGGAGGTGCATCGCCCTGTTAAAGTGGGTGGTTTAGCAGGTTGAGCAGACCTCAAAGTGCCAACTTGCACCATATAATAGTTTTTGTCTGCGTTCCTGTTGTGTCAATCGCTACGCAAACTAATAAAACTGGATGTTCGGTCCGTGTGTAGGAGGAGGAACACCACAATCACTTAAATTGGTCCATTTTCTCTCATCAGTCCGCCTTGAAGAGTTCATCTCTTTGTGTGTATGTTTTTTTTTTTTTGTTTTTTTTTTGTAGTTAGGCGTACCATTAAAAGTACAGTCGTGGCTGCAGGGCTAAAGGCACACCCACACTAATGGAGTATTTTGTAGGAAGTGGTGGCGATCCCATTCTGCCGTTGTACAGTTTCTCTCCTCTCGTGTGTCTCTCTCTCTCTCTCTCTCTCTGCGCCAGCCAGCTCCACATGGCACTCCCACTTTGTGTCTCTCCAGCTCCCACTCGCACACAGCTCACGCAGCTGAGCTTTGTGTGTGGTCCTTTGACGTGAGAACAAAAGCTCAGCAGTGTTTGATGCTGTCAAAATGCACGAGAGGCTGCTGCACGGGCATTTACTGTATGAGCTGGAAATGGGAAGACCCTGTTTGTATAGCTGCGAGGCGTTGAAACCAGTTTCCTCTTTCCTGTTTGATTAGGTTTTGTCATAATAACAATCATAATATACTCAGACAAATGATTTTGTTCTGGTTAAATGATGGAAAAAAAAGGAAATATGGTTCTTGTTGAGACCTATCACACATTTCACTGCATGGCAGCCTGTATTATTAGAGCCTGGTGCTGCTGTTGATGAGTTCAAAGTTTCACTGAAAATATTTCCATAAGTGGGCAGAGCTGCGTTTGATTGTGTACACGAGCAAGCGTTCACTTTTTTTTTCTTTTTTCGGTGTACTTCAAACTTATATAAACACTTTTTATGTCTTCAAGCTGAGAAAACTGAAATTTGGACTGTTGGCTGCAAATATTTGTCTTTGTGGGGATGCGGGATTGAACATTGCTCTTGATTCCGAGTCAGGAATGCGTAACCGTCAATACTTTTCTGTTTAAGAACAGGCAGTCCAATCTGGTCTGGTCAATCTGGTCAATGCCATTTATGCATATTTTGGCAGAATCATAAACGGGCAAATTTATGTCACAGGATCGCAGTATATGGCAACAATATCACAAAGTTCTGCCTAGATTGCAATAAATAATGTATGGAGTAAGGAGACCAGCAGTACAGTTAAAGGTTTTTTTTTTGTCACTTCTCACTTTTAGTAAGATATTCCATAAATTAGAATATAATTGTACAGTTAATTCATCTCAGTAGTTATATTTATTCAGTGAAACACATCATGTAGATTCATTGCAAACATAGTAATCATACCAAGCCTTTATTTGTGTTGATTGCAAAATTTCCCACTTGAAAACGCTATTTATGATTGGAATATTACATCAGACCAATGTGGATTTAATATAAAGTATTTTTAATACCTGTTTAAAAGTTGTTGCTTTTTTCTTTTTTTTTTAAATAAGCCTCAGCGGTATTGTATTGAATATAACTGTATTTAAACCTGAGTGGTGATTTTATGAGCTGATGAACTGGAACAGGGTCTGTGTTATTTTGTTTTTGTTTTGTTATCAAAGAGGAACACCAGCCTTGTAAAAGCAGCTGCCATAAAGCAGTATATCTTTATGAACTCGCTGAGCTTTCTGATCAGTAAAGCAAGAAAACAAGAACGGCAAAAATAATATGAATGCTTCATTGTGAAATTAGCCATAATAAAATATGTTTTGTGTAAGCCATGAGCCCAGGGATGAATAACTGGCCCATGTTGGTCCAATTTCTGATTTCAGAAATTGGCGGTGAAGATCATATTGGATTGATATTACTGACTGATGTTTTTGACCTTTATAGGCAGTCTTACGCACTGTCCACCTTTTTTCAATCTAATTTTTTTTTTTTTACATTAGACCCTTAAATAACAGAATAATTGTCACTTAGCCATCAGGCGTGTGATTTCATGACACAACCTTTTGTAAACATTGTGTTCCATGGGACTATTTAGAGAGTATTTGTTTATAATTTTTCAAGGGAAAGTTTGATGCTAGGTATGTTTTCAGGATGTCCTTTTTTTCTAAAAACAATAGCTATTTTCCGTGTCTGCTTGAATTGCACAATAGAAACCACCAGCATCTGTCTGATCTAACACGTCTCAACCTTCCTGCTAAGAACCAAAAGAGCTAAACAACTAACATTACTGCTTACCTCCTTGAATTGTCGCGCTTCCTCTAGACTTTGAAACAGTCAACAACCACCACATGGGAGAAACGCAATCTCATCTTATGTTTTATGCATTTTGCTGGAGTACATGCTGTCCTTTCCTTTAGTATTGGTAATAAAATTGCTTTATTCCATTTCCAAGTAACTGTTAAAAGCTTCATAAAACCCTACATAAAAAAAATCTAAGCTTGCCTTTAAATGCTCTTTTGTGGGAACTCACTGTTACATTTTGCTTTTGTAGTAGATTTGTCTTGAGTCGCACTTTATTATCTGTTGAAAAGCTGTCTCCTTTCCTCCGCTCATTTGTCTTAAAAGGTGTCGTGGAAGGTGACCTGGCAGCGGTGGAAGCTTACAAGACGTCTGGAGGGGACATAGCGAGGCAGCTGACGTCAGACGAAGTGCGGCTCTTAAACAGACCCTCGGCTTTCGACGACGGCTTCACGTTGGTTCACCTGGCCATCCGCTTCCAGAGGCAGGACATGCTGGCAGTCCTGCTCACAGAGGTCAGTCGAGAAGCGACGCGGTTTTACTTTTTAGCTGCCGTTTGCTGGGTTATGAGTTGCGTTTTACTGTAACCAAGCAGCCATTTTAGGTCAAGGGGAAAGGTGTGATCAACGTGTACAGGAGGGTGATTGACTATACTAAGACACTCCTCTTTGCCCTGATTGGTTGTCTGTCACCGGGTGTATTTCTGCAGATTGTAATAGGACCACAGGGAGGAGGTTGCTTTTTCTCTCTTCACAGATTCTCATATTATTGTTCTCATTACATTGTTAGGATAGTGACATATCCTAAAATATGTAAAAAAAAAAGACATAAAAGTTGCATACTATAGCTTTAAGGCTTGATATAGATCTTTCCTACATATGCTTGTAGAGGAAATTTTATATAAATACCCAGTAAAATGTAATAAATAAATTGGTGAAATACACAATTGTTTATTTACAAATAATTTAGCAATCACATAGATTTTATTACACAGGAAGACAGATTTTTATGTGTCAATATATATTAGAAGACAAAAAATAGACTTGCTCTGATTAAACCACTTCTCTCGATTTATGTTTGGATTATTGCGGTACTTGCATCTAGTGTTGTTTACAACTGCAAACAAACCCTCTCTATAAAAGCAATAAGGCCCACTTTTATTATTTATTATGATTATCATTCTGCAATTCCCACTATACTTTTATGTTGTTGGTGTTTTACAATGGATTTTTTTAGCACACAGCACCGCTTTTCAGTTTGTGCATCAACATCTTGCGTGAGCATTTCCCCGCCGGCCGTAGACATGTGCTGTGGTTGAGCTGCAGTTGGCCTGCTGTCACTGATTCTAGATTATCTGTATACACACTTCTCCTCCCACTCAGCCAGTGGCCCAGTTTCTTTGCTCCGGGGAGGGGACAGTGAGTAACCACCAGATCACCTTCCTAAAATGCTTCAAAGCTGACGGCAGCCTATATGTACACCACAGACGGGTCTGCTCTTTTTCCCGCCCTAGCAGCGGCACAGCTCTGACGGGTTCAAGCTAAGTTAGCTCAAATGCCAGTGTCTGCTGAGCTGTTGTTGTGAGCATTCAAAGCCTTTGTCCCCAAACTTCAAAACCAGAACAAATGAAACTATTTGGCAGTGTGTTTTTGGTTCAACACATTTCACACTTTTGCCCCTAAAAAATATCCCTATGTCTCTTTTTGCTTTTTATTGTTAGTATTTAAATGAGTTTAGTCCTTACAATTACCTTTCATTGTCTTTTTATCTTAACCAAACAGTGGCTGGTTATCAGTACAAAGGCATATCCAGGTTTTCATCATATCATACCAATAGTTTAAAGTCTTTTTAATAAGATGCCAGAAGTGAAGTTTTCTCTGGCTGTGTGGAGCATGGAGTGGCGCGGTGCCGCCGTTCTTCTGCTGTGCCTTGCAAGTCATATCCTTGAGGGGAAAAAAAAAGAAAAATTCACATGTAAATTCTTCTGGGTGCAAAAAAACACAGATAGTTATGGTGTTAAAGTGAATCAACAAGGTAGTTACACAAGGTAGGAATGACACCCATCATGCTTATTAAGTTAACTCTGTTTCAAAACAACTCGCATGTTGACATCCTTTGTTGGGATATTTGGAAGTGTCGAGTGAAAAAGACCCAGACAGAGTGACATATGGATTTAACAACCCCATTAGTGGCCTTAACAACTCGCTTATTGTAATTGTTCTATGGAAAACTTGTAAACCTTATTTGTTGCCCACGTTCAGAACTGAAAAAAGCTTTTGGACGAAGATGTGAAACGTCTTAAAGGAACAGGAGAAGAATCCAGGTTGTGTGTTGGGTAGCAGACCAATAATTTTTAACTTTTTTTATTTCTTTTTTATCAGTAAACAATAATTAAAATAGAAGGATAACATTGTAGTTTAATAGTAATTGTTTTGTTTTAGAAGTGGAAGGACTAATTGTTGCTTTTCTATTTGAAATTAAATGAACTGTATCATGTTTAGTCTTTTTTTTTCTTTTTAGATACTACAATGTATCATGCTGTAAGAATCTCATACCAACACACCCCTGGTGTTTATTATTGTGATCTGATTTTACATGTCGACAAGCTTTTGTCGTCCTACAAGCAAAAGCTTGTAACTTTTCCTCTCAGATCTCAGTAAATCAAATCATTTATTTGTCAAAACTCAGATAAAGAAACATGACCACCAACTATAGTGTGAAACGTTCAGGTTTCACATGTCCCTGAATAAAGCTTCCCTCTTCTTGTCAGGTGTCCCAGCAGGCGGCCAAGTGTATCCCGGCCATGGTGTGTCCCGAACTGACAGAGCAGATCCGCCGCGAGGTGGCGGCCTCTCTTCACCAGCGCAAGGGCGACTTCACCTGCTATTTCCTCACTGACCTGGTCACCTTTACCCTGCCTGCAGGTCAGCAGCCCTTCGGCTAGCAGACGAGCTTGAACTAACCGGCGGAGCAGAAACATTCATGAATATCATTACTGAAGCTGACGGGGTTCTGCGAATGCTCAGGGGGGGGGAAACTCTGCAGCTGCAACTGCAGCAGCAGCAACAGCGCATTGTCTGGCCTTTTTCTCTCTGGCCTTCTAAGTGTGTATCAGAATGCGTGTTTTGTTTACTTGCCTGGGATGAAATGGTGTGTTGTTCCCATGCTGACGGGGGGCATAATGCTCTGGTTGTCTTCATCTAACAGCCAGCACATGGAGGCTACCTCCGCCTCACTGTCTCAGCATTGTTCTTCCATAAAGACGATACCACCCCGCCAGCTGTTTATTTTTGAACCCATAAGAAAACTGTGTTTAGGATGACCGATGTTTGTTAAAATTGTTTTTGCATTCATTTATTGTGTGGCTGCTATTGCTCGTTCGCAACTAAGAATTATTGTTTTTTTTTTTTCTTTTTTCTTTTTTTTTTCACCATGTGTTCAGGCGTGAAAGTGCCGACATTGGCTTCCAGCCATCAGAGAAACCTATTCTGTTCTGTTCCAAACAGGCTATGCATTCATTAATATCAGCTAAAGAACAAGCTTCTGTGTTCAGAGCAGCTCAGAGCTCACTGGGCGCTGTACTGTAAGTTGGCTTTAGGTGAAATAAGCCGGGATTTCACCGTGAGCCGATCAGACATTTGGGCACACTTGACGTCAAGATAAATGTCGGACATTTTTGTCTGTCTGTGATTATTTTTTAATTTTTATTTTTGACAGTTCATTTGTCATCAAACAAGCAATTCTAGTGAGTTTTATTACAGGGAATTGCTTTCTCTGCAACTCTCTAAAGGATATAGTGCAAATATTACTGGGCATGTATTATGTTACCAGTAATGTTAACATATAGCGTTGATCCTGGGTGGAGTACAGAAAATATTGCATTTGAAGTTCAAGTTGAATTAAACTGTGCAATTAAACGAAGGAAAAAGTCCACAAGTTAAATATTGTTCGACTTAGTTAAATGTATTTTATTGTATTATTTCTGTTTTCCCTTTCAGATATTGAGGACTTGCCTCCTGCGGTTCAGGAGAAGCTCTTCGATGAGGTGCTGGACCGAGACGTCCAGAAAGGTGAATAATTTACTCCGTCAGCTCTGCGCCTTTTTGCTGAAGTGTCACCTATCTGACAACGGTCCGGTTGCTAGGCGAACACACGGACTCCTTTCACAACCCGCGCACAGCAACAAAGAGGCTGCCCCCACACCGGCAGTGTTGCGTTACATGGATTTTCCCTCCCGCTAACTCTGTTTCTTAGTGGCCAGCTTGTTGCTCTGCTTCCCATCATGTGTACCGCTTTCACTCTGCGCTAATGAGCCCAATTGAGTTTCAGGGTTTTCTCTGATCCTCGTTTGGGTGAATGTTAAAGAGTTCAGCCTGGAGACATAGTAGCATGCTGAAAAAAACGAAGCTTTCACCATTTACTTAAATGCAAACGGTTGTGTGGGGCTTGTTAAATCACTTCACTATGGGAAATGTTAGGTCTTGTAGTAACTTTTTTTCAGCCCCTCCACAAAAGCTGTGTGTTTGCTGAAGGATTGAAAGTAAACAGTAAAAGTAAACTAAAGAGTAAGCCAGGTTGACTTTGCTTTAAACCCGTTTACCTTTCCACGTGAAGACGCATCTTACACGTGGGTTCGGTTTTGTAGTAAAGATGCTGAAAGTAGCACTCGTAACCGATGCCGTCTCCTTCTTGGTCAGAACTCGAAGAAGAGTCTCCCATCATCAACTGGTCTCTGGAGCTAGGAACGAGACTGGACAGCCGGCTCTATGCACTCTGGAACCGCACGGCGGGGGACTGCCTCCTCGACTCGGTGCTGCAGGCCACGTGGGGCATCTACGACAAGGACTCTGTGCTCCGCAAGACTCTTCACGACAGCTTGCACGACTGCTCACATTGGTGAGACCTGCAATCTCAGCAGCAGTAGCATAAACACCAGTGACGCGTAGCTTCCTCTTAAAACTGCCTTTGACCAGCGTGACTGATTCTGAATGAAGCTCCGACTGTTGGAGTTGTATTTTAACCAGAGGACTGAAGGATTTAGAGCGAAGTGTGCAGAGATTGAAATATTTTGACTGATTACCAATCTGATCCCAAATTTGAGCAATTGAGTTATTTTTTGTTTTTCACTACCGACGTTGTCGTGTGTTAATGTTCTAACCTTATTTCACTGAAAAACACTGAAAAATATCCATGAAGCAATTAAAAACTTGTTCTAGCTGCACATGAGGTACCGCTACAATATCCATCCATCCATCCATTTTCTTGACACCCTTGTCCCTTAGTGGGGTCGGGAGGGTTGCTGGTGCCTATCTCCAGCTAAGGTTCCGGGCGAGAGGCGGGGTTCACCCTGGACAGGTCACCAGTCTGTTGCAGGGCAACACAGAGACACACAGGACAAACAACCATGCACACCTAGGGACAATTTTGGAGAGACCAATTAACCTAACAGTCATGTTTTTGGACTGTGGGAGGAAACCAGAGTACCCGGAGAAAACCCACGCATGCACAGGGAGAACATGCAAACTCCATGCAGAAAGGCCGGGCCGGGAATTGAACCCAGAACCTTCTTACTGCAAGGCAACAGCTCTACCAACTGCGCCACTGTGCAGCCACCACCGCTACAATATATAAATGAAAAAGTTCAGAACATTTCTGTCCAAAGTGCTGGATTAACTTAACTAAAAAAAAACGTCAGTTTCTTTAAAAAAAACTTGCACAACAGGTTTTTATGTTTTGACCCTCTTAGCAAAAATAAAGTGCACAGCAATATTTTGCTTTCACAAAATCACAAGGTTTGAGGTCAGCCGAGGACAAACTAAAAAAAGAACTTAAACCACCAATAAAATATCGTGTGTTCTGGTTTTACTCGCAGCTCAAAATAAAAAAAAGGGAAACAAAACAAAAAAACGCAGAAGCTTTGTGTCTAAATATAAATGAGATGGATTTCACATGGCAGATCACTTAAAATTAAAGATCGATGCACTCCTATGGTCATGTCCAACACTGGAATTGCTCCAAGACACACATTTTAACTACATACGTTCCCAGCAAATAAAAATAGACCTGGTTGTTAAAAGTCCTGGTCATGACATTTAGGCTCTAATTTCTACCCAAGTCGATCGGTTTGGGTATTTGTCATCACGGACTCCCAAATTTGATAACACATAAAGATCGATCCAGTCAAAACCTAACTGTCATAAAGTTTGACGCCTGCTAAACTCTCATCCTGGTGACGATGTGACTCTCTGTTTTTATATGACTCCGTGATTGTTGGACTAGTAAAATATTTCAGACAGTCCAACTTACTGATGTGCAGACAAAACTAAAAGAAAAGGTTCAGGCAGACAGGAAACCACAGCACTCAACACAGCCTCTCTCTAGTCTTTACTGCCTACCTGATTTGTAAAACGTAAAAAATGTGATCGTTGGGGAAAAACTAACATTTTAGATTAACAGCATAAAGTGCTAGAAATTAGACGTAGTTGAGTTTCCGTTACAAATGTACACAAAATGTTTTTTAATATTATACACGATTTGATTTTTTTAAACTGAGGAGGATTCTGCAATTTTTTTTTTTGCCTTTCTTAAATTCCTAAATGAAGTGAAAAGAAAGTATCCCTTATTTCAAAGGTTTAACCCAAAATGTTTTCGCCATGCAGCATTCTACGTGCGGGGAAGGCTTCAGATATTTGCAGTAATGCGAGCCTCATAGTGGAGCGCGAGTAAGTGGAAGAAAATGCAAACCATGTTTTCTCTCGCACTGTCACACTCTGCTCAGAACTCATTCCCACAATAAAAAGACAGCAGCCTTTGTTTGTGGGAGAGCATCAGACGTAAATGAAGATGAGATTCGTTTGAGTCACGTCTACTTGGAAGGAGCTGCAGCTTTCCTAAAGCTCCGAGCAAGACTAACAACAAGAACCACATCCCCATGTCTCGGTGCGCACGGTTGAAACAATGCAACAGCCTAAGCCGTTTGTGCGTCTTGCAGGTTTTACAGCCGCTGGAAGGAGTGGGAGTCGTGGTATTCCCAGAGTTTCGGTTTGCACTTCTCCCTCCGAGAGGAGCAGTGGCAGGAGGACTGGGCCTTCATCCTGTCGCTCGCCAGCCAGGTACACGTGCACGAAAGCAAACACCGACGTCTTAGCGTGGAGGACAGGAGGTTGTTGTGTTTAAAGCACGGTCCGCTAATGACGCATCAATTATGCAAGAAGGTTTCTTGCTTTTCGCCGTCGTAAACATTCTCCGTAATGTCCCGGGAAAGTGCCTTCTGTCTGTCATCAGCACTCTGCTGAATGACCTCATCCACCAGGCATTTGGTGGATGAGGCATTTGGGTGGGATGCTTTATATCTGGGTGTGAAAGCTTAGTAATAATTTGATGTGTTTTTTTTTCTTTTTTTTTGTTTTTTTTACAATTGGCAGCATAAAAAAAGGGGTTTCCTCTTTTATGCTTTTCCTTACTTTTCTCCTAGATTCTTTTCTTAAAATTTTACAGTGTCTTTTACTTTGTTCCACAGCCAGGATCCAGCTTGGAGCAGACCCACATTTTTGTTCTTGCACACATACTTCGTAGGCCAATCATCGTCTACGGAGTGAAGTATTACAAAAGTTTCCGAGGTGAAACACTGGGCTACACTCGTTTTCAAGGTGAGCAATCAGTTCTGTCTGAGCCGATGTTGTTTACCTCTAAAATCGATGTTTTTCTGTTTTGTTTATTTTTACGACGAAGTGAGTCTTTCCAGTGGGTGTGGAGGAAGTAGACTTTTATTTTGAAACGGCCGCAGCCTACATGTGTCCACATAGCTCAGATGCTTGACAAAAGTCATCCTACTCTAGTGCCATTCATTCATTTGTTTGTTTGTTTTTTTAGTCTGTTTGGTTCAAAACTAGAAAAAGTGTCAGAGGAGCAAAAATACAACAAGGCAAGTAAATTTCCCACGTGGAAACTATCAGGATAAGAAGTCAGAGCTACATGTGAACATGAAGTCTACTTCCACAACCAATACTTAAGACAGTCTGGATTCAATTTGCTCTTACTGTTGCTGTGCTGGACTTGATGAAAATCCTCAATGGGAGCCAACTACTTGTGGTAAAAAGCCTCCCTGATGGACCAGTGATTTACAGTTGCCAGAGCAACTCGGCTCTTATGTGGATGCCTTAAAGGAGCGTTGATCAGAAACATTGTACTTATTTGGAGAGTTGCTGAGCAAAACTCAGATTCATTATCAGACGTTTAGGAGTTACAAAAGCGGAGATGTTTTTTCCAACTACAGAGGTTTATTCCAGCAAATCTAATCTCTGGGATACTTGCATCTCTGTCTTCAGAACTCCGTAGTGTTGCAAAATCTTGCCAAGCCTATTTAGTCGTGATTTATGAGTTACCACATCTTATAAATCCTCAAGTTTCCAGACAGAAACCTTAGGACCGAGTATAAATGGGCTGAAACAACACAGGTGATTAGAAACATCCCATAATCCATTTGTCATATGTACAAAAGACCATCAGAACTATAATTCTGTTTGTGCGCTCGTGGGAGTTTATCACATCAAAATATCACAGCGTAATGCACATAAACAGGCCATAGAATGACAGTAACGGATGATAACGCTGTTGTTTGCTGCACATTATACACTTGGAGAAAAGGTAGTTGTGTTGACAAATGTTAATTATCCGTGTTCTTCAAAGTTAAGTAGAGTCATGGATAAAAACTGACTGCGTTCGAACGGAAAACATATTCATACCAAACTTCTTCATGTTGTGTTCATATATTTTGTTTGTATTTTTAGATGATTGTTGCCATGTTTCTCATGGCAACAATCATTAACAACCCGAGCTGGTTCAGTTATTCTTGGGATTGTTCACGTTTGACATGCAAACTGATGTCTGCGAAGGGTAACATGGAGGACAGTGTGAGTCAGTCTGAATGTGTTGAGACTTAAGTGTTTCTTAGTTGTTGTTCATCTTTGTTGCTGTACTATGGTTGAATTTATACAGTGTGGAAATGCTGTTACAGCCATTTCCAGATTAAGTAGCAAAAAGCAATCCAATCTTCTTAGCATATTTAGTGGCTCCTGCCCTTAACTTACTTTGTTAAAATCTGAGCTGTGAAAGCTCTTAGGGGTGTTCTTATCATTTCTGTATTGACGTTCAACTGAACTTATTCTTTTTGATAGCGGTTAAACAGGAAAGTAGGTAATGAGAGAGGAGGAGGACATGTGGTCATCAGGCGGGACTCGAGCCTGTGACCTCCACTATGAGGTCTGGGGCCTCCATACGTGGGCTGTGCGTTACCCCTGCACCACCACAGCACCCCATTTTTAGGATTTTTAAAAAATGATATTAACCCTAACTGTCATTACAAAATACCAAACAACTCGCAGCTGAATGTGACACAATATCCCAATAAGAACTTCATTATTTATGAATGTGTTTACTTTGTGTGTGTGTGTTAGCTTCTGATGTAAAATGGAGCGTGTGCAAACAATGTTTCAGCTCAGAACCAAGGAAGAACTTTGTTCCTCTCCCGGATTTAACTACACATTATAGAAGTTGTTGGTATAGTTTTTTTTTTTATATATATATACTGTATATAACTGCTTTATTTCTCCTTTCTATTAATTGCATTCAAATTGTACGTCAGATGTTGAAATCTCTTAAATGTCATTGATTTTAACAGTTCATATTTTTACAAAGGCTGACCCTTTGTGTTTGCCCCTCCCCGTCCGTCCCAGGTGTGTACTTGCCCCTTCTGTGGGAGCAGAGTTTCTGCTGGAAGAGCCCCATCGCTCTGGGTTACACGCGAGGCCATTTCTCAGCACTGGTTGCCATGGAGAACGACGGCTTTGACAATCGCGGCGCAGGCGCCAACCTCAACACAGACGATGACGAGACGGTGACGTTCCTGCCCCTGGTCGACAGCGAGAGGAAGCTGCTTCACATCCACTTCCTGTCGGCACAAGAAGTAAGGAGTTCCACCACTGAGACTAGTTTTACCTCTTTGTGCGTTTGTTCCAGTGTGTGAAAATGCTTTCATCTAAACCATTCCATTGTGCGGATTTAAGCTCGCTGTCCTATGTTTCATAGCATTACATATTTCACGTCTTAAATGTTTACTTCTGCATCTTCTTTCAGATGGGAAACGAAGAGCAACAGGAGAAGCTCCTTCGAGAGTGGTTGGACTGCTGCGTGACAGAAGGCGGCATTCTGGTGGCGCTGCAGAAAAGCTCCCGCCGCCGCAACCACCCGCTCGTCACTCAGATGGTGGAGAAGTGGCTGGACGGCTACAGGCAGATCCGCCCCTGCGCCTCGCTGTCCGACGGCGAGGAGGAGGAGGACGACGACGACGAGTGACTGAACTGAAGCGGAAGGAGGGAGCGGGTCTGGAGGAGGCAGGACTCCTCCCTCCTCTCTATTTATTTATCATTTACCTTTCTTTTTTTTTTTTCCCCCGTTTGGTTTTATTTTGATTTTCCTTTGTTTTTTTAATTCATTTTTTTTCGACACGGACAAACTGTGAAAGCCTCCAGCAGAGGACAGGGAACTACAACCCTCTCTCTTCCTGTTCCCCCCCTGCTCCCCTATTTCAACCTTTCACACCTCCAAAGCTACAGAAGACATGGCTGCTCTTCTGGTACACACAGCCACTCGGACGTAATTCTTACAGAAACACTTTGAATTGTTTAATCAAACCAACTCCAGACTGACAAAGATGTGGAGAGTTAGAGGTTCAGGAATGCAGAAGACCCTTTGTTTCAAATGTAAAAGAAGAAAAGAAACTCATCTTTATCCATAGATGTAAATGCATGTGGTTGTTCAAAAAAAAAAAAAAAACAGTTAAAGGAAATATACCAGCATTTATTTAAGGTAACACTTTATAACTATTCAGCGTGGGCACTGACAAAAGCACACTTCCAACCTGATCTTTTCGACGTGTTGTACAGGAGTTTGGCTTGTTAAGCATTTTTTTTTCCTGTGTGTGTTTGAACTGACAAGGACAAAGCCAATAAATATAATCTTCAGAAAACCAGAGATTATATCATAATAAACGACTTATTATATATCCTTATTATAAGCAATGCACCTTTATGGAAACGTTTCTAATTAATTATCATTGCTTGAAATAAGATATTTTATGAAGGGAGATTTGCCCTCTAAGGTTTAGCACATTAACAAACATGTTTGGATATTTAGTTTACTTTTTACAGACTGATTGAACTGAGAAGTTGTGTGTGTGTGTGTGTTTGAATTTATTCTACATATTTATTGTTTGGAAACTTCTTTGAGCTAATAAGAGCTTTATGTATATTTTTCTCCAATTTTTATTTCCTTTATTTTTTGGTGAATTTTATTAATTATTCTCTCAATCTCGATGAAGACACTTTTGCACAGAAACACTGTTGCTGTAAAGGAGAGAACCAATCTTGACAGTGGGAAGTTTACTTGCATCGTTGCATGGGATTTAGTACCTCATCTGAATGCTTAAATTCTGGTGCTTTTTGTTTTCGTTTGTGTCGTTTCCTGGACAGATGAGACGCGTTCAGTGTTATAACTCTCTCTCTCTCGTTTCCGTTTGTTCCCTTCAACGATTGGTTGTCCGGCTCACACGTGACGGTACATGTCGGTTCACCTCTGTAAAGTCTGTTTGTCGACCCCACCCCGTCCACGCCATTTGTTGTGAGAAATTGCAACACCTACAACCAAAGCTGACATAAAAGAAGAAGAAAAAAATAAGTTGTTAATCCCTTAATTTTTTGCTGTGAATGTTTGCATTGCTTTCCACCCCCCCCCCCCATCTTGTCATTGCATACTATAACCTCCTTCGTGTTTCATTCATGTCATACATGTTTTGAACATCACCTATGTGTTGCTTTGTATTTATACAATAGTTGAAGTTGTAACTATGACGGTTTGTGGATTTTAGGCCTGACTTCACTAAGCGGAGTGTAATGCAAAGAAAAGGCAAAATATGGAGAAAAAAACAAATAAAACCTTTTTGAATGTCGAGACTGAATTTCTCTCTGTTTGAAATTCTACGGCTGGAAAAGCAGCACTCTGGTTTCACGGCTCTCTCCTCTCATGTGGGGGATTTAGAGTATATCCGGAAAGTATTCTGAGCTCTTCCCTTTTTCCAGTTTTCATATAAAACCCATTCTGTAACAAGCATTCAATCATTTTAATTAAAAAAAAACTTTTTTTTTTAAATCGGACTACACTTTTGTTTCAAACCAAAAGTTTTTTTTAGTTATTTCAGGTTTATAAGTTCACATAGACAAAGATTGCTTTTCAATAATTTGAGAAAGTTCAGATGATGAGCTCATGGCTTTGTACGCTTCAGGCAAATCACAACGAGTTACACGGAGCAACATTTGCGGATATAATTTGAGACTTCGTCTCAAACACACTGTTTTCTTGTGCAGTGTTGTTCGCGTCAGACAGGAATATGTTTGGATGCTAAAATATTTAAATCAATTGTAGAACAAGAGCAAAAGACTTTGTGAAGATGGTAAGGGCGTCATTCGCCACCGAGAAACCGTCCCAACGAGATTCCACAGCCCACTGCTGGCAGCATAGCAAAGTTACCGAAAACCTCAGAGCAGAGTCGACAGTTGCTGGGCTGCGTTGTGTCCAGAGGTCGCCAACCTTCTGCAGAGTTAAAGCTACCGACTTCATGTAACCTTCAGATGAGCTGGTGGCCTGAGAGTTGAGGTTTTCTGTGAATGGACTAATATTTTCTAGCAGTCTGCATGCAAGCCTGACATCATCAAGGTGTTGGAGGCAAAGGTATAAAGCACTATTTCTCAGCGCTCCTCCTCAGAGCCCACTGTACCACGTTTAACATGTTTCCTTTCTACCACACACTTGACTTAAATAAACAGGTGATTAAAAGGCTTTTGCACCACTTGAAGGCGTACTGACAAGGAAATACCTTGAGGACCAGGGTTGCGAATCATTGGCGTTGCTTCATGATCCCAACAAGAGCGAACAATTTCATGACCAAGTTCAAGTTTGTGTGAACAGTTTAGGGATGGTTGCCTTCGTGTTCCTACTTCCAAAAGACATGGATGACAGAGTTTGGCGTTTAAGAACTTGACTTTACTGAACCCAATAGTGTGGACTCGTCCCACAACGTTATCTGACCTCACAATCGTGCTTCCAAAACACGATTGTGTTACATTTAGTATAAAATGTCCACAAAAACTCTCCGAGAGACTTAAGAAAGCCTTTAAAGAAGACTTCAAACTGTGAAGAAGCAGCTGAGTGTCTTGTTTTGGTAAGACACTGTAATGTACCACTCTGTATTTTAAAGATGTAATTTATAACAGCAGGCAGTCGTTCACAAACCCATCTGCAATGCCAACTTCTGACCACTAGAGGGCGTAAAGAAATCCGCATCTATAGAAGAACATAATGACATTTTAATAAACAAGACAAAACGAGATTGCTGTTCTACAAATACATTACTCTGAGAAATTAATTGCTTTATGAATTCAGGAAAAATGTTTTTGGGGATCATGATTTAATGTCAACAAGTTCAAATATCTTTTTTATTCAGCTCTAATCTTTTCCAAACACAAGCAAATGGGAAGAAAAAAATATAATGTAACGGAGGGGGTGTTTCGATCTCTCTTGAATAAAACTTGAAGCTTCATAACATTTAAAGTACTTTTTGGATCATGGTGCAAAGGAAAATAATAATGGCCAATCGTAAATCAGAACAGTAAGTTTTATTTATTGGTTCCAGCTGCACTGTATGCTATATGTTCACCTTATACAAGAAACAAATACAAATACTCACACTAAAAACCAAACAATCTGCTAGCAGCCACGTCTTTCTAAAGTTCTGGTGTTGAGGGGATGGATGGATGGATAGATGGATGGATAGATGGATGAATGGATGGATGAATGGATGGATGTGGCCGCTGCTTGTTCACAGAGCCTCCAGGAACCCCATCTGGCTCTCATCACAGCAGGGAAAACAAAGGTGGAACTATGACAGGGAGCGATTGAGAGCGAGGTCGGCCACATCAGGCTACATTTATATGAACATTTAACAAGGCAATACGAATCTAACAGGAGTGAAAACCTTCCAACATCAAAAAAGAAAAAAAAAATTACATTTGATTTATAAAAGAAAAAAAAAAAACACCGAAGAAAGAAAAGCGGTAATCCAGAGTTTCATCTTGTTCTGTTCAGATTTGATGTTTTTGTTTTTCCTGAGTTAAGACATTTCCCGTTTCGATTCCCCCTCCCCACCCCGACGCATCCGTATCTCGCAAGTGTGTTGCTGCCATGCAAATCAGGTCCTTTGGATCCCAACAAACAATATTGTGTTCATAACAAGCAAACATCCAAGGTACTTTGAAAGATTACATCTCAATTTAATGCTATTTCCCAATTGTTTGTGTTTCTTTCTTCCTTTTTTTGGTTTAAAAGGGTCATTCCTACCTCACAAATCCAAATGTTATTCCACATCTCCTTTCTCCTAACTTTTCTTTACATTCTGGGGGCACAACCCTTCACAAACCGAGACAGGCGAAACTAGAGTTTAGGTCGAAGGAACTCCTTTCTTTCTTTCCTCCTTTCACGACTGTAAACCCTCGAGTTTTTCACAGACTGAATAACTGAAAAAAAAAAAAAAAAAAAAACAGATACCGATTTTCAACAGAAAGACAGAAAAATAACCATTCAGAATGGAGTAAAACAAAAACATGTATTTGAGCAGAAGTGTGAAGAAAAAAAAAAGAAAAGAAAAACACTAAAGGGAATATTAGTCTCGACACGGTCCAGGGAGGATGGGGATCAGGTTTCCGTTCTGCTTTTAGTTCCTGGTAACGCATCCCAGAAGTCAGAGGAAAACCCCCATAATATAGATGGAATGGTAACAATATAAAGAAAAACTTCACTTTCTTTTTTTCCCAATCAGGAGGCAAAATCAAATCTGAAACGGGGAGAGAGTTTGGATCTTCTGCGCAGGAGTTTGACAGTCGCTCAGTCCCATCTTTTTGTGGCAGCTCAGGTGTGCACCGTCGTCCACTGTCCTCACTTGGGTCTAGTGGTTTCATACAAAAAAAACAAAACAAAACAAAAAAATAACAGAGTGCGTAACACATTGCCCCACAGGCAGTTTGCTGGTAGGTCCAGATGGCTGAAGTCAAGCTTATGTTTGGATGGGTTGACTCGGTCGGATCCTTGGTTTTTACACTGGTTTCGTGACCCTGGTCAGCTCCGGCGGCGGTCCTACTACGGCTCAGTCATGTGCTCTCTCATGGGGTCGCCGTGTTTGGAGGGTTGATGCGGGGAGGCAGCCTGTGACGGATGGGTGCCAGGGGGGAGCGTGTGGGCGATGGGCAGGCCCCCAGGCACCAATCCCTCCATAGGTCCGATTATCCCGCCGGGTGCGACGCCCATCACTCCGGGAGGAAATCTGAAAGGGAACGCACGGAGTGAACAAACATGGAGATGTACACACTGGAACTTATGTGGCGACGAGAAAATAACAAAAAACGTTCCCAGTAAACGGCCGTTGTCTGTCTCAATTTGGAGACGTATTTAAAAGGTCATTATGTTGAGATTTTAAAATTTTATGGTTTAACTGATTATTTCTAAAGCACAAAAATCAACCTTAAACTCTATTTGACTAACACAGCAATAATACAATTAAGTCACAGGCTTGTTGGCCTTATCTCAAAAAATGTTCACATTTTCAATGATATTTTTATCACAACAGGCAACAGCACCTGGTCTGACATAAAACATCGTGTATAAAAAGAGGTACGTCAAGTCAATCAGAGTCTTAAAAACATCGTCGTTTTCAAGGCAAAGAGTAAAAAGGATGAAAAACAAATGTCAAAACGTAATTTTGTCATTTCGGATTGCATCAATTTCACCACAAAATCCATACATTTGTTAATCTTTTTTAACATTTTTCACACTTCTCACAACTAGAAACTTGATGTAGTAGTACATATTTGTGAAGTGGAGAGAAATTATGTGTTCAACCCCCTTTAACTCTGAAACCCCTGCATGAAATCCTAATCAGTAAACAAAGTCCCACCTGTGTGTAAAGTACAACTCTTTTGCGAAGGCCTGAGAGATCAATAAAGAACAAAAAGCCTCAGTGTTTTGAACATCTCAAAAGAGCATCGAATGGAGAATGGAGAGTAAAGGCTAAAAACTGGGAAGAAGAATTGGACAAAACAATTTTTAGAGGCTGCAAAAAAAGTGAGGATTCAAGAGCGACTTGTAATTAGGTCTTACAGTGGTCTAGTCAAAGTTATTCTGTAATCTAATTCAAACGTTTCGAGGTATTAAGATACATTCAATTGAATTAAACAAATTAATCTGGAGCTATTTTACATTAGAAAAAAAAGAATTGATGTACAAAGTTCATGGAACTCTATCCCTGTAATTAATATCTTATTGTATCGTTTACTTAATTCTTATATTTTTATTGCATAATTGTCTTGCATTTTATTTATTTTATCTGCCCTTTAGTTTGTGTAGCAGTTTATGTAGAATGAGCTGCCAGAAATGTGGCTGAAAACATTTACACCCCCCCACACCCCTAATGTTTCGGGGATTACCTCCACTTTCCAACCATGCACCACTTTCCTATCACACAAAGTCAAAAGAAACCGTCCTGATAACGACACTGAAGTTTGTGGCTGCAAACAGAGCAAAATGTGAGAAACGTAAACAACACTCCGAGCTAACTGTCCGTAGCCCATATCTTGTTTCTCTTTCCTCTTTCAACCCCTCCAACGTTAGACGGAAACACGAGTTGTGCTTTGGTTCCTGCTGAGGGGCGGGAGGTGGAGGGGTGGCTGGGGGAAGCTGGGGCGGAGGGGCGGCGGGCGCAGTCACTGGGCGTGGAGGTTAGCGGGTGAAGGAGAACAAGGTTACAGCACTCTGCAGGGTTTTGTTGTCATTAAGAATCTTTCTTTTGAATTCATTTACCTGGTAGAGAATTAGGTATATAATTTGTCCTGCATCCCCCCCGTTGCTATGGCCTGTACCATGGTTTGGTTCACTCGGCTGTGTGAGAGAAGCAGTTCAGGCTGGTTGAGACAGTGTAGAGAGACTGGGAAGGGCACAGCCTAGACTTATAACAAGCTCATTTGGGCCAAAAAAAAAAACAACAAAACACACAAAAAAATTGAATTCACACAAACACAAATACAAACTCTTCAGACCGCCCCAGCCTCGCTACTGCGTGAGTTGAGATGGCACAAGTTGCTCACCGCTTGGCGTGAGACAACCTCCTACCTGTAGGCAGCACCGTTGATCTCGGGGTGGACCTGGGGCTGCTGCTGCTGCTCCATCATCCCCCACGGCACCGTGGACACGAAGAACTCTTTGTTGACGCAGTTCCGCAGGCTGTCGGGAATGCGACCTGCACGTACGTGGGAGGGATTGAGTTTCGCTGAGTCGGGAGACGGAAGCGCGCGACGTTTTGGGAAAGGATCGAGAACGGGATCCGTACCGGTGATCGCTCTGCGGATTTCCGTGGCAGCGGCCTCCCTCATCTCCAGCGACGCCTGCTCACTGTACCAGGCGGTGTGGGGCGTGCAGATCAAGTTGGGGGCGTCTTTGAGAGGGCCCTGGGAAAAGCTGTTGGGCAACGAATTAAAACGTAGGTGGAGACGCATAAGAAGAAATAAGCAACAGACACTAGATGAGGCGCACCTGAAAGGCTCCGACTCATGGACGTCCATCGCAGCGCCCCGTATCCTGCCTTCTTTGAGGGCCTGAGCCAGAGCTTTCTCGTCCACTAGGCCTCCCCGTGCCGTGTTGACCAGGAAAGCCCCTTGGCGCATCTGAAAACACAAAAAAACCCACAAAACAGAAGAGTTTCACAACTTGATAGTAGACACAAGTAATTTTTTTCCTGAGTTTTTTTTTCCAAAAAAAAACTATTAGATTGATTTATTGGGGTCTAGTTATTATTAGTTATTAGAAATGATTTGGTCTTGTGTGATAAACAAGGTGCCGTTAAGGAAATTATAAAGTTTTCCTGACCTGAAATGCTGCTGTGACGTTTATACCCACTAGGTGGCAGCAGAAGGCAGAAGGAGACTAAAAGGACTCGGAATAAGATCTGCACTCATCACAGATGAAAACACTTTGTGTGCAGCAGCATTGCATTGCATTTCACGGTCACAAAAAGTAACACAACTGATTTTAGTTTAGGGTTAAGCTGCATTGCTTATAAACCCCTCATCCTTTACTGAACAGAGACATTCTTTGGTTTTTAACTACCTTGCTTGTTGGCGGCTCAGTATAAATGTGAGAACATAAAACATAACTACATGCTCTGGAAACTGACTAAGCAGTGTTAACAGGGTAATATCCGGGAATAAATGTTAGGTAACTGCAAAAATATAAATACTAAACACTTAGAAAAATCTCTGCTGTTAGATGTACATTCTTACAACTCGAGAGCAACTTGTTATGCACGAAGAGCTTGCAAAAAAAACACACTCCAATCTTACACCCACACTCGTTGGAGGCACCTGGATCACACTGACCTCAAAGTTATAAATGGACAGAAGTGACATATTCTATCCACCCCCACACGTCTCAGCAATGTCTCTTTCCGTGTGATTACTTCTGATATTCAACAAGAGAAGAAGAAAAGGAGACGGCTGAGCAACACGGAAAGATTCCCGTAGCAGATTCTCCAGGAAATTGCCGGCTGTGTTTTTATATTTTTTTTCTTGTTTTATTTATCACCCGGGTCGTGCGGAAGACGGAGGGCGTCCGTCTCGAGTCACACCTGTTTGATGGTGAAGTCGTTGATGAGGTGGTGGTTGTGTTCATTCAGGTTGCAGTGCAGGGACACGCAGTCGCTCTGGTACAGCAGATCCTGCAGCGTGTAGACCCGCTGGACTCCGAGCGAGCGCTCCAAGCCGTCCTGCAGGTAAGGGTCGTAGAAGATGACGTTGAAGCCAAACGCCTTGGCCCGCATGGCCACCGCCTGGCCTGTGCGCCCTGATGGAGGCGAGGAGGAGAGAAAACCAAAAGTGGTGAGAAATGTTGTGTGTGTGTGTGGATCAACACACGTCTCCCTTCCACGAATGAGATGCTCTCTCGTCTTTCCTATATTGAGGAGGACTAAGAGAAATGTGTCTGTGTCACGTCGGAAACATAAAGTGTGAGAAAAGAAACTATAATAAACACTCATAGGATTTGTTAGATATGTGACTTTTTGCACATATTTAGCAAAAATATAGGCAAAAAGTCAAAAATGACCTTGTTTCTCTTTTTCTAAAAATGCTGCAGGCAAAACATATTTCTAAACTTTAATCGACCGTAAAACTTCATTGACTAATTTGATGAATATGAAAAAAACTTACAGTAGAAAAAAGCTTATCTGCAATTCAGATTGCACTAAAAACTACAACAAATTCTTAATAAATGCATATTGATATCTGCAAAATTATTTGACTTTATAGTAAATTATTTTATAGGTCTTGAGTTTTTTGTTTTTGTTTACTTGGATAAAATACGCGTTCCATAAATTGATGCAGAAATTGCAAAACAAGCTGCATTAAAAATGCATCAGCCTATAAGCAGGGAGGTTTTCGGCATAAAACAGTCAAAGGTGGATGATTCTATGATTCAGGAAAACACATTTCTCCTTTAAAACATCCCAAATCCCATATATTAGAGAGACTGAAGAGTCTGTAAGAGTCTTAGAGAGCCTCTTCAGAGCCTGTCTCCAGAAACTACAAGTTTCTAAATAAGGTTCTTACCAAATCCGATGAGACCGAGTGTCTCGCCCCGGATCCTGGCTGCCCCCGACGCCACCTCCCGGATCTGCTCCACACTCTGGACCCGCGTGCCCTCCCGGAGAGCCTGGTACAGCCAAGTGTTTCGCCGGTACAGGTTAAGGACGTGACAAAGCGTTGAGTCTGCCGTTTCTTCTACAGCTGCTGAAGGAATATTACACACTGCGATGCCTGGAGAAGGACAGACAGAGGAACACACATGGTAATGATAAGACTTAAAATACAAATGCACAAATGACTAATGTCATGATATTACTTACAAGAATAAATATCATCTATAGTTCTGTTAAAAAGTGTTTACCCTCTAGAAGACTTCAGCTTTTTTATGTTTTTGTTTTTGTCATACTCTATGCCAGATCATCAAATGATTTTGCATATTTAATGTCAAAAATCACCTGAGTAAATAGAAATTGAAGATCTTATTAGTTAGCGGCAAAAAGCAACCCAAAAAACTACTTGTCTGCTGAGCAAACGTTTTAAATCTGTCATGAAATTAGCACACCAGTTAAGAAAAATAGCATAATGCTAAAAGCTAGACATAGTTGTAGTAGCGTTACAGTATTTGGGATCCGTTGCTGCTTCTGAACGCCGGTTTTGGAAATGGTCTAGTCAAAGTCCATGTTAAAATTTCCTATTAAAATTCTATGGCATGATCTTAACCAGGCCTTCTATGTTTAAAATTGTCCAATGTTGCTAAAATAAAGCTTTTTTTGCTAACAAGAGTGTGCCAAAATGTGTCCAGACTCTGCAGAGCACCGCAAGAATCTGCATAGCCAGTTTTTACAAAAAGTGCCACAACCACAACCTAATAAATGAAACGATCATTTGAAAACATTTAATATGTTACAGTACAGTTTATATTTAAAGTTAAAATGTGTTTCATGTTCAGTAATTAAACATTCAAATATGGGGAAGAAAAGTGTAACAGCTACATTACAAAAACCAAAAAACAAAACAGCACAAAACTAAGTAACTACCTGAAAGACAATCACAATAAGAAATCGATGTGATGAAACTCAGCATCAGATTGGTTAATCAGGATCTCACAATAAATCCACCTCTCATACCAAACAGGGACCAAACAAAAATAAAGAGGGTTTCCAGTTGTTCTAAAGTAGTTCCATCACCTCTCATGTTTACAGACACCAAATAAATTCTACAATACATGTTGTTTATGTTAAGCTAACATAACCAGTAGAGTTTGGTTTGACCCTGAGGAAGAGGCGAACTCTCTTTATCGACTGTGAATCATTTGTGCTATCGCTCCCCTCCTCCCGCATGGATAGGCCCATGCTTGCTTTCTCCTTCCCCGTTTTCATTACTTTCGCCATATAATTACTGCGTCACGCTGAACGACCTCGACCTGCGCGCCGGTAACCGGCCTCTCTGTGCTCCGCAGCCTCACCGAGCTCCCCGGCGGCCTTGATGTCGATGTTGTCGTAGCCGCTGCCGATGCGTATGATGATGCGCAGCGCCTTGAACTTCTCCAGGTCCTCTCTGGTCAGGGTGATGGTGTGGTACATCATGGCCCCCACGGCCTCGTTCAGCACCTGCGGGAATCACCGTCGTCTTTATCATCCCATTTAAATCACGCCCCTGTTACCCTGATATTCAGCAGAGAGCGACTTGTTGCAGCCGCCGTGAATAAAAGTGCTTTCACCACCTTCCTTTATTTATTTATTTATTTATTTATTTTTCCTTCTGGACCTGAGTTTATGTTCGTCATCTTTCATCTAAATGCAAATGGACTGTTTATATGTGCTCTAAAACACAAGCAGTTGTCTGTGTGTTTACTGTATAATGAGCGCATGCAAAAGCTGCTTTTTGTCACAATCCATTAACTCAGACTGTATGCAAACAAGGTCAGAACGGGTGCAGGCCGGACAATAAAGTAGACTGACAGCTGCTGAGAAGCCCAGCGAGCATTAAGAAGTTGCCGCGGCGAAGCCAAGGCCGTTAAACAACTGGTTTAAATTCACGGCCCGCTAACAGAATTGACCTACCTGAGCCAGATTAGCATAGTCATGAATTTCCCGCCCAACACATTTTTATTGGAGTTAGAAATAACAGGAGCTGGATGCTAAAGCCCAAGGTTGAAAGTCTCTTTGTGCATTAATGCCGTTATGAGTGCAACAGGAGCGCCGTAGGCTTGGATGGAAGGACGACGGCGAGTCGTTGTGCCCTGCTAAGCAGTGAGAAAACTGAGAACGTAGGTTTTAGATTTCACTAATAATGAGTGAAAACGAAAATCCTGCAATTCTGCAATTAGACTTGGTGAACAAAACACAAAAGCTTAAATTTATCGAAGGCCCACGTGAAAACCACAAAGAAGGTTTCAGTGTGAACAAATATGTATTTCTGAAGTTTAGGGAGAGACACAACAGTTGAATCTTCATGCTTTCAGTCTGAATTAGAAACTGAGTAAAGGTTAGCAAGCAAAGAGACCAAACTACAATAATTAGTTAGCATCCACAACTTCTTTGTTAGCCTTAAACTGAGCCAGACGTTTTCCCATAATGCTTTGTTAACTGCTTCAAGCACGAGAATCATTAAAGATGTCAACGTTATCTCTTGAATGCAGAAACGAATGAATTTTTGATATTCGGCACCTGTCATGAATTAAATTGGGTCGATGTTTTATATGAATCTGTTTACACGACTGACAATCTGGCTAAAAATGGCAGATGTTATCACCTTTCACAAAGGCACAGAGGTAGAGATACAGGAATCATAAATGTAAACAAAGAATTGTCATTAGTTATGTTCGAGATAATATATTGGCATGACAACACAGGTCCTATGCTTTATTTAGAGCTGCACACAGACTGATATTGTTTTCATGCTAGCTACAATAATTATGTTAGCTGCTAATGTAAAATGAAGCAAAAATATCATTTATTGAACTCTATTTTGTTTATATTTTAAAAGAGTAAAACCTTTATTTACCACAACAGTTATACATGCATCTACTGATATGAATGAAGATCACAGCAGGAAGGCTAGAAAAATTATTTTGAAATCTGTTCTTATACTAATTATTAATATAATTAGTGGTACATGCTACACCGTTTCTAGGATAAATAAAACTGAAAATATAATTTGCATTGTTGCATTTTATTCACCAAGAGTTTTCTAAATGTTTTTTTTTTGTTTGTTTTAAATGATGCAAGCTGCTTTTCAATACAAAAAGCCACTTGGCTTATTTCAATTTCCTTCTGTTAGCTTATGGAGACTCAAACATGCTGAACTGATGACAGAGTCCACAACCAGCTGCTTCAATGACTCGATTCTGTCATGACTGGAGTTTGCAGTTGCTCATTTCATGCTCACCAATGAAGCAAGTCGCCACTTTTGACATTAGTAAAAGGTGAGAGCCGTTAAACTAAAAGCAGCGTCTTAAATCAACAGTGGAGTGGTAAGCTAAGCCTCATCAGGGCAAAATTGAGCTCAAATAGCTGTAAAACATCATTAATTCATAATATATTCTTTGGCAGACTTTTACTTACTCTCAAACTCTCCAGAAACCTTTTCCAGTTCACCCACAAGCATGTTTTAAGTGTTGTAATTAGCACTAAAACAACATTAAGCAGCTGCTGTCAAATCAAAACCAGAGCCACTTGAAAAGGGCGCCACTTTGATTTCTTTCTGAAATTCTAAGGGCTGCCTTTGCCTTTTCAAGGACAAGACTCCTTCACCCATCGAGTGCGAGTGCTCTCTCATAGATTTCTCTTTTTAACTCAGCTAGCATCACAAAACGCTCACCAGACACCGCAGGCTTACAAGCTCAACTTTGAGAATATCAATTAATCTTTCTTCGCCATGCAAGCAAAGAGGCTACTAGGTAAAAACACAAACACCTCGCAAGAGCAATTGGCAGAAAAAATGGATATTATTACTATTTATTTATTTTTACATAATTGGACAGCAATGAATGGAATATTTTTTGCAATCTGAACCAAGTAAATTGGGATTAAATGGAAAATAATGAAACTGTATTCATTTCAAATGAATCAAATTTAACAATTTTTAAAAAATTCAATCAAATTGAACTGATCTGAGTCAAGTAGCATTTGTTGTATAATTTCATTGAATGCGATATAAAATAATATAACTAAGCTAATAAAAACAAACAATTCAACAAATAAAAATACTCAATTCCTTGAGTCAAACATGTCATATAAATTATTTTTAACACCTCATCAAGCCTTTATTTCTTTTAATTTTGTCAAAGTCAACAAAGGCACAACATTTAAGACTAGAAAATGGCACTGAACCAAAAATATATTTTTTAAAATACACAAACGTGGGCTTAATATGTTCAATACCTGCATATTGTTTGTTATTTTCCTAAAGTACTTTTAATCTAATAAACAAACCTCATCTGAACATATATTCTAATGTACTGGACTGTAAAATAAAATAAAAAAATTGTAATGAAACAGAAATATATGAGAACAAACTAAACCGTAAATGAATTTGGTTGTTACTCTTCTGTTTGTTTTAATCAATCAGTCTCCATATGTCTGATTCCTTCATCGCCTCATCTGAAAACTTCAAGGAAGTCTCGTTACAAAAACACAACAAAACAAAGAGACGCTTCAGTTTTCCAAACAGAGAGTTGGTGATGTTGTTCATGTGTAATTTGGAGTGTGCGCGCGTGTCCACCCGTGTGTGTTTCCACATGCGTGCGTGTGTGTGTGTGTGCATATTTGCAGCCCCTCTGTATCCTCTGCTGTGTCGTTATCGTTGTGGGACTGCAGCCAACACTGATGCTTCCAGATGGGCCCTCTGTTTGTGGAACATAATCACACTGAGAGCATTTCGCTGCACACAGATTACTAATACCAACAAAAAAGATTTACTTTGGATCTCATCAACTCAAACTGTAAAATTAAAACACACGAATGTTCAAGAAAACCCACTTCCATGCAGGCAGAACGAGGGAGACGGTTTCACCGTCCCTTTTCTCCTCCAATCCCTTTAAAGGGCTCTTTTTGAGTTTGGATTGGAAAACTTGCCGCTCGTCGGCTCCGGCGTACAGACAGTAAAATAAGACAAACGTTTCACCCACTCTGGCTGAGAACAATTACACTGCATTTCTATTACCAGCCTCCTCCTCCTCCTCCCACTCCTCCTTATTTAACAAAGCTGCACTTCAGCCCCCAGTGGGATTAGCGTCAGTGATGAAACCATTATGGCTGTACTGGGAGATTGGAATGAGCCAGTGGGCTGAAATATCATTAAAACATTACAGAGGGGGAGGCTTGGAAGGAGGACAAAGATTTTTCTTCTTCGATGAGCAGAAAGCAAAACAATATTGGAAACAGAAGTTCATACAGTGTTACACCGGTTTGTGCGCCTTTCTTTCTTTTCATTATTGAAATGTTTGGCGTTTCTTCTTTTTTGTTCTTAAACCAGGCTAATGTGAAAAATATCCCTCTTGATCACTGGAAGAAGTTAAAAGGGTAATGCAGCATCTAAGAGGAATCGGCGGTTATATTGACTAAGAACTAAACGATACCTTTTCGTGTATCTCCTGCGTGGACTGGGCGTCACAGAAAGCCACGGTGGCCAGATCTTTGAGGATGGGCATCTCCACGGTGCAGTCGCGCCCGTCCAGCAGCGCCACCAGGGGGCGCGGGTGCATAGGCCCATTCATAATCTGGGGCCGGATACCTGCAGAGAGGCAGAGAAAACAGGCGGTCAATTATTTACACCTGGCACAAGTCAAGTCAGGAGGCGCATCCAGGAAGTGTTGACCACGGATCCTGTTTTTGGCTTCTCATCGATTTCCACAAAACTTGACCTCCTCTCTTCTTCTCTCAAGCCGCCGTCATCATCGTCTCCTCTACCTGTCGGTGCAGGTCGATATCTCAGACGCGCATATTCACATCCACGATACGACCACCCCATGACTTGCTGTTTTCCCCAAACTGTTACCAGGCAACAGGTCCTTTCACCTCATGAGGTCATCACCTCCATTATCCTATCACTTCACAGGAGCCGGGGCAGGTCTTTACTGTGTATTTTTAGATGGTGGGTGTACAGTGTAGATTATTTGCAGTCATTCTGATGCTGGAATAAAAAAAAAATGAGCAGTTTGGACGTTTCTCCATAAAGGGGGGTCACGGCTGTCATAAAACCTCTGCTATGTTCAATCAATAAAAGTCTCAAGTCGGTTTAACAGGAGGTAAAATATAATCAGACTGTGTTGCCCAAATGCTGATGAAAGAGGGAAAAAGAGGGAGAAAAAGAAGAAGAAGAAAAAAAAAGAGAGATGGGAGGTGGGGGGTCCAAACACATCCACTCTCTGGCTCCCTGCTGCCTGTTGTCATGGTGATTAGAGGATTTGGGCAGGATTATGAAATATTTTATTTAGTGGCATCTGCGCTGCTGGAGAGGACATCCAAGCCTGCTCGCATCGTGACTGCGCCTCTAACTCCTCCGATTTAGGAGAGGAGAGAAAAGCTTTTCTGACCTCTACGGCTGAAATGTCCAAGCATATGCACAGGAAGTAGTACATGTGCCTGCATGGACAAATTAACAAACCGTGCTAAACTTAGGAGGAAAAAGGCGGGTCCATGCATGCTACCGAGGATTTTCTGCAGAGCTTTGCTTCTTCTGTAAATAGGATAAATAGAACTTCATAAGTTTAATTCTTGGTTACTTTTATTTTTAGAAATTAATCTTTTTATTTGGCATTCACTTGCTTTGCTTGTAATTGCAAAAAAAACTTATTTAGCAAAAAGGTATTAATATACAGCTATGGAAATAATTAATAGACCACTTAATTTAGATTTCAGATTTTACTCTGTATAGGTGTATGTTTGAGTAAAATGAACTTTCCTTCCTTTATTTATGAACTACTGACCATGTGTCTCTGAAATTCCAAGCAAAAATGTAGTATTTATGTGCAGAAAATGAGAAATGGTCCAAATAATGAAAAGGATGCAGTGCTTCCATACCTTAAATGATGCAAAGAAAACACGTTTGTATTTATTTAGAAACAACAATACTGATGTTTTAACTCAGTAAGAGTTCAGAAATCAATATCTGGTGGAATAACCATCGTGTTTTCATGGGTTCTGTGCAGTGGTCTCTTAATTTTCTCCAGAGCTGCATGTTCATTTGCATCAACAATCTTTTACTTATTTCTGTGTTACCGTGTCAAACATTTAAAGCCTCTCATTTTATCACCATTGCGTACAAAATATACTTTGTGAAACACCTTAAATCAAAGAACAATGCCTGGGCAGGGTGAAAAGATAAATGCTAATTCCCATATGTTTGGAGATCTGTGTGTTGCACTGCTGCATTTAAAAAGAACATGCACTGCATTTTGGAGAATCGATAAATCCCAGCCGCTTCCCCCAGTAAATAAATAAATGAACAATCGAAACCCTCTTGCATGCAAAATGAGGAGCAGCAGCGTCCCACTGTTCAGGAGCGAACTGGAATCAGAGGATCAATTTATATAATAAAAAACAGAGCTTAGTAGGTTGACATTAATATCATTGCTCTGACAAATGACGGGAATTGTTATTAGCTTCATTCATTTGATTAATGCCTCTGCCTCCGCTTCTTGTTCTTCTACAACGGTCGAGGACGAACTAATACAAATAAGCAGGACTGACGGGGAAAAGAGAAGGAGTTCACCACTCCGAAACCGATGAAAGATCACTAAAGGAGTGAACGCGAGATGATTGACGATGCATTTACACAAATTTATCTCTGCGACAACAATTGAACCGTCAGGCTTTGCCAAGACAGATTGTAAAACATCACTGGTGACGCCGGACACCTCCTGTTAATTTTTACACGTCGGTTTTCCCCCGTAGATTACGTCGCAGCTGCGTGGCATGCGGCATTTGTGTCAGAAAGGACACAGACCGGAAGAGTGAAGTGGGCAGTCAGCAGTCAAGCAGAGTTTAATAAAACAAACTGTAAAGCCGCACAAAGGCAAAGTATCCCCCCCTTTTGCCTCGTTGTGTTTAATTCTTTCATAATCTGCCTCTTGTGGGTTTCCAACTTCAGAAGAGGTGCAACGGAGCTGTTTGATTTTGGAAAATCTTCTTGTAAAGTCCCAAACAAGCGCGTTCAGTCTCACAAAGCGGCTTGAAACTCCGTGTCAAGCTGGCAGAGGGTGAACGGAAAACAATCACCTTTACCAGCTTTGTCCTTTTGATTCACTGTCGAGGCTTTATGAGAAACACGAGAGATTCACAAAGTACTTTGCGGCTCCACAAGAGTGAGGCGACAATATTCGGAAATGTGCAAAAACAGTCCTCAGTTGGTGATGCAAATCTTTAAATGTTTCTAAAAATTTAAAGACAAACCTTTTCTCTCGAAAACTCAACAGGCTTTTAAAACGTATAAATATATATTTATATATCTATTGAATTGTAATTACCAACATGTCATTAGAATTACTCAATGGACTCTGAAGGATGAGACGACGTCTCCACTCTGTGTAAAACTGCAGCTGCTCCAACTGCTGCCTCTGTTTGTGCCACATCAAACTCATTCCACATTTCCCCTTACAGTTCACAGTGTGACTAGTTCCCGTGGCTGATCGAGGGGTTGCATTCCTGGGTTGACTCGAATCACTCAGTCAGTGTTGTGCTCTTTCAGTCGCACGCTTAGCTCACATAGCTAAAGAATGATCTTAAATGGGCTGTTGTGGGACAGTGTACAATATCTACTGTGATGAAGTACAGCAGTGTCTTCCTCGATTTAGTGGAAAGCTGGAATGTTGTGGTTTTTATGTAGCGCTTCCTCCATTCATAAAGATCCAGATGGAGTTGTGCATTTAAAAATGCCTTGATGCTGTCAAACCAGAAGTTTTACACTTTCTTCTTTTCTAATTCTTGCAACTATGTCGGAGAAAACGTCCCAGTCGGCGAAGCAAAACCAAACTTTCAGGTTGGAAACATGTTGGGCATAGCCAGTGACACAGTTTTTTTTATTTTTTCACCTCATCAGGATGTTTCATTGCACCACAGAAATTCTGTGGCTTTAGATTTTAAATTTCAGGAGCTCTAAAAAAAATTTAAAAAATTATTGTGTGATGTTTACTCTCTATGAGAGTATAGAGTTAAATGGCTTTTCTCCAAAGCTCCATATCAGTAAATTTGCTCTTTGGAAATCCTTAACCAATCTGAAAATATGTTCAGCTCCTCAAGGCCAGTTAACAGAGACAGAGGAGATTATGTTACAAACACAGAGAGGCTGAACAACTCTGAATATTAAACTGCAAGATATCTGTACATATCAAAATATTTCTTTTTTTACAAAGGTTTAAGACATTTAAAACTACATTTGGTGCAAAGCAGCTGGTTTGGTTGTGGTAAGTTTGAACGTAACATTATTTTGATCTGTGTGGTTGAAGGAAACGCAGCATGAGAGCAAAGCTAAGTCTCACCTCAAAGACCTGCTGCTGCAGAGCAGGAGTTAAAATTTAAAGTAACCAAGGAAACAACTGATAAGCAATTATTTTCAATTGATTGTTGAGGAAGGTTTAAATAATGTCATATTAAAATAAAAAACAGACTTTTTAAATAAAATTAAAAACAACTATTTAACATTTTTTACCCTCAGACAATGAAGGTGAATGAAAATAATTTCTAATGAAATTTAGCAATTGCATGAATAATTGTAGGACTGTGTGTACATATACATACAGCATATGATTTCAACCCGCAATTAAATATGCATGTGAATTAGTTGAAGCCCGGAGACAAAATATTGCTCTATTTCAAAGCACCTTTACAGTAAATCGGTCTTTATGACAGACAAATAACAAGTCTGCACTCAGCTGAATATCTGCTAATACAGCGTTTTTAAAATAACCCAAAATGTTTTCAAGTTATTTTTCCATAAGTTAATGTGACTGAGCAGTGCAGCTAATTAAAAAATTTAGTAAACAGACTCGGATGCATTATCAGTTCAAACAGTTGGATCTCGTCGAAGCGTTTGCCAAAAGTAGTGGAAATAAAAAATGTTGTCCCTTCACCTGATCCTCCTCTGAATGTCACAGACACCTGGAGCCAGGGAAACAACAGGAGGAAAGTCCACTCCAAATAGGCTGGCTTTGCCTTTTTTAAAAAAAAAGAAATTATTCTTTGTAATTTCTAACAAATAGGCTACATAGGCATATTTGCATGTGTGTGTGTGTGTGTGTGGATGCTCTGGGCTTTGTGTGGATCAAATGCGCCGTTTTTCTGTGCAATGCACATCATGCACATGTGGCCTGTATTGGTGTGAGTCAGGCACATCGTGCTGCTTTTGAACAGTAGTCATCACGCAGAAATGGTAATATTTCTGGTTGGACTCTTAAGTTTGTGTATGTGCCTGTTTGATGTGTGTGTGCGTGTGTGCGCACTAGTAAAGCAGGTGTAAGGATCAGACTGCAGCCTCGCCGAACACACCTGTAGCTCCCAGCTCTCCCCGTGTCTCATCATCACACCCCTGCAGAGTTCATTATCAGACTGGAAAATACCTCCATCTCCCGACGACAGCCGCACAAAAGCAATGGAAACATTGTGAGAAAAAAAACAACAAAAAAAAAACTGTCACCCTGAGGTGACAAGTCGGAATCAGATGCTTTTAATCCCTAAATGAATGAGAAGGAAGCAGTTGTGGAATAAATGCTGCTTTAGTTAAAGGGACTGGGTCAAGAAGCTGCTGATTAATTATTTCCTGGTTGCTAATTGGCTGACTGCAGCCTAATTAGGCAGAACGTGGCGCTGAATTTAAGACACAAATAACCTGCAGATAATTAACACTTAACAAGGTTGTTAATGTGGGTCTAAATGGCTCTGATACCTGACCAGTAATTAGAACAAACTTACTGGTAATACACGAGAGAACTGAGACTTGGCTCTAGTTTTAGATCAAAGAAAAAAATAAAATAAAATAAAAAAAACAACTAAAAAGATTTTTCTGAATTCTTAAAGCAAACAGATTTTTGCCTAAACTCTCTCAAAAACATTAAAAAATAAAATATGCCACTCTGTGAAATGTGAATAATTGTGGTATGAAGGAAAATGAAAAATGGCTGTCAAATGTTATCACAGATAAAAAAAATCAAAAAGGTGTGTCATGCAACTCTGTTCAATTCTCTTTATTCTGCAAGTCTTAAACTTTCAGTGCAAATGAGTCCCTTCAGAAATGACCACATCAGTGACTAGGGCCATTTAATATCAATACAAATACAGCTGTTCTGTGAACACATTACTAAACAACTATGTTCACAAAGTCTGAGAATTGAAATCCAAGTAGTATCAATATGTGTAAGACATACATTGTACATGCTCTGTACATTGTTATCTCATAGATTTAAAATTGTAGTGTATCATTAATGATGTGATAGAGAACTGGTCAGAGAGCACTACTATGAACTCAATCTACAAAAGGGTTTGTAGATTAAATCATTTATCAGAAATAAAATTATTCTTTGCTTAGACTTCAAATCGAGCTACTATGCTGGCTTTTATACTGTGGATAGCTCTATCCTCATTCATGTGTCCTTGAATGATCTTCCTCCAGAGAAAAACTGTGAATAATGCCTTATACAACTAGTTCTTAGTTTTTTCTGACCAAAGCAGAAATGTTACGCTGTTATGTTTTTTTTAATGTTGCTGCGCTCTAAATTTTTTTCTGCTTACAAATGGAGACGTTCAAAAGGAAATAAATAAATCCTTTGATATGTAGAACGAGAGACACTTTCAAGAAAAGTTGTGCTGCGTGTTCATTCATTTGTGTTTAGAAGCAGACAACACATTAGAAGCAACACTGCTGATTTTAGAGAGCTTTGAAAATAGCATGTTCTAATTGAAACTTCAATCTATTCCCATGAAGAATAACATAGCATTCCTAATAATAATAATAATAATAATAATAATAATAATAAACACCTTAGTTTAACTTGAGCTTTTACTTGGAGATAGTAATGTCTAAACCATCTTAAAGGTTTTTTGCAAAACCATACTTCAGTTTGTTTTAGGTTTTCTCATGCTGTCAGACACCATACAGGCTAAATTAAATAACCTACAAACCTAGTAATGTCCTTAGACAACTTGTCACCAAAAATGTTGAAAAAAAGGTCATTAATCTTCAACTCAAGTCAATTCAAGTTATCCATATAGCACCACTTTATAGCAAATTATGTATCAAAGAAATTTACAAGGCATTTAGATCCAATAGATATCCAGGAATAGAAATCAGATCAAAACAATTAATTGTAATCCAAATCCTAGTTATAATACAAGCAAACCAAACTCACATCCCTCCTCTAAGTAACCATGAGGCAACAGTGGAGAGAAACATTCCCCTTTAACAGAGAGAACACCCAGTGAAGTCGACGTTCAGTGTGATCACTGTACGTTTTGCAGCCTTAATCCCAAAACACCAGCAGCAAGCAAAACAAGATCCCACCATGAACATTACACACACTTCCAATAAGAGATAGGACTTAATGCATCACAAAATGTGCATCATCTCCTGAAGCCCAAGACCACCTGTGAAGTATCCTTATTCAAATTAGAACTCCATACTGCATGTATGATTCACATGTCGATGGTGGTCGCTACATTGTAGCCACAGCTGCCCTTAGGCAGCCCAAAAGAAACGGAGTCCAACCACCAGCAGGGATGGCGGTCCAAGTGTCTTCCCCAAGGACACGACAGAAACATATCTGCATCTAAAGAGTAGCTTTGAACTGCTAGTTAATTCAATTTAAGACAGCCTAGACAATTTCATATTTTCTGTGTCCAAATCCTGCCTGTTTGATGGGATGAAGTCCAAGGCAGCATGAACCTGTAGGAAGCAGAGCTAGTTCTGCCCAATCACAAAGATCCAACCTGAACCAGACTCTCACCCTGAAGCAGGGAAGAAAAACACCAGAGACATTATTCAACAGTTGTATAAACTTAAGCGAGCAGCAAAAACAACAGAATTAAAGATGGTTTATGTTGGGCTGGAAATTACTTTGGCTGCTTGTCTTTGGGATTAAAATGTAAAGTGGCTACGCCAATGTCCTGTTTTGTAATTAAAGTATTTATTACAGCTCCACAGCCAGCATTGTCTCTCAGAATGAAAGAAACCAACAAATAAGAAAATGGGCCAAGTAAGAAAATCTAACAGTGACAATAGATTTTTTTTTCTTCCTTATCCAGTGATGGTTACATGTTTGTGCATCCCTCAAGAAAAGCTTTGTTGGACTAAAGTTGATAGTATCGTTAGCCAACACTAATCACAAACTGCACCATTTGTCAGGAAGTATGGAAACCTTTGGCAGAGCTGGCCACAGCGTACGCTCCACCACAAATGGATTACAGATGTTCAGAAGTAAAAAGCCTTTTTGGATTCTGACAGCGCAAATTGTTGTTTTAAACTTGAAGAAAGAGAAACGGAGAACTCAGGAAACACGTCAGATCTTTTGTGAATACAATTTAATGTCTGATTCTGTCATTTGGCCCAGCCCGTGTAGGAAAATTAGCTCAGATAGCTCCGCAGCCAGATGCTATGAGTCAGAGATTTCACTCAAGAGCGAGAGGGATAATTTCCTTAAACAGACAGAAAATATAAAATGACAAAAGAATGTAAAATCTCATTCCAACCTTTCTAAGCACTTGAAACCAGCGTTTAAAATGGCATTCAAAAACATCAAACTATGCCAGAAATCCTTATTTTTTCCTCCACTCAAGCTCTATTTTCTGACAAATCGAGCGGCCTGGATTTGCGGTTTCACGGATCTCTGACACGCTTTCGCTGCTTTACAAAGACAATTTTATTTGGAAGTTAATGTGCTCCCTCCAGATGTATTTGTGGCTTGCTATTTGTGAGGTTGTCACACACTTTGAAATGTAAATGTTCCACTCCGGGACCACAGACTTGCATCACCTTACCTTCCCTATTATAATTTTACGAATATTTTCACTGTGGGAGCTTTCTGTCTCAGATTTCCGTTAATAGCCTTTTGAAACAGTTTATTCTCTTCACCTGCAGAGGAGTCAGACACTCAGACCCTCTCTTACGTCAGTTTTTGAATTACAGGGGGGCCGCTTTGGACAAACACTCAACACCCACTAACTCATGGATCTGGATCTCTTTCCCATCTCTGTCCCTAACAGCCACATAAACTCATCAGACCTGTGCGATACAAGAAATCAGTAGGTGTTTTGGTGGAGCCCGTAAAACTGCAAAAACAAAAGGAAGTGAGTGAGGAGTATTTTCCATGGCGCGATGATGTCAGGGACGGAGTTCACAGTAAGCTTGAAAAAGAAAAAAAAAAGACTTGGCAAGTGGTGCTGGACAAAAACGGTCTTATTGGGCTTAGGACCAACAGCTGGTTCTGGTTACCTAGTAACTCCCAAGCTGGCGGGCCTTGGAGATGAGTGAAATGAGGGAGGGGACGTGCTGAACCCCTGGTGGGTTTTTCTTTGTGGCAAGTGCAGCAGGAAGCAAAGCACAAGCTTGATCGTAATTACATCAACCCTTGTCCCTGCAGGCCACCCAACCTCTAAACCCAAACACAGTGCGAGTTACGAGGAGTGGAAGTGCCACGACCATTGTTTCAGCAAACAGAAACTTGTTTCGGCCCTAATTTTAGCTACAGTTCGCGTACGTACAACAATGATATGGATCGGCGGGGGTCTGTAGAGGGATAATGCTAAAATGACACAACGTTTTTTTTCAATGTAAAGCTTTGCGGCAAACTAAGTGTGACTGTGAAGGTGAGAGCTTTAAACCTCTGAGAGACTAGAAACTCTTATTTTGAAGGACAAAAGGAAACCATTCTTGAAATGCACTGACGTGACAAGAGTTAGCTAGTAAAGACGACTCATGGGGCTAAGTCAACAACAATCTTTTACAGCAGCACTGAAACTGCAGTCATCCTTGTACGAGCGTGTTGGCTGCTCGGAGGAAACTGAGAGAGGGAAGAAAAAAAATACAGAAAATCTGTGATAGAGAATATCACAAGAGCCAGATAAGTTCTTTAAAATGAACACATTTGAGATAAAAATTAACCAATTGCAGACATAACGCTATATTATCAAATGATGCTCTAGCTTGTTTATGCAGACAGAAACATTTCGCTCTAAAAATAAGGGCCTGGTGACTGCTGTCTGCCCACTGGCACAGTGCAGAGTGCTGTGTCCATATATGTCCGTCTCTGTGAATATCTGTTTTTATCATGTTTCCCTTTCTAATGAACTTGCCTTAATGTCATTCTTTATGCTTAAAGTTGACAATTTGAACTGAAGGCTTGTATCATATCCATGTAAACAGCATAATTTGGTTGTGGGCAAATGATTCAAGTTATACTGTAAAAAGGGGTAGCACGGATTGAAAATATAAATATCCTTAATTGCAGATCGACATTAATTTTAAGTCATCTCGGGGCCCTAAGAAGAAGCAAAGTTAACGTTTAGACTTGTCTAAACTTATCAAAGCTGAGCGGGATAATCCACTAAAAATCTGTTTAAAACATACAAAATTGTTTTTCTATTGTAAAAATTTACAATGGGAGAAATGTAATCTCTGCTTCTTTTTTTTATAGGGATTGATTGCCAATTCTAACACACTCATTCTCAATCTTGTCTTGTGAGGAGAATGTGTTGTTGCAACTCTATTGATCATAAAAGTCCCAGAGTTTATGAAACAACAACAAGGGCATATCAGTGTCTCCAACAGCTTTCCAATCCACCTATCATATTTTCTTGCTCTTCAAGTTTGTCCACTTTCACACTGTGAGTAGCCAAAAAAAGAAAAGAAAAAGAAAACAGCATGGTTACACTCCCTTACTGTCCATGCATGTTAATAAAAATCAGGGCCTTGCATTCTTGTGCGTGTTTACGATCCCTTAGGCAGTAGAAAAAGAGGGGAGGTGTAATCTTTTCTTTGGCAGAGTTGCCTTCGCTGGCTCCCAGGCAGACCCTTTCAGCGCCCAGATACACTGCCGCCAACCCCAGCCTGTCTCTTGTTCCACTTATGTGGACACACAAAGACATTGTTTGTCCTTCCCTTCCGCCTGCCCACCCTCTTTTAAAGTTATCACCATCCAAATGGTCCAACGGAGGGGTGAGGAAGGGAAAGGGAGAGAAGAGGGCAGGGTGGGATCACATGTAAAAGTGGAAGAGAGTTAAAAAAAAAGGAAGGAAAGGAGGGAGGGCAAAACATATGCTGATGCAAAGATATCACAGATGGTGTCAGTGCTAGCTGAGGAAGAAAGACAAGCGCCTATTCTCCTTAGAAGCAGCAAGGCCAGGGTTTGGGACAAAGGCAGCTGTTGGCGCTGACAGGCAGCAGACGGTGGACATCATCTTTACTTCACACGCACTCGCAGAAACAATTTCGTCCAAAGGGTTTCGAGATCTGCTATCAGCGACAGAGGCGCAAAAATATCCAGGAAATCTGCAAAGCTGCTTTTATGTAGCATGCTTTGCTTTAGAATTACAGAAAACTTTCTGCAGGATGAATGGTGCCCCAAACCGAAGTCCAGTGGCTACAATTCCCCCCTGCCGACACCCAAGAGCACACCATCAAACTTGTGTGCACAGTTGTGAACGTGAATATAGGCACACTGGTTCATTTTGCCTCCCTGTGTGCTTTCATTCATTCATTCAGTCATTCATTCATTCATTCATTCATTCAACAAGAAAACCTCAATTATTTATTGCATTCCTATTTTAAAATGTCCAGATATTTCATTTTTTATATATATAAAAAGCTCTGATCTTTCATACCTCTATCTAGGAATCAAATGTCAAGATGAATCAATTGTAACATTTTTTATTTTATTGTGGTGAAGCCTCTGTGCAGTTTAAAAATAATGTTCGATTCAGAAAGCTCCTGGTCAGAGTTTAAATAGCGATTCAGATACTCAAATATTGGTGTTTCATTCATACATGCGTTAAAAACAGCTATGACAATGTAGTTATATTAATGAGTGATGCTACGTCAGTGAAATCCTCCTGATACCAAGGCTTTAGTACATTTTGATCTTTTACCACTTCTGTAGGCTTTGGTTGGGCTTTTTAAACAATTCAAATATGCAAACATGGAGTTATTTCAGTAACAGTCTATCAGTGCTACTACTTGTCACTTTTATATTGTTTAACAGATTAAATGTTTGTCCAAATAGTTAATAGTTTCTCTAAAGACACGGATGGGAGAGCTTTCAAACAGCTTGCGCTCTTGGAAGGCAAACTACATTCCCTCACTTTCAGCTATTGACACTATCTAAACTTTCAATGAGTCACTAAATCCTGGACAACTTCCAAGTTCAGCAGACATTACCTAGATTAGCATGTATGCTAAAATACCACAATAGTTGTTCCTAATACAATACCTATAATTAGCAATGGCAATTAATGTTTGCCAGATTAGCATTTTAACTAATGCCAGCATATAAGCTGATTTTAACTAGGCAGATTGTGCTACTTAATCTTAGCTAACATACAATGTTAGGTTGTCTCCTAGTAGAGCAGACTAAAGTAAAAACAGCTCCAGCTTGGCTTTAATTCATCATTTAGTGTAGTATTCTCACCCTCTGAGGAGGACAGACCCCCAGGTTGAGAATTGCAGCTTTATACTTTGTGTCACCTGCAATAAAATCTCTACTTTGTCTTAAAACACTGAAAGTGAGGAAAGAAACATTCTAATGCTATATCTCTTGTTCTAAATGTGATTCCTGTAACAGATTTTGACTTATCGCAGTTTTTTTTATCCTTTATTTAAAGCGTCAACATTTTATGCAAAGGCAAATGGAAAGATTTTGCGAAATAAAGTGCAAACGTAACACTAAGCCCTTACACAGACGAGAGCTACTCATAGCCAAATCATGTGTGACCTCTGACCCTGATCTCACTCTCTTTACACTTGTGTGCAAAGCCCTGCAAAATTGCCCGTCTCACACGCACACTGATTTCACGATCCACTTCATTTGTAAAATATAAGAAGCCCTTTCATCTCAAAAGCCAACTCCCTCCTCCCTGCAGACACCACAGACATTTATTATTACCCATGATGGGTGCAGCAACACACAGACGCACGCACACACACACGCAAGCACACATACACACAAATATAACGTGAACTGTTCCTCTTGCCTGGGAAATGCTGTCTCCACATTCTTGAAATCAGGTAATGCACATGGCAGAAGGAAATTTTAGAGGTGACGGACAGAAAGCAGATTTGGGCGTTGGGTGTGTTCTCACACACTGTGCCCTGGGGTTATTCTCCTCTCTGCCTCCCTTTGCCTCCTCCTGGTCCAGCCTCCTTCTGTCCTCTATCGCTTGTCTCGCTCCCCCGCTGCTTGTTTCCAAATCTGTCCTCCTTCGTCACCTCACCCCAAGAAGTTCCATTTCTCAGATGACTGGTACTGTTGGTGGCGGTGGTGGTGGCGAGGGGGTGGGGGTGGGGGGGGTAGAAGAAAAATGGATGGTGGCACAAGAGGGCAGCGAGCGAGGGGGAGGGACGCGGAGAAGACAGACGATGGCCACTCTCCCCGCTCTCTGCTCGTGCGGTCAAAAACGGATCCTTAAACTCTTTAAATCTCCAGAGAGGAGGAGGAAAATTAAAGGATCTCTCTTCTTTTTTCTCCCTCGGGACGGCGATCAGCACTTGTCTTTCTTTTTTTTTTCTTCTTTCCCCCCCTCCTTTTTCAGCTGGATCACTCGTATCCGTTTCTCTCCAGCCTCCTCTCGGTCGGCTCCGTCTCTCTCCTCCTTCTTCTCCCTCTTTACAGCAGGTTCGGGCTATTCATTCAGACGTCAGGCTAGCTCCGTCAGCCTTTTGTTGGAAGTCACAGCGAGACGCAGGGAGAGAGAGGAAGAGGTGGGGAGGGGGGGGGGCGTAAGAGGAGAAAAAAGGGGGAAAAAAGCGATAGAAAGAAAACAATCTGCTACCACAGCTATGTGAAAGAACAGAAAAAAGGGAGCGAGAGGTGTAGCAATCTTGGCACATGTTTCTCCTCCATTCTCTCTGACCTTCCCTTTTTACATTACATACTTTCCTTTTTTCCCCCTCCCTCTTTCTTTCCTTGCCTCTGTTTTATTATTTGTGATCTGGGCTTTAAGACTGCCCTCTCTCCCCCTTCGTCCGCCTCACACCCTCAAACTCTCCTCCAATATCTGACGCTGCATTTCCTTTTTTTTTTCTTTTCTTTTTTTTTTTTTATTCCACTCCACTCTATCCTTCTTAAAACAGGCAGAACTGGTTTTGCTGCACCTTTTAAGTAGGTTTTGCTTTCATTAAGTTCAAAATAAAGCACACAAATACAAGCTGAGACGGAGTGAGAATTGCTTGTGTCCTCACTAAAACTAGGAAAATAGGAAAATAGAGCACGTCGCCCCAGTTTGAAAGTTCCTACTGTGGCTCCCTGCAGCTCAGAGAATACGCTTTAAAATGCTGTTAGTTCAGAAATCGCTGAACGGTTTAGCACTAAAATACATTAGAGATCTGCTGTTGTCATTGTATCAACCTTCCAGAGCACTCAGGTCTTCTGGTTCTGGTTGCGGTCTGCTCTACGTCAACAGAATCAGAACCAAACATGGAGAAGCAGCATTCAGCTTCCAAGCGCCACAAAATCCGGATCAAACTTCCAGAAAACTGCAAAACAACTGAAACACCGAGTTCCCTTTAATCAGGTGTAAAACCCCATTTGCTTAGAGTTTGATTAATTATAATGACGGCATTTGACAGAATCTAACGCTTATTTATTGTGTCATTACTGGTTTCTGTATTAGGTTTTTATGGTGCAAAGCACTTTATAGCTGTTGCTGAAATGTGCTGCACAAACACACTTTATTTGAGAACAGTTAGAAAAAAGAAAGTATTTCACTTTCTGAACTACAGTAAATTGTCCACAACTGTTTGATGTCCACAACTGTTAAATGTTAACATTGCCATTTGGAAACGCCAGAGCTTTTAAATGTTCCATGTCGAAAACAACAATTTTTTGTCGCACTGTTCCACAGGTTCACTGTCCTAACAATGAGCTTCTGATCCATCCAACACTCCTGAAGCATTGTCTCCACTTTTCTTCACATAAAACAATTACAGTGGCCTGCTTGGCAGTATTAGAATAAAAAAAAAAGAAAGAAAAATGAAAACATGGAGCGCAGTGACAATATCCTAAAAGTGCAGTTTTGACCCGTGAGCAGACTGTCTCTTATTCTCTCTGTGCTTATTGTGCAAAACCTGAGCACCGTAAACACTACTTCTAAAGTTAAAGAGTGGCAATCCTTCGCGTTTTGCTTTAATATGCACTTCAAAAATATAGTTTCAGTGTGACAGTAATGGCATGTTTTCTTTTAAATAGCAGCATTTTTACCTGTGCTTTTAGGTTTTAAATTAAATCTCTTAGATTATGTTAAGTATGATCTTGTTTTAATTTATTTAATAAAACACTTATTGTATCAAAGTTTTTTTTCTGTTTTCTGAAGTAATTTTAGTAGTAGTGCTGATCTGAGTGCTGTTGTGCTGCACATAACCTACATATAATTCTACTGAATAATGTTGTCAGTTTTATGCAAGAACAGAAGACATCTGTTTCAAAAGCAACAATTATATGAAAATCTCTCCAAGATTCCAGGATTAAAAACCAAGAAGTAGAGATTAGTGTATTTACTACTACACCAGACTGACAGGGCAGCCCAACACTAAGCCACTTTTCAATAAAAGGATTTTCATGAGACCACTTCAGAACAAGATTTTTCAAATGAAGAATGTTTTCTTAGCTTGAGAGTCCTAAATTTCACAAAATAATAATAATAAAAAATAGTAGTAATAGTAAAAGCCTGAATTTCCAACTTTTCTAAATACTGTCAACATTCATGTTTTATAACTTTGTTATATTTGTGTGTGTGAACAAAGTGTGTGTTGGGTTGTTTTTAGTAAAACAAACAAACATTTTGTTAATATTTCACTTGTATAGTGCTAATAAAAATATTCATAGATGCAATTTCCTGTTAACTGGTCGAATTTAATGCTTTTTTGTTGTAAAATTGCCCAGAATGAAATAACTTAACTACTTTATTAACTTATTTTTAAACCATTAGGTGAAATAGATTAAGCAGAATACACAAAGATGTTCTGCTCATTTCAGTTTTACTTCATTGTTTATTGAACAGTTTTATTCTGTTATTATGCAAATTATCAAACAGCACAAACGTCAGATATGACTACAAAAACATTTTGCACCATTTTGAAGGGGACTAGCTAAACATTTTTTAGGCTTTAGATGATACTGTACATCAAAAAGTGTAACCTCGGGTAGAGTGGAGAGCATTTCAGCTTCTTTTTTTGAGGAGCTTCAGCTACAGCATGAAACCAGAGACCACTATCTGCAGTAAAGAAAGAAAAAACAAAACAAAAAACCGATCCCATTCATAAAAGTAAGACGAGCTTCCTGTGTACTCTGACTGTCCAATCAGCTTCCTTTGAATGTGGCTGAACTTTCACCACAAACATCTATCTTCTCACATTTCTAAGACAACCTGAGCAAACACAATGTGCTGGAGAGTAAATAAGCATGCTACACGGTTAGAAAAATCAAACTAAAACTTTATTTGCTGATAAAGTAACTGGCTTAATTTTCACTTTCCTGAACGATGCATGTTTTGGCTCAACGTCTAACAGCATCGAAAGCAACACAAATCATCTGGCTTGACCACCAAGCAGTGAGAAACACAATCCCATTCACTGCGCCCCTCTCACCTTGAACATGCCCGACATGCCTGCTGAGAAATATATATTATTTTCTTTGAGCGCAAATGAGATTCATCTACACCTCTAAATAAATCTTCCTTTCGCTTTTGTTGGGGAAAAAAAAAAACAGGGGGGGGGGCGAGGAGTCGTGTAGAAGTGTCAAGTCTCGCACCGCTTAGATGAACAGATGCGCACAGACATGATCGCTCAGCTCTGCCTCCCCTTCACTTAGGCTTAACAGCCATGAAGGTTTTATTTTCACAAAGTGAATAGTTCAGGGGGACTCCACTGCTCAGGGAGGGTGGGTGAGGAGGAAGGGTGGAGGTGGGCGGAGGGAGAGCAAATAAATGTGTACAGTTGTTACTGCCATGAGTCAGTTTGTCTTACCAGATTTAATTTGCTCTTATAATGCTCATATTTCATGTAAGATTAATGCATTTGCAAGTTTGTAGACAATATCCGATTACCATGTTTTTATACACTTGCAAGAATTTGAAGCACATTGAAGCACAGTGGTCTGGTTTTCTTAAGCCTTGTTGATCTTCACCAACCTGTTGCTGTTAGCTTGTGTGAAATTAGGCTCCTCTTTGCTCAAGAAAAAAAATCTGGGTGATTCTTAAATATTGCTGCAATGTTTCAAAAACGGTGTGAAAGCTGAAGGGTTGGATCTAACCATTTATCTTCACTGTGCTGTTTTATATGTTAACTATAGGCTCTACACAAGCAGAAAACATTAGCTTGTTTTAAGGGTGTTACTCCATAAGGAGTGGAGCAGCAGAAAGGTACAATAAACATTTGAAGATTAAGTCAATGTGTCAAAACAAAATTCACAATAAATAAATGTTGCGGATAGAATTTTCATTACTGTTATGTTCAGTTTTACTATATATTATTTATGTATTAGGATTTATATAAAAATAGTTTTTTTTTTTTTAATTTCTGTGATATTTGGGAAGCTTTAATTAACCGCATCAGAACATGAGAAAGTACTCAGAAATCCACAATTGCACATATACAATAAATTAAGCTTCTCATATTTGCAATTACATTCTTGCACAAGCTTCTTCTATTTGTAGAAAGTACTAAATAGTTTCTGGATAACCTGGAATAATTAAATCTCAAACTTGGTCCATTGTTTAATCTACAGCATTATGCTCACTGCTGCATGGATTCTTTGGTTTTAGTTCATCTCACTTTCTACAAATCACTCATCCTATGTTTTTCTCCTGTTGACAAGCTTTTTAGGCCACAACCACAATTGGGAATGAATGTGCTGATCTGACAGATTTTTTTCTGGAAACATGTTTCTCGCATTATCTTGTTGAACTTTTTTTTTCTTTTTTCCCTTCCGAAAATGAAAAAAGAAGCATTTCACATTAAACAGGGAGGAGCAAACCCTAAATATCTTCTGTAAAGTCATTTTCAAAGCCAACATTCACACAACAAGGTCTAAATCTGCAAAGAAAATGCACGGGATAAGATTACTGTCAGTTTAAAATGTATGCATAGGAATCTAAATTCGTAAATGTTAGTCAATAAACATGCATACATTTAAAATTTGTATTAGCTCTGTGTTTCCCAACTCACATGCATATGCAACATCAGAGATTTTATCTGTGAGAGACAAGTTTATAAGCTATCAGTACAAATTACAAAGACATTAATACTATGGGATGACAAACTTTAACAGAGAGGCTTTAACAGAAAGCTGAGTGTTAGTGGGTTAGCTGTTGTTTGACCCAGCTAAAACTGAAGAAAAAAACTAATCTCAATTCAAAAGATTTCTGAGAAGAACTAATATAATTAGGGTTTCTGCACAATAAAAGAGACGTGGAAGAGTGCAAAAGAGTGTAAAAGAGAAGCACCTTTATACACTCATAGTTGTAGAGATCTATGAAAGTTTATATCAAAATTACTCCACATTTTGTTGTACACACTGAATGTTTCTGAAAATGTCATATTTCTACAACTATGTTAGAGTAAAAGGTCTAACCAATAAATCTAAAGCAGCTAAAGGTTAAACTCGAACAGACACATCAGTTTGGTCTCTCCGATCGTGGTGAAGCTGCTGTCTCTACTTGTACCATTAATACAAGCGCTTGATACACGAGTAAGAAATCTGAATGCAGTTTGTCTGTCCTTCCCATTTCTCACCATCACTGAACAGTGCTGACATTATAGCACAAAACAAATCCACATGTGACAGGAAATGACAGCGCTTAGCCAGCTTTTCTTCACTGTAACATGCAGTTAAAGCGCCTGAAACAAAGCAGCTGTCATCAGGTTGAGCCCCGAGCTAAACTAAGTCTTTACAGTGAGCCTGGCCATACACTGCACAATATTCAGCTCCAGCTCAGATGGTACGACTACATCGCAGGGTTTAATAATTCACAGCTCCCGACTCGTGTTCTTACAATATATGGTCTGATGTTTGGACGCAACCTGACTTTGCACATTGCACATGTGCTTGCGGCATGTCTTGGCATTGAATCTACTACTGAAAGGAAGAAGAAGAAGAAGTGAGGAGGCACTCGGAGAAAATTTGAGAATGCTCAACGAAAATAAATGTGCTTCCTTGGCAATATTTGGGACGACTGCATTGAGGACTGCAAGCTCTGCCTGCTTGAGGTGAGCCTGCAATGCAACAAAGGATGGATTTATTTCAAGGCATCACTGTCGGTGGCATTGCTTCAGTCTTTCAGTTAAGACACAACCCCGGTGGTGCATCGCCACCACTATCACACGGCCAAACAAATACCACATGTCCAACCTCATCCCGTGCCACTCCATGAAGCGAGTACAGAAACAACAACTTAAAGGAACTAAACATCAGTTATTAATATCAGATGCTGGTGTCGATATCATGCAGCACATTCTTACGAATACAGATTGTCGTTTGAGATGTGTAAGCTGCTAAATTCTGATAACGGATAGCTGCACAGAGTGCAACAGGAAAGATGGATGTTTTTTTTTCCTCAAGAAAAAATGTATATACTAGAAATAAAAGCAAATAATTTTGAAGAGATTTGGTGGAGAGGGTTGAGATTTTTTGATTTCATAATCTCAACCCAATTATTATCACCTAAAGCAAATTATCATACCTCCAGGTACAGCATACAATATAAGGTTGTTATCTATACAGCAAGTCCTACTTCCCTTAGTGTGTAGATAACAAGTGTGTTACAACACACTTGAAAAAGAGAGAGACAAAACTTGGAGGAAGAACAACCAATTTCTTTTTCCCATTTGCAAGGTCACTAAAAAAAATAATCTCCTCCAAAGTACAGAGTGACCACCAACATAACAAAAACAACCTTTTACTGTCAGTCCAGATTAAGGTCAGGGTTTGACCCTCACTGCACATGTAAGATTGGAGAGATAACCTCATTGAATGACAGCTGACAACTCTCTGCCCCCCACAACCATGCAGCCAGCAATCGTCATCTTCCAGTTGCATGACTGTTTCTCTCTCTCTCTCGTTTCTTTTATCCCTCATTCTCTGCGCTCGGCTTTACACGGGACCCTGCGAATGCATAATCTGCAATATCCAGAACTAATATGTCCCAATCCCCAGCCACCATCGCACGAAGCCAATGGGAAGAAGACGGCTAGTGTGTCACGCAGAGCAGAACTGACCCGAGCTGCCCTCGGGCCGTCCAACAAATGGGAGCAGGGCCCCTCTGCAGGGGAGGATGTTAATAAGGTGAAGCCATAAAGTAGAGCAGGACACAAGAGCCTCGTTGCTGACGCTAGATGTATATACATAGAAAATGTACATTTGCAAAAACATGATTTTTTTTAAGCTTTATATCATGTTATAATGTTACTCCCTCATAGCAAAAACTTACTTGGAGTGTTTTCTTTTTGATGCAGTCATGTATGTTTGAGGAATCCTTGAATCTCCCATGGCAGGCATTCAAGGGTACCTAAATACTTGCTCTCGCAAAGCGCCGCCTATTCACCCAAATCTGCTCCTTGAAGTCTCCAAATTCCCGTCACACAGAGCACTCCTAACCCATGACTCAAATATAACTAAACACTGCCCCTTTAAGAAAAGACGACAGGAAGTAAAAAGAAAGTTCTCTCCTTTTCTTTTTTTTAATAAGAGAGACTGCAAAAACATGGCACCAAAACCTCAAACAAAACCAGATGTTGGACAAGATTCTCCAACAAAGGCTAAACTTCTTCAATGAGCCTTAAAGTATCCTTCTTTCTAATTAAATCTTAATCTCGCTCATCAAAGGACCACTGGTTACCTCCTGGCGTTTTGCTTCTAATCCTGCTATTAACTATTTTGCAGGACTGTATGTATATAGTACTGAGAAACAAAACATTGCAATGTCTCTTTTTTCCAATGTAGCATTGTCCAGTCCCACAGGGTTATATTGTGGGATATTTTATGCTGGAGTGGGGGAAGGGAAGTCCTGTTTGGAGTAGATAGTTCTACTTCGGGGTAATTCACTGAGCGTCATATATCTGGGTGAGGCGTGTGCTGGCCATCTGTGTTACACATAAGACTATTAATTCAAATAGCGGTAGACCCAAATAGCTCTGCTCCTGGTAAACTCTTTGTAGCTGATATAAACATCGCTCAAAATAGGTGGCTTTTTTCTGCAAGAAGCTGTTAGTCCAAAAACAACGTAGTAGGTAATATATTTTAAATGAGTAAAAACATGATTTTGTGATATTAATCTTTTTAAGTGGAAAAACTGGGAGAAAAACAATGATAATAAGCTCTAAATTAAAAGTACTTTTTTGGCACCAATGCTTTAACCAGAAGCGACTCGGTTGAGAATGACCGAGTTGCTTAGCAGCGCACAAATTAGGAATATGCTTTCAGTGCAGCTTCACAGACGTCTCCATTAAGAGATGAAATTACTAAAGTAACAAATGTCGGCCACATGCAAATAAGGTCTCCTCTTCGAACTGCATGTGTGTGTTAACAATGTGATGCTTGATGAACACTTGAAGCAATCTGCTTCCAACACATGAGACGCATGAGGGCCAAGAACAGCAGCCTGCTTTGACAGCGAAGCAAAAGGGGATCCTTTTATACCTCAGCCTCCTAGGCTGTAAAATCTCATGGGTGACAACCCAACTTAGTCTAATAATTGGTTCCTTGACCTGCTTTTTTTTTTTTCTTACAGTTCAAGTCTGTCTAAAAGTTAAAGTTGGTCAGAGCTGAAACGAGGCGTCTATGTATCAGTGCAGCAGTTGAAATTGAGGATTTGAAGGATTAACGTCCCCTCTCCCTGTTCTCATTGCCACCTGCACAGAGAAAATGGCACAATAACACAATCAGAAAGGTAATTGAATTTTGTCTGTCTGATGATGGGGTTGGTCTGGCTTTCTCGCTCTGGTTTTAATGGGAAGATCAGTCTTTACTGTGCAAAATGTCTGAGAAATATTCTTTTAATTGCCACCTCACCAATTTCTATGTTTCTTTAAACCTGTTGACTTGCTTTAAATGTTTCAGATCATCAAAAAAGAGTATCAAATAAAGATCACCTGAACAAATGCAAAATCAATTTTAAAATATTTCTTTTTCAATTTGTTACAACTGCAGAAGTTACTCCAATAAAAACTTTTTTTTTCATATTTGTTATAAAGGTCGCTATGTCAGGGCAGTATGAGAAAGATAATATGTGAAAAAATAGTGTTTTCCAGTGGTAAAAAAAATAAATAAAAATTTGAAAGCTGTTTTTTTATTAGTGAATAAAAATTTAACAAACATTTTGTCTGAGGGAATGTTGCTTTGTCTAAGTAGCTATAAAGTTTCATTTTTTTTCCCACCTTGAAGAATTCTTATTATCACATTAAAAAAATGGCGGTGGAAAAAGCCATTCCTAAACACTGCAGCCACACTGTTTCAACAAATACATATTGTCTGTTCCCAAACGGTTTAACACATCTGCACATCATATCTGCCTTCCCCAGTCAGAGGAATCTTAATGCAAGCTGTTCACACATGAATGCAGCGACTGACAGACTGCAACATGAACTGAGGAGAGTTGTTAACATGTAAGACGTACCAGAAAGGATGCTGACAGCTGTTTCCCCCAAAATCCTTCACGCTGTGCCCTCTCAACACTACTTTGTACGTTTACTTAATAGACCTGTTTCTCATTTTGATAAAACGCCAGCTTTAGATCACTCACATAACTGCGTAAAGTATCTTGCAGACACAAAAATCTGTCTCTCAAACAGATAAGAAGGCGAGAAATACAGATTTTATTTTAGTATCAATATGTGTGCAGGAAACAAAAGTAGGACAGGGAAGGGATTGCCAGGGTGATTACTGCAAATCCATATTAATTCAAAAACCCGTTTTGACAAGAGATAGGTGACAACATTAAGCATTTCACTCCACAAGCTTAGATAAAAGCTAAAAAAGACACAACCTTTCTCTGTGATTGATAGAGCAAGCACCAACACAGGACAGCAAGTAAATGGTGAAACTGCTGAGTAAGATTAAAATCATTTTGAAAAAAAAAATCAAATAACAAATAGTCCTGATCTGAGAGCAAAACACAAAAATGTCTTTTCACTTACAGTATAAATGATTTGTCAAGTCAACTGGTGAAAATAAATGTGAACATGTAATTGGAAGTCAACACTTTAGTTGGTATTTTAAGCATTTTGCGACTGTATTGTATAGCACTTAAATACAATAGCAGCCCCATGAACTGGTGTCATATACTGATCGTTATACAAAATAGGGTCTAGGTAAAATCATTGTCTGTCTATTACATCTGTAAATCAACTACATAAAAGTCATATGAAGTAAAGTTATATCTACAAAAACCCTAAGCAAACAAAAGATTTATATAAAATAGGAAAAAAAAAGGATATATTTACTTGTGTCTGGGGAAGCCATGGTGGACACAATGACAGGAGGACCTGTGCGTCGGCTTAACTTCTGGTTAGCAGTCAGTGCACTTTGACCTTGAACTGGAGCTCCCACGGGGACCATGGCATTGTCTGCTGCAGGACCCCCACCCTTACGAATCAACTGAGGGCTTGGATGAGGGCTATGCATGGGGGATAATGGCAGCAAATTCCTGTCCCTTTTCATCAGCTCCATAGGGACTGTATAATTGGTAGAGTATGCCTTTGGTACTTGTTGGGGGGGTTGCTGTAATGCTGGCAATGATACAGGCATGTGCTGTGGCATACCTTGCATAGAATGAATGGATCCTTGTAGTGCAGGCATTGACCCAGTCATCTGCTGTGGTATAATCTGCATACCTTGCATAGGCACCCCGGGTATCGTTACCCCTGCGGAGTAAGCAGACATCGGTCTTGACTGGACAGGCATAAGGGCTCCAGTGTATGGTCCAGGGGAACGAGGTGGTTGACCTGGGTAGCCGCCTGTGACTTCCATGAGGTTTTGAGAGGGTGCACTGCTTGGTCTCCGACTTACTACTTCTCCTATCCGTGGAGAAATGGTTTGCATGACCCCAGGAGTTGGTGGGGGTATTAGTTGAGGATCTACAGCCAAAGCCTGAGAAAGGTGCGGTGGATGGTGGTGATAGATGTCTGAGCGATGGCTAAAGCTATTAGAGCGACCTCGCATAGGTGTTTGAGGACGGGATGGGGCTGGGGTAGCTTCAATGGGCCGCTTGTAGTTATGAACCAACCGAGACAGTACGCGAGCCTGGCCAAGATTGGGGGCCACAGTGCGGACATCGTTTTCCTCCATAACAGCTAACAAGCTACTAGAGTCAAAGCCTTGCTGTATGAGTGAAGAAATGGTACTCTCCGAGAGGCCTTCATTACGCAGCAAAGAAAGGAATTCTGGATCCACCGTCTTCTTGGGATCCACAGGCAATGGTGTATGCGGAACAGATGATACAGGAGGCATAGAAGGTGGAGCAGGAAGTGGGGAAGCCGGAGGAGGAGGAAGAGCTGGAGCAGGGGCACTCTGGACAGATGCAGGTGCAGGTGCAGCAGCAACAACTGCCACATTTTGCATTTGAGCAGTTGGAGCTGGAAGTGGAGAGGACAGAGCAAGGTTAGGATCAGACACCGGCATGGTGGGTGGAGGTGGAAGCGGCTGTTGCAGATGCTGCTGCTGCTGCTGCAACTGGTCTTGTTGAAGCTGCTGCTGCTGTAAAGGCTGCTGCTGAATTGGCTGCTGCTGTAGCTGCTGCTGCTGCTGTTGTTGAAGTTGCTGCTGTTGCAACTGCTGCTGCTGAAGTTGCTGTTGTTGCAACTGCTGCTGCTGAAGTTGCTGCTGTTGTAATTGCTGTTGTTGAAGTTGCTGCTGTTGTAATTGTTGCTGTTGAAGTTGCTGCTGTTGTAATTGTTGCTGTTGCAACTGCTGCTGTTGTAACTGTTGCTGCTGCAAGTGCTGCTGTTGTTGGATGGTGTAAGGCGATGCAGTCTCTTGCCTCATCATACCTTGAGTTGCTGGATCTACAACGAGACAGGTGGCAACTTGCTGTTGGGAATCCAGAGGCCGTCCATCAACATCTGTATAGACGGATGGCCCGGTGAGAGGGGGTGGTTCACTGGCATATCGAGGAGATGGATGGTCCATACCATAGTGACTGGGAGGTAGGTCTCTGGAAGGTAAGCGCTGTTGGCCGTCTTGCATAATCTTGGCAACGGTTATAGCCCCAGGTTCCCTGTAAGTCCGACTTAACTCATGGGCTGTTGGAGGTGGTTGTGGAGGCAGAGGTGATGAAGGAGCTTGAGGTCCACTTCTGCCTGGCTGAGCTTGATCCCACACAGTACGAGCCCCAGGAGCTATTCCAAAATGGGAGCCAGACCTGCTGAGTTGATGAGGGTGAGGTGGCGGAGGCTGGTGCTCTGGCCTGTAAATGCCTTCAGGTGGCCGAGGAGTCATGGCTGGATCATGAGAGTAGTAATCTTGATGCGAAATGGAGCCTCGGTGAGCCATTGGTACCCGTTCGTAGTGGTTTATGTCTGGCACAGAGCTCTTCCTGAGTCCACGTGGGTCGTGACGCTCTGTGTAGACCTGTCCGTAGGAAGAGTCTTGGTAAGAATACGAAGCACGTTTCAAATCCAGGTCAGGGGGACGCACCCCTGGTGGAGCTTCGTACCAGCCTCCTCCCTCCCCGTATGACAGGGAGCTCCGTCGGCCTGCTACTCTTGCTTGCTGGTCGTACACACTGTCGCACTGCCTCTCCCACTGACCCTCATTCCCCCCTAACGTGTCCCAACTATGGGAGCGTCCAAGACCCAATTGTTTGTTCGTAACAAGCATTGGCAAAAAAAGGAAATAGCGTTTCTTTAAAAAATCAGATATAAAAAAAACCCACAATAAAAATTTCTTTGGAGTATTTAAAAGTTCAATTCTCCAGCATCAAAGATAGAACCGAAAGGGAAGCACAAAGCAAGAACAAAAAACACCTAACAAAGTGTACAGTTTCACCTGATACCAGCTTGTTATAAGTCCCAGCTATTGGATGACTCCCCCTTTAGCTGGCAGTCCTTGAATAATTAATCCCTGGTCATGCTGCCTTGTTGTGCAAGAGGAAAAAGGACACCACACACAAAATCATCCATATCACACAAAACCACACAAACACTGTGGAGGCAGCTGAGTTATTCCATGGAAGACCCGATCACAGGACACAAACTCAAGATAGCCACCACACATTTGTTAGTAGGTCAAAAAAAAAGAAGAAGAAAAAAAGAGGATAGGCTGGGTTATGGGTTGGGAGGGGCTGGGGCTTGTACTAATCCAGAACGGTTTATCTCCCCCTTCAGTGGGACATTTTACTCGCTCTGCCGATTGCTATGGAGGATTACATCCAAATAAAGCCTGTTTAATTCCACTTCCTTCTGTGACGTCACGTGAACCAGTTAGGAAACTGGTGATGACAATGAAGCCGATCCTACGTGAAACCCAGTCCCACAACTTCCCCCAGGAACCCCCTTCCTCCAGACACCCACCTGAAGTTGCTGATGATCCGTGGCAGTCAACAGGTTTCAGATGCATCACAGTAACAGGACACCGAAGGAAGGCCAGGCAAGGTGCGCGGCTTCATTGAAAACAAATGAAATACAGTCAGCTCAGCTAAGTCCCATGTGCTGTCAGCAAACATCAAATCCAGTCTGATTGGACTCTAATCCCTCGGGCCCCATGCTTGCAGCAGAGCCACCACACAACTGCTGCCCAATGCACTCTGAAATGTCCTTGATGATCTCTGCCGCTGCTTTGCTCTCCTTGATTTGGGATTACTCAGACCTGCTGTCTATAAAGCAACTGCAGGGCATTGAACACTGCAATAATCGGAGACTGGGAACATTGTAAACTTGTACTTGTCCTCCTGCTCCGTGGAGTGGACAAAAAGAAACAAATCCAGAACTTGCGGTTTTCAACTCTTGATATAAATATTTATAATTTAACTCCATGATGAAACCTCATTTTGCTGAAATATATGCCGCACCCAAATACCTCCCTCGCCCTTTTTATTTATTTATTTTTGAAAATCTTTTATGATCTCACTCCCTGAAAAAGATTCAGTAATCTGGATGTTCTCCCTTGTTATAAAAAGTAAAACACCGGGGTGGAGGAGGGGGTTTGCGTGTGCATTCGTGTGTGTGCATAAAGCTTGTGGAGTGGGGGATGGGGCTTTATGTCACAGCATTTAATCCGAAGTACCTTTTGCGCTTCAAAATGCTTCGGTTGCTGACAAGGTCGAGAAACAGAAAAATGTGTTCATATAAAGTCCACAGAATGGTTTTCCTTCCCATTTTTGATGATCCATCAATGTCCTTATTTATTACTTTTTATTTTTAAACCAAGAATATTCTTACTTCCTGACTGAAAGCTGATCCCTTCTGGCCTCTTGTGTATTAATGCGTGAAGTCAAATGTCAGCGGAGGAAGTGTCCATTTTCAATCCAAATTTAGTCACATGTTGCTGTAGTTGATGACTTGCATTTTAAACTGGAAAAATAATCATCACATTTCCTTGGAGAAAAATAAATAAAAATAAAAATCTTATAAACCATGCCGTAGCCCCGTGAAACCTAAAAGCAGATTAGTTACTGGCACAAATATCTTCTTTAATCAATGTTGCATAATAAGTGTAGGAAGAGATCTGAGAATAAGCTGTCTATTCTATGGTGTTGGGTTTGTTTCTTGTGGGATCACAGAGTAAAAATGCATACGATTTTTTTTTCCTTTTCTCCCCAGTATGACTGAGGAACTATTAGCCTGCTTGATGTGAGATAAGATGTGAATACATGAAGACAATAAGAGAGGGATCAAAGAGATCAAAGTAAAAGTCGCAAGAGGAGTAAAGGCTAACAAAATGTTTCAACTTGCATTTTATTCTGTTAAGCAGGTAGTTTCACGGACATTCGTTAGTTCTCTACTTCTCCCTTACTCAGCCCTTTTCCTTCATGCCACATAAAAGTGGTTTGTCATTTTAGGTATACAGTGCCTTGAAAACGTATGTTTACTTTTATTGTGCTTCAATGTATGTCACTGGGATTTCAGTGTAATAGACCAATGCAGATTTTCTCCATGTTATGAAGTTGGAGGAAAACATACCATTTATACATTTTCATTTGCTCCAACTCCAAAAATACAGCTGCCAATGTATTTTGAGTTAAGTCTCTAACACGTTTGTTACACAGATGCTAAAATTCTTTCCCATCCTTCTTCGCAAAAAATATCCTAAATCAATTATTTTGATGCAAACTATTCCAATGTACGGCCATATGCTTGTAGGGTTGTTGTCCTGCTCAAAGGTAAACCTCTGATTCAGTCTCAAATTTTAGCTCCATCTTCAACTTTGACCATCAGTCCTGTTGTTATTACAGTGAAGCCTCCCCACCATAAAACATAGTGGTGGGAGCACCATGCTGTATTTTTAGGAGCATGTATAGTCTTGTTTTCTTCACCGCACAGCGATGGGTGTACAGACCAAAACGTTCTAATTCGAATCATCTCATTAGAAAACTATCTGTTAGTTGTTTGCTCTGTCCCTTTACATCATAGGTCTTCAAACACTGGGACAAAAATCAGTACCAAACAATGGTTATTTAGTACCAGGCCACACAGAAAGAGTAAAGTTTCTCAAAAATAATTCAGAATAACAATCTCTTGAAGGAGGAGCAGGGCTCCCACTAAATCAGAGGCATGGTGTGTTGTATTTTACATGCATGTAAAGAGAGGTGCATACAAATGCACAACACTTTCAGAGTTTTAGTTTGTATAAAAATGAGAAATTACAGTCAATCCACTGGTTATTTTGCTTGAAATGTGACAAACTGTGAGAAGGTTCAAGGGCTATAAATGCTTTTCACAGCACTGTACGTGTGAGCATGTAAATGTGTGCATTTTTTTGTATAAAGTTCACACTCTTTGTACATTTTTGACTCCAAGGTGTTATACTAAACAAGCTGATTTAAAAATTTACTTTCAGCCTGGCAGCCTTTCGACCCTGTTCTGCTCGTCTTTTGGCACGCAAAAGACTGCAGCGGCTGCAGCACTTCATTTACATCGCTTTTCATTCGCATGTGTAATCCCCCACCTAAAGCCTTGGCCTTGGCCCCTGCCCATACATGAATAAAAATCACACGCTAACTCAAAGCGAACGCCGGCCCTCAACAGAAATAAAAACAACTGCCTCCTATAGAGTGACGTGTCATGTAGCAAAGACATGGTTTGAATGGTAATTGCACTAACGTATGCATGAGCGTGTGGCAGGGACTTCTGACTCAAAATGAGATTACAATGCCAATACCGCTGCAGGAAATGATACAGTCAGATAAATTGCAACGCACGTTTAACAGATGGTATGTGCATAGCTGCTGTGTTTGTGAAAGCAATAAGAATATTTGCTCCCCGAAAGCCTCTCTACAGTCTCAATGGTCTATAAATGTGAGTAAGCTATTATTTTACTAAATGGTAAACGTGTACGTTGGGTTAAACTGAAACAATATATATATATATATATATATATATATATATATATATATATATATATATATATATATATATATATATATTTTTTTTTTTTTTATTTATTTTTTTTTTCCTGGAACTGTTCTTCTGCATCGGCTACATTATGCCATAATCCTTTCTCTCTCTCTTCTGATCCAAGTAAGCCACAGGTTGTTATAATACTTCATAACTGTGACTTTTCAAAGAGCTAAACTCCAACTTCAATCGCCATGGTTCATGTACACGCCAGCTCAGACAGCAGACACTTGGAACAGTCACACTTTTAAGGTATATTATTCCCAGACTTGTTTCAAACACAACCGCATAGCCGTTTGCAACGGAAACAAGATATTTACATACACAGCTCAGGTTCAAAATGACACAAAGTGGATGTGATTATTTGAGATAATAATGGAGGCATACTTTTGGATTTGTTTAAGGAAATCCTTCAATCATACTGCTTCCTTGTGTGGCATCATAGACAATCTAAATAAATCAAACAACATATCAAGAAGAGAATTTTCAACTCAAAATATGCCACCGGGTTAGTTACAATAATACAGCGTTTAAAGACAACACAGTCAGTGATTTAGTGTTAACATCACAAAACACTGATCTCACTCATTCTGTCAGAGGGGATGACTTCAGAAAATGTGTGAGAAGCTTTAAGGTCACCCAAAACATTTGACCCAAGTCACAAACTTTAAAGACAATTCTTCTAAGTAAAACATAGATCTACGTAGACTACAGTTATTCCACCATTTAAGTAATAGAAATGCTTTTGGTAATGTTCTCTGCTCTAAAACAGAAAAAAGTTCAATGTCAGCTAGCAAGAAATAAAGATTGATCCTTTTAGTATAGTGCAAGTAAATTTGCATCTGGTCTGCTTTTCGATTGTTTCCCCTCACTAATTAGTTCCCTCACTGCTTTCCCTTAAAGCCTGTAAGGAAAGCTGTGGGTTTTGAGGGGAGGTTAGAACAGGCCAATAGGTGGGGAGTACAGTTTCATGGTGGGCGAGGGACGAAACGGATCCAGACACCACTATGATGACTTCATACAAGAGCTGGATGCCAGAACATGAGAGATGGAGTAATATAGGTAGTATTTGGGGTTTTTTAAAGAAAAAAACCAAAACAAATACTTGTCTTCATTGTATTTCAGTATGACTGACCACTTCGTGAGAAACTGCTCATTTTAAACAAAAACTTAAATGACAAAGATGAGGATGATACACAATCAAGCATTATCTACATTGCCACAATCCAGGCAACACTTGAACTCCTCATGACAAATTCCACTACCCCACCTTGTGGTGTTTGCATCCAATCACAAACCAACAGCTGAGAGGCTGGGAGGGAGGGAGGGCGGCGGCTTTTTTTTTTTCTCCATCCTGTGACCTACTTCACATCACAGCACCTCTCACATCCCATCCGTGCCTGGATCAGCCGGTTAGCTCTGGCTAAATGGCAGCGACTTTGCGACGCCGCCTGAGCCAAAATGCATGCTGGGTACACAGATGGAGCGGACAGAAGGAGGAGCAGACAGATATAGAGTTGGAGGGATGAGGGGAGAGTATGAGAGCTGAAGCTGGGAACAGATGTTTGTCACATTTACCTTATTGTTGCTACACTCTTGTTGGCACTTCATCAATCCCACATTGGAAGCAGCAGTTCCACTGCACATGCTTTAGAAAAGGGGTTTATTAAAACAAACAACTCTTCTTCATTAGCTTTGTTAGAGAATTTACAGGCACTTTGGTAATTAATGAATAGCTTACAGACTCATCAGTGAGGTTGGGTCCCCTTTTGTCAAACGCTCTCGCAAAGTTTCGATTGTTCTTTTTTCCTCAAATTATTATGTTTTCACTCCTGTACAATAATAAAAGGGCTTAACATAATATTTTTATTCTTTAATTTAGTGCGGATGTTTTTTTTAAATTATTTTTCAGCGGAAAAAAAGCTTCCAGGAAAACACTAGTCCTTTATCCAGGACAATACCGAAGACTGTTGTTGAATGCAGAACAGAAGCTTAATAAACAATAAACTCCTGTCCTGTCGGTCGACTTTTAATATGTCTGATCCTCTGTAATCACTCTGCAAGAACTTCAGCTGAATAATCTGACACTAACAATTCAGATTTACATGTTGAAAAATGTATGAAATGATTCATCTTTGCTGGTCTTTTTTCCCCAAATCTAAATACATATCTAAACATATATTTAGATTTTTTTATTAAAATGTTGATCATTTTAATAAAGAATCTAAATATATGTTTAATTAAAGTGACCACAAATTCAGTTCTTGTTATGCGCAGCAAATATCACATTCACTGAAAGCAAACAACCGGTTGCTGTTTGTAAATTAACCAGATCACAAGACATGCTGTGTCTAACTTGTCCACTTTGCTTATTCCAACAATTTCCTGCTGGAAAGCCCCAAATGATTCATAATTACACGATAATAACCCCCAACACGCTCCCGTGTCAGTTTCACAGATTTTACATCTCTCTTTAGTCCCTGACTCTACGGTCATTTTCAGGGTTCTTGACAAGAACTAAAAGTGAATCTCTGCAGTAGGCTTTTTTCAAATTTGCACCAGTGAGGTCTACATTCCGGCACCGTGACCACACTTGATGGGGGTAAACAGCCACGCCGCATAGGGCATGTCGAATGTGATTGGACCCACGGACACATTCCTGCTGGCCACTCATCACAGAGATGCAATCAATGCAGCGCCGCCGGAACCCGCTATTGGATTGACACAGTTCTCCTCAGAAGATAAATGGAAATTAGGGGAAGCTGCTCTCGCCGTCTCGTCGACTTCAAGCCATGACCGCGGTGCAATCACAATCAGTCTGTAACGTTCTTGTTTTTGTCAATATACATGGTATGAACTTTGATTTGTATTTCATGCCTCGGTCCCAAGTCTGTTTATAGATAATAGGGGGTGGCTTTGACATTACGGTGCAGAACACCCCATGCCTCTGGTTTTAAAATAACCCCTTTTTATATGGCTGAGTGGATTTATGCTACTGTGAAAAAGGCATGATTCACCACCCTCTGATCTTTAAACTTCGCTGATGTGAATCACCCTCTTCTACAGATTTTTTTTAAGAGCCGCTGTGGTGACTAACTGCATCATGAAAAAAAAAGAGAAAGAAAATCTACAATCCTCTTTAGAAGAGTGACTTCACTGATATGAGAGATGGACTCTGCAAGAGATGTTAGAGGCAGCAGGGGGAAACACTGTCATGTGATTTAACATATTGCTTAGGCAGCACATGATCCTTCTTCTTGCATTTAACAAAGAAAAAAAAAGGGTGAAATAAAAGACAGAGGGGGGATTTGTTTCCAGGCAGGGAAAGGGGGCTGGTGGTTTTTGGAGAGTTTTAAGATGCCACATGTGGCTTTCATTCTGAGGATGGAAACAGCAGCATCACCGCTTCATTTAGGAATCTATAAAATAGCAGCAGTGGGATTTTTCTCAGAAACGAGCAAAGTGGAGTGAAGTTATTTGATACTTTGGGGCTCAATAGCATTAGGCATTCACACATATTCATCTTTCTGAGAAAATTCACTTAAGTTGCAAGCAAAATCATACATTGTGAAATACCCAATAAAACATCACTATGGTAACTGACAGCATGTCATGCGTTTGACATAAAGGCGCAAAAGCTGCTGTGGGCCATTTATTAAAGCCGCCTTTGTAATTCCTCTTGATTTCCACAAAACAAAACATCGGTTTTGACAAAATGTACAGCATGGAAACTGAGAGCAAAAAAAAGGGAAGATCTCAATATGAATTTGAGTTAACATCAGGTGCAACAATGAAGAAGTTACAATGTTCTAATATAATCAAAACAAATAAGAAAAAAATTTATCTGGCAGGCCTCTTTCAGCCTTCTTTCCACCTGTTACTGCAGAAGGGCGCAGAAAGAACAGCATTTGCTCCTGCTTTTCTTCATTCAAATCCAGCATTTTAAATCACTTTTAAAAAAATGCTGGCAGAAAATTCCAATATCAACTCACACCTTGGGTTGAGATATTAATGCCTGTTTAAAAAGGATTATGACTACATGTCATTTGAGGCACTTTAAGGTTTTCTTTTGCTTTCCATCACATCCATAGAACAAGGTGGTACAAGAAATCGAATGACGTTTTGAACAAATGGTTCCTTGCGTTGCATCAGTCTTCACGTCTGAAGCTTACTCTATTACAGGTTGGTCTATCAGCACACACACACCAGATCGGCCATGTTTCTGTTAACTTTGTGGATCAAAGACTCACTGCAGGAAGCTTTGCTTCCCCCGTTTCCTCCATGGATTCTCCCGCTGCTTCCATCACATCGGTTTTTCCTCTGTAAGAAACTATCTGATGTTAGCTTCTCTCTGCTCAGCCTCTGCTCTACTGTAAAAGAATGTGAAGGTAATAAAGGCTCATTTGTTAGATTTTTCACCGATTTGATCAACCCCTTTTACACCTGTATGGTTGCGGTGAGGTTGGGTGGAGTTAGGTTTAGCTTGGAAGGCTACAGTGCTACACACACACTCCCTCAGCAGGTGGATGTACCAAGAGGTTACTGGAGACATCCCAGTGTGGGTGAAAGTACTTTTCTGGAGGTCGTCATTCAGAACTTTATTCATGTGTGATATGGATTGTAATTGGATGAGAGGAGGGAGCGAGAGAAGAGAAGAAGAAAGGAGAGATGTTGAGATGAGTCCACAGCTCAGCGAGGTGTTAATTTAGCCGTTGCTTGTTTTGCTTTTGGCTATAATAATTCCTGTACTATTTTTAGGAGCTTACAAATTTATAGCTGAAAAGGTTCCAAGGTTTTATTTTGAAGAAAAAGAGCTTGATAATCCTAATGGGATGGCATCTTTTTAATCTCAGCAAACCCAGCGTTTGGTCACAATGCACTTGACTTGGACTTGTTCATCTCAAATTGCCATTTGCATTGCACTAATATGACATTTTCGAGAATTAAAGGCAGTGAATATTTCAGTGCTTGTTGATATTTTTAGGAGCCCAGGACTGTTAGGACCAGAACAGGTGGGCTGCTTATAATCCACCAGGCTTTAAAATGGTATTTGAGACTGGACCAGTATGCCAAACGTATCAAAGTTAGGTTTAGCACTAATGGCACAAACATGCTGGAAATGGCATGTAAGTGGTGAGAACATATGGGGCCCCACAACAGAGCAGCCTGATACTTCTGAGTGCTAGTAATTTGACCTATTCACTGTTTTTGCCTCCAGTCTTTTAAATTTTACTGTTTTCACACTGACATTTTTTTCAGGCACAAAAAAGCCTTTTTAAGGGACCTTTTATAAACATGAATGCTTTTGCACCAACATTGACCTTTTCTGGAGGCCAATAATCAAAAATAATTTTATATAATCCACTCTTAGCCAAAAAAGATGCGGGTTTGTGACTCCAATAAATAAACACTACCAAAAAGGAAGACGCTCAGTATTAATTTGGTTCAATCAGTTACATTTGAGTTAAGAACCAACAACAGTGTGAACAACTGTGTTTCGATGCAAACACTGCATTTCCTGCACTTTTTAAATATTTAAATCAATGCTGTTAAAGATGGCCCGTATACAGGAGATTTTATTACAACCCAACCGCAGTAGGCAACTTATAGGCTAGTCATAAATGAAGATAATTCGGAAAACTTTAGACTGATGCAATATTTACACGGCTGATTTAAATGTCAGACAAAGCAGAAGGCATTTTATTGATCTCATCCCATCATAGTATTAGATCAAACATGTTAACACCCGAACACCTCAAAAAGAAAGAGGGCCACATTACCTGATCCTAACATGCTGTTTGATATTGTTCAGTCAGCAATCAAAAGCAATCACGCTTTTGACAAGGAAGACGGGAGCAGTCTGGTTGTAAATTGACTGTAGTTCGATTTATATTAAAGTTTTGGAAACAACATAAAATAATAAATGTGAAATCTCATATGGAATGAAGAATAATTTTGCGTGGCACGGAACAGCAGCAAAGATCCACGACACACGACCAGCGGTTTCTGTTAACGTGTCGGCAGGGGAAAAAAATGAAAATGTCTTTCTTGGTGTTCCAATCTGTACAAAACGCATAAATATGTAAATGCACTGATGCACACAAATCAATCCCACAACCGTTCACAATCCAACTGCTGAAAGGAATGCTTCACTTCATTACAAACCCCTTTCTTCATCTCTACAGCAATCTGGTTACATCAAATTCAAGTCTCATTTGACTTTCAACCAGGCGTCCTTTACCTCCCACACACACGCACACGCATGCACACACACTCCACTGCTCTGCTAGACATCCATCCTATTATGTCTGAAGCTTTAGTCAGTCTCAGGGCTTCCTCTGAGTGTTCGGCACACCGACAGTTTAATTCAAGCAATCGCTCTGACTTCTCACCGAGTTTGTAGCTGCGAGATGAAAAGCCCCTCGCAGACTTTTAATGACGAAGAAAAATAAGTGAATAAGTTCAAACCCATGTGCGATCAAAGTGATCAATTTGCGCATTCGGATCTGAACACGTCTAACACAGGGAGAGAGGAGAGCGACTCACCTTCACAGATCCTGTCCAGCCGCTGCCGTTTGACTTTGTGTTTGTCGACCAGTGCCATCCTGTCCAAGCTGTGAGTGCTCTCTCCTCTCTGGATTTCAGGTTTACGGCTTCAGTTCACAAGAAGTTATCTTGTTGGTGTTTTATATCTGAAATACAAGGAAGCAGGGAAAATAAATAATATAAAAATTGTTTCCATTTGTGATTTTTTTTTTCTCATGAGGTAGCACATATGCTGCAATACATTACAGGAACAGTGTCATTTGATTTTTGTAGTGCAGTTAATATAGAACTCATTTACATACGTTGCGCCCTTAGGATGGCACAATCCAAATAAACTGTGACTTAAAGCGACATATAACAGGGGGGAGAGTTGTAATTCTGAATTATGCAAAGTAGAACATCACTTACATTATATAAAAAATGCATGATGCAAAAATTAAAGATGTGGGAATGTGCTTGCAGTGCGAAAGCCAATTAAATCCACAGCAGAGTTAGCTAAATTGTTACACTGACTAAAAATGAGAAAGTGAGGAAGTCTTGAAAGTAACTGAAATCATTTAAGAGGTTCCTGAATTTCCTGAACTGTGCCACAGAGAAGCTCACCACTAGAGGGAGTCTCATCTGTAGGCGGCCAATTTATCTAGATCCGATTAAGAAATTGCCAACAGAAAATAGCACAATCAGAAAAAAACAAAAACAAAAAAAAACATGAGAAATCTCGTAAATCATCATGGAAAATGACACTCATAAAACTATAACCTAATTGGTTCCTGCTCAAGCCTGAGAGACACTGAGGAATTTTCTTTTGTTTCCCTAGTTTTAGTGGGGAGAGATGAGAACAAACACAGACAGAAGTTGGCACAAGAATGTACACACACACGCACACATACACGCGCACACACACACAAAGACAAAAATTGGCAAGCAGAAATGTGGGCTGACACACACGCATACACAAGAAGGGCAACTAGTCACACAGAGGAATGTGGGTCAGTTAGTCAGCAGACAGGAGGAGGTTGTATCAGCAGAATAAAGACATAAAAGGGGGGCTGATGGGAGGGAGAGGAAAGTACTAGAAAAGCATCATCTAACAGGACGAGTTCATTGTGACCTCCTCCAACATTACAACTGCGGCTCTGTCAGTGCTTTTTTTTTATTTGTAATTTTCTGATCACCGTTTCATTCTATGTTTGTCCTAAATGCACTTCCACACATTGGAATATGGTTTTAACATGTATTGATATGTGCAATCTGAATGCATCCGATCACCGCTGTTATGCTTCACTGGTATGGGTGGCAGGTCAAACGCTGAGGCTGAGTGATGAATTTATGGCTTATTTTTAATATTGACAGTACTGTTTTGTGCAAAGCAGCTAATGTATCTTTAAAAAAAAAACAACAAAAAAAACACAACCATAATCGTGAAGTTTGCTAATTTCTTTCTACTAACCAAGCACATTGTAGATAGAAGCCATGCTACAGCTGTCCTCCACAGAGTATGCCTTCTCCTAAAGAGCCAAAGACCCACATGTGGGAGTCAGAGGAGAAGTAATTGAGCAAAAGAAAAAGCAGGAAATAGTCACTCAGAGGCAGGGGAGTCTCTAGACCAAAGAAGACATGGATAGGGCCTCTAAGGTCCACGTGCAATATGAATGTCAACTTTACAACTCAAATAAAGTCAGATCTCTTTATTTACTTGAAAGTCTCCTGGAGAAAAAAAAGAACTCCAGTAATGAAAGCTGCCCAAATAATACACCAAAACAGCTTCCCAGAACATACAAACACACTGAGTGTACAACAGGTAGATAAAATACAACACTGTGTAATCCGTTCTTTAAAGGATCACTACTTTACCTTCCCTGCTTAACAACCATTGACATTTTGCTCTATTTAGACTAGCAATGTGCTTAAATTTGCTAAAAGCTAAGTTTCCTTAAAATTTAAATGAGAGATTGTGCTACTGCATTAAATGAATTGAATTTAGGGCTTTGTTTTTTTTTTTTTTACATATCTTTGCCAATGACAGCAAACTGGAGTGCAAGAGTTGATATAAAAAAACTTCAGTCCACCTTTTGTTCCCTCAGTTAGCTGGTTAGCATCATCAATGCTAATGTGCTACAGTGTTAAAATCACATCTTTATAATTGGGGCCTGCCATAGCAATGCATAAGCAGGCACCTATTGTCCTATACCTCAAAATAACTGCCTATTCCTAGTACCGTAAATGCAGCTCGTACCGCCTCCTGCCCCCTTCACAATATATGCATCAAAACGTGTGGCTATCCCATGAGGGGAGTTATTGCTTTTGTTGGCGTTTCGAGTAATTGTGGTACATAATTAACACAAAACGAACCAAATTCAACTCAAAACAAAAGTCTGACACAAAACGGCGCAACTCAAAATGGACGTAGACTTTTGTCTGTCCCTCTGAGCTGATCTTTAGAACTATAGGCATGGTGGAACACTCTGTTACTAGTCCTTTTCCTTTTAAGTTGTACCTTTGCATTAAAGGATCTAAAACTGTTTATTACAGGAATAAGTATATTGTCTAGAAAGACAAAGAAAACAACGTGGACACACTGATTATTTTGAAGAAAGATCAGATATGGTGCTGTTTGGAAATGTGAACTATTTAACCAGAACAGATTCCAGGAGGATTAGTGAAGCACAGATTTGGTTCTGCCTCATCACTCTTACCTGTTCTAGACCTTTTACAGAAAAATCAGCATCTGTTGCACTGACACCAGTCCTGATGTGTGTAACACATGCTACAATCTTTAATATGTTTTCTGGAGATGTTGGCATCAGGGCCGCTGCTATAAACTCATTGCATCTCTGAATAGTGCTGTTTATGTTATATCATCTAGTGGTGGAAAAAGCAACAAAAAACTATTATGATATGTACTTAAGATGAAATATATGCACATATATTCATGACATGCTTTGATTAAAGTAATTTATCCTCGGTGCAATTAAATTAACTTTACACCAGGTGAGTCTCTCATCTGAGAATGTGAACCTACTGGGCTGATAATTTTAATGCTCGTGTAAAAGATTCATAATTAGGGTACGTTCACACTGCAGCCTGAAGTGACTCAATTCCGATTTTTTTGACGTAATGGGACCTGTATCCGATCTTCTCATGGCAGTGTGAACAGCACAGGTCGGATTCTATTTCAAATGTGACCCATATCCGATACGTATCCGATTCAAATGCGACCATAACGTCCAGGTCGCATTCATCCGAACTCAACGTCACTGATTCTCAACAAATCTCACTATTCTGCGTCCTGATATGCGCAAGTGGGAACAACAACCAGGACTATATGAGAATTAAGTTGTTAATATGCTGCTCTGGCCAAATAACTTCAAATATGTAAGCTAAGCTCCACCGTTAACCTCCATGTTTACTTCCGCAAACACTGAGCACTTATTTATGGCGGTTGGCAGAACACAGAGAACGCTGATGCTATTGCGCCCTCTACTGCGCATGCGGGACACTTTCAGGTCGTTTGCCCGTTTACACTGCAGAACACATACAGGTCGCATTTACTGGCAGTGTGAACGGCCCCGGCAAAAAAATCGGAATTGCCAAAAAATCGGAATTGAGCCACTTCAGGCTGCAGTGTGAACGCACCCTTTAAAGTTACAGGAACCTACAAGTTGACTTAAAAGAAACAGCTCTGAAAAAACAGTCTGTGTGCTACACTCAAGAGAGAGATTCCTTTGATGCATCAAAGAGTGATGTCATCACTGATGATGTCATTGTTACCATAGGAACTAAACATTTTAAAGGTGCATTCACATCAAACACGTTTTGAACGTCAGGCGAGTCTGCTTTATATTCAAAGTCTGTGGAGTATTTGATGCTCTGAACACGTCAAATGCTCCAAATGGTTCAAATGGCGCCACGCTAGACGCTCAAAGAGCGTCGCAACTGCCCTAGGAGAGCCACCACATAGAGTTTGAATGTAAACCAGATGCGCCTGATGGTCAAAATGTGTTTGGTGTGAACGCACCATTATATGTCCAGTGTCATATTAGTTCCACCATATTAGGACCAAAGACTTGTCCTAATATGATGGATTCATTGCTTTGGGTCAGGGGTAATAGGTAAGATGTGAATTAAGGTTTAGTTAATGTTAGGAATAGACTTGTATTGATTTGATTAGGGAAAATATCTGGGTTAGGCAAAATAGCAGCTACTAAAATGAAGGGAAATAATCCAACGTTCTAATATGGGTCAAAATAGTTTTAACAAGCCTGTATAGAATTTTGCTTTCTAAATCATTCTATAAATAATGATGATATAATGTTAGGTTGTTTTTCTGCCAATTACATAGCTGCAGTACACTAGTAGTCTAATGTGTTGAATGTGGTGAGACACATTCAACACATTAGAAACCAATCAGAACCAAAAGTTCCATTTAAATTTCTTCAGAAATGTTCCAGTTATACCACTCAAACAATGGTACAACAAGCTACACAAGCTCAACACTACATATTTATTAATTTCTATAAACCAATTCAAGAGCTTTGAACCATGCCAGGAGAGTCACTGCATTTTTTCAAAAGTAGAAAAAAAAAGTTAACTTTACTAAGTGGGTTGAAAAGTCAACAGCAACTTAAAGCAGAGCTCTCAGCCAGAAGAGTGCCATAGAGGAAGTACGGTTATCTTGCAGCCCTTAGCGCTGCCGCTGCTTGACTGGTGGTTGACTAAGTGCTCTTATGTAACTTAACAATAAAGGGTTTGACCTGAGAGAAAATACGTGCTTAGAGCTGGAGGAGAGGAAGAGGGGAAGAGAGGAGAAATTCACACAAAAATGACAATAAATACACGAGCTCCCGGGACTGCCACCCGGCTCAGTATGCAGAGGTAGCGCTCACCACCTAAACTCCGTGTTAGCCGCGGTCGGGTAGACCTGTTCTCAGGTTTCCCTAATCTAACAAGTCCGTGAATGTTACCAGTTCGTGACCAAAGCACAGCTGACTGAGTGAGTGATGCAAAGCTCATGATATTCTTGGTAAATAGATTCATTCTAATCTCTGATGGGCAACATTTTCACTATGCCAACTGACACATTCCTCATAACTTTGAGTGCTGCATTTTTGACAGCTGAAAGGAATGCTTATCCACAAATGTTATGTAAACCTTAAAATCTCCCATTTCTTAGTAGCATTTAATCTACTCACTGTGCTCTGTACAACCTGCAGTAAACGGCAAGGTCTTAATAAAACCTCGTTTATCCTTTTTATATTGTAGAGGGTTATATAATGCGAGCATGCTAGATGCTCATCTGCTTGTTCTGTGGGAAATCTTTCTCTTCTTGCACTGCAGACTGAATCATTGCTCGAAGCACAAGGTGCAGCAGTATGCCAAGTTTGTAAAAGGTGGATTCTTGAAGCTTGTCATGCGTCTTTCTTATGAAGTGTAGTTCTTTAATTTAGAAACACTCAAAACTTAACCAGGTTGAATGGGGTATGTCAGAGTACAGTAAGTGCCTTACTAAGAGCTATGTTGCATTGAAGCAGTTCATGGCGTTAAAAATCCGTGACGTACTTCCCCACATGACACCTGTACGTGAAGACATTTCAGAAGCAGAAAACCATTTTCTAACTTCTGAAACGAGTCACACACACAAAGGACAGTACAAAACGCAGCTCCAGAGATCTTGTTGAGGTTGATAACAACGTTAAAATCACAGCAGGTGGGCAGAGAAGGTCAAATAGAGGTTTTTTTTTCTAAATCAAGCCGGCAGCACTCTCTCCAAGAAAAAGAAGAGTTTCTGTTGCAAGTTAAACACTGTTCATTCACAAATGTTGACCAGAGAATGAAATATAATCACATTTTATAGCAGAAACCCTAAAAAACACATTGTGAACCAACCAGAGTTGTGTCAAACATCCTGCCAAATTCATCTTGCTTTTTTTTGCATCTCTCTCTAGGCTCTAGCCCAGAGGGACAAAAAAGCCTGTCAAATAACAGCTGTGTGGTTAAAGCTGCAGTATGCAAATTTTATAAGCAATGCAATATAAACAAAGGAAGCAGGGAATCTCTATTTTTCATAGATTATCATAACGTTATACAGAAATGACATGACAACAGTTTTAACAAATGCGTGAAAAATATCTTGTTTATAAAAGTTGCAAACTGCATTTTATCATTCAAATCGAGGCAATTTTTACCTGTCAAACTACACAAATGTGAAAAGATGTTGAATTTTATCAATACATTCTGCCTCAAAAGTTCTTGATCGTGATATGGCCCAAATTGAAAACACGTTTGAGATCCCTGCATTAAAAGGAGCAAAAAACCCACAGCTTAAGGGTGAGTTTACACTACAGCTGTGAGAGAAAGTTTTATCAGAGTCAGCACCCAAAACCCTGATGCCTGAGCATAAAGTCTGTGAGCATAGTTACTGGGGTAAGAAAACTGGACTTAGCCTCCCCACCGAACCTTTTGAATTTTACATTCTTAAAATCATACATATAAAAGTTAATCACTTGTTTGACAAGACTTTTATAGGCTTGAAATGAAAAAAACAACTTGATATTAATTCACTGAAAATATATTATTTTATAACCTTATGTCTAAGATTAAGTTACGACCTTGCATCAAACATGGGTGGCTCACACCCTGTGGCACAGGCACATTTACAAGGCAGACTGTCTGCAACCCAGCAGAGGGGAGCCACCCAACTTTCTACATATTAACAAAGTTAAAGCCCAATTAAGCATGCAATGAATGCTGAAGGTGACAGATGGCTGCAGTTTAATATGTCCATTAATCTCTTGCAGACCATGAGTCACTTGTGTGTGATTTGGAGGAGCTTTAGCATATTTCTCCAGTTAATTTTGCTTTCAAAAAACACACAACTGTTAATGAACAGTACAAATATGGAAAATGTCTTGGGCTATGTCATGGTTTGAAGTGTCACATATAGAAGATCAATATGAAAGATATAGAAAACTAAGTCTTAAATTAACACAAACTGGAAATCTCTTGTCTGGCGCATTTTTGATTAAAACATTTGTTTTCCATTCAGTGCAGAATCCAGAAACTTTACTCAAGTAAAAGTGACAATAAAAAATATTATGCAGTAAAACTACTCCTAAAACACTTAAAAAATAAATGTTACTCAGGGTAATCACATCGCTATTAAATATCTTATTTCTGGATAAATATTTTTTCAAGCGTTGACATCTTTGCACCACAGTCAATGATTTATTTTCATTAAATTTCAGTCAACGACTCCCTCATAAGACACAAGGACAGATTCTTTGTGCTGCACTTCGTTTTGTGCCAACAGCATGCTGTCAGGAATACTAATGCATTTAAACTTACTGTACCGTAGAATAACCTGTAAGGTGGATTCCAATCACTCACAAATACCTAATGAGGGTCTCAGTAGCAGAGCGGTATGTGTCTCTGTCTGGATTCTCACTCTTTAGATCGAAAGAGTTTTGTTTAAGGTTGCAATTCCTGCTTGATCACACTAGCCATACCTTCTAACCACAACACAACTTTGACCTGCGAACCCGGCTTAACCTTTTACAAATCAGCTGATGTGGGCCTGTGACTTGGCGGGACAGGACCATATCAGATATGGTCTGACCTTACCACAGGGGCCACGTTTCATTGGCTAATGCCAATTTTACGTCACAGCACAGGTGTGTGACCGTCTCACAAACACAAGCTACAGTAGTAAATACATGATAATGTACATTGTGGACTAGCAGACCGGCAGAAAGTTTTTGCGTCAAGACTCGAAAAAGAATGGTTCTTCACCGTAAGTGGGGTATCTGCACAGGCGGATGTCAGGTATCCTGATCGTGTTTGTGAAACTAAAATTCACAGATTTCCAAAATCTGAAACGGAATGCCTTGCTTGGATCAAAGCTTGTGCACAACCGCATTTGCAGCTCAACCGTCTAGGATCAATAAGAACAAAGGAGTGTCTGCTGGTGTAAGTATTATTGCTTTGTTTTCTTTGTGTTTAGTGAATAAAAAAAGAAAGTCAATAATAAACACATCCATTATGAAAACCTTTTAGCCAAGTACAGCATAATGGCAGCACCAATACAACTTCTACACCTTGAAGCCTGTCTGTTACAGTCTTACGTTAGCTGAACAAATCAATATGCAATGTGTACCGTACATACATTAAAGATTTTATTTTACCTGAAAAGGCTTTTTACTAAACTGTAATCATGTTAGCCACGCTAATTGTGTTAGCCACTGAGTACCGTGCATCAGGCCTAGGCACATTTGAACATTTGCCAACAGAAATCACCCTCAAAACCATGATTGCCTGACTTACCCAGCCTTGCAAGAACAATAGGCGTCAATGATCTTGTCCACAGCTATATTTATGCTGAGGGTGTGAGGATCTGCTGGTTTCCTCATCGACCGGTAGCATTTCGCTGTGACGCGCACAATCTTGGAGGCATCGTGGCTAAAACACCTTGATGTCGTCCAAAAAAGATGACATGAACTTGTTGGTTCCCCTGTCCGTTGTCGTGGCTGATATTACAAACGACTCAGAAATACTCTGCAGAGAGTCAGTAGAAATGAAATTACACATAGAAGCTAAGCACCGCGAGGCTTTGTTTGTGAGACATGCAGTCACGTGAGACTTTCGAGGGGCGTTGATAAGGTCCATTGAGAAGGCAAAAAGATTCCCTGGTACTACGTTGAAGTATGTTATGACAGAGCTATTGCCTTATTAACTCACATTCAGACTTCTGTATTTCCTATCACTACTTTTGAATTTGCTTTGTGTTTTGAACTGATGCCCACGTTGGTTTTCTCACCTTAAAATCATCAATTGTGTGCAATTTTTCAACACTGTCTCATCTTCACTTTAATCCCTTCATATATTTTGGTCTATTTCTTGAACTGTAACATGGAAAGAAATATGACTATAATGAGCTACAAACCAGAACTCAATTGAGAAATTGTAAAATATACCCTTACTATAAAAAGGAGCTCCTCAAAAGAAAAAAAGGCTGTTGACCCTTGCCCTTCAATAGTCTATGTGAACTTTAAAATAAAGCACCTTTACACACATGAGAAAGATGTAGCAGCAAGTTTATAGTCAATTATGCACACCAGCAGAAGGGAAATGTGACAGCCTTCAGAAAAAAATGAAAGATGGTTTCAATTTAGAATAAAAGCATAACTGCATCTATTCTCTAGTGATTGATATTTATCATTTTTCTTCTTAAGACATCCCCGTCAGGACACGCTGAAGCCACAGCTTAAGCGTGGCTTCATATATATATATATGTATATATATATATATATATATATATATATATATATATATATATATATATATACATATATATATATATATATATATATATATACATATATACATTTTGAAAAAGTAACAAACATTTAGCATGAATGTCAAAGGCCAGGAAAAACAGAGAGGTTGTTTCTTGACATTTATTACGTTTAACCCAAGAACAAACCGTGACAGAAATACTCTTCAGTCAACATTTTGAGGAACAACGGCGCAGCGAACACTATACGTGTTTCTACAAAATACACAGTCCAGTCACATTAATGTGACCACCACGTACTTTCCACTTCAGAGTTAAATAACCAATCACAGAAGGCAGGTGGCAGCACAGTGCAGTTGAGCGTATATAAAGGGTGTGTGTGGGCTTCGGAAAACATTTCAATCGTTGGCGTAATGCAGAAACGAAGCGATTTATCCGACGTCCAAAAGGGCATGATCATTGGCTTTCGGGCCAAGGGTGGAAGCATTTCCGAAACGGCTGAGTTTGTGAACTGTTCGCGTGCCGCCGTGGTAAAAGTGTACCGTGCATGGCAAAATGGGACTGTCCAAAATCAACGACGTGGCAAATGTGGTGCACCACGGGCCATAGATGACAGAGGCGAACGACGGTTGCGGAGATGCGTTCGGGCAGATAGACGGGCTACCGTTGAGCAACTGACCACTAAAATGAACCAAGGGGCTACCACAAGTGTCTCCCAAACCACTATTCAGCGAACATTGCTGCATCTGGGCCTCCGAAGCGGACGCCTGGTTCGTGCACCTATGCTGACTGGTGTTCATCGACGACGAAGGCTAGAATTTGCACGCCAGTACAGCAGCTGGACGTCCACTGAGTGGCGACAGGTAGCGTTTTCAGATGAATCGCGTTTTATGCTCCATCGGACAGATGGACGTTGGCGTATAAGGCGTGAAACCTCTGAAAGGAACCACCCTGCAACCATTGCAGGAACGGTCCAAGCTGGAGGCGGGAGCATTATGGTCTGGGGAATGTTTTCCTGGCATTCTCTGGGTTCACTGATTATTGTGGAAGGCACGATGGATCAATACAAGTACGCATCTGTCCTTGCGGACCATGTCCACCCCTACATGCGCATTGTTTTTCCTCAGGATGATGGCATCTTCCAGCAGGACAATGCGAGGTGCCATACAGCTGCCAGTGTACGTGCGTGGTTCGAAGAGCACCAGGATGAGTTTACCGTCCTCCCCTGGCCAGCAAACTCACCTGACTTAAACCCAATCGAGCATCTGTGGGACCATCTCGATCGAGTTGTTCGCGCCATGGATCCTCAACCGCGTAATCTAGCGCAGCTGGCCACGGCATTAGAGTCGGCATGGCTCAACATCCCAGAGAAGACCTTCAGGGACCTAAGTGACTCTCTTCCTGCACGTCTCGTAGCAGTTCGCTCTGCGAAAGGTGGTTATTCTGGCTTTTGACAGATGGTCACATTAATGTGACTGGACTGTGTATATGATTTATAACCATTTAAGGGAAGGACAGCAGGAAAAGAAGAAACAGAAAAGGTTGAGAGTGGCGTCGACATAAAGCTGTCATTCAGACTCTTGATCTACACCTTTCAAACTCCTCCTCTTTCTTCTTCTCTTACAAAACACACCAGCCACAAACAATTACACCTCTTCTTGCTGACACCATCACTATCCGTCTAGGCTTCCTCCTTTTGCTTTATTTTGCATGTGCCATTAGCCTAAGGCACACGGCGTCCTTTTCATTCCCAATTTCTCCTTTACATTGCCTTTATAAAGATCCGCTTTCTCCTCCCTCCCCTTCCTCCTTTCGCGTTCTCTCCATCTTTGCTCCAAATTAAACGACAATGCAGCAGTACTAACTGCTGACTTTGGCTGTTGTGTGTTATTAATGCCGGTTCGTTTAAGTCACTAGCAATAGCAGAATGGTGATATTACTCTGCATGATTGCCACATTCAGTCAGGGTTTTGAATCCACTCGCCCATTCACCCAACTATCCCCCCCTCTCCTCTCCTTAAGCTCCTCACATCAAATGAACCTAAAACAAAGTCTGTAGTGAAAAATCTCCACAGTCACAAGAAATTATTTCCCACATAACTACTGAATTAAATATGTTTTGCGTGCCTATACGCACAAACAAAAAGATAGACACGTAGGCAGGAATGTCTAAATGTCGACTACTTAAGCTGACAGGTGAGAGGCTTTGTCCAAGATGCCTTTATTGTGGTAATAAATCTGTCCTCTTGACAGACAACATGAAGGCAGGGACCTCAGGCCTGCAATTCAATCAAGGCTAGAGACAATGCTATTCCTAAATGTACAAACCAGACAATAAGACGCTTGGATGAGCTTCTCTTTAAGATTAATCCACGAACTACCACACTGCCCTGCAGATGTGTGCAGGGAGCGAAAAAAACCCCACAAATATTGTTCAGCTAAGATTAGAAATAATCTTGCAGTTAATTTATTTGTAGATAGACAAGACATATTATGTGAAACAAAGACCAATTCAAGTTTACACTCAGCACAAGCCAAAATAATTCTCTAAATTATTTATTTTATTTTATTTATTTTTTTTACTATGGAAGGAAACCAAAGTGTCAGGAAATATTCAACAACAGAATATTCAAAAGGTCAGTTCTGGGATTCGAAGCCCAGATCTTCAAGCAGTGATGTGACAGTGTTCACAACATTGCTCTGCCATGTAAATTAAAGGGTGCAGAATATAACTGAAAAAATAAACTCAAAATTCTTGAAAGTATCTAAATGGCAAGGCGTTAGAGTCTCTAAACTTTGTAGTGCCTTTATCTGAAAATATTTCACACTGGTCACCGTTTACAAGGTCTTTAAAGTACAGTAAAAGTGTTTAGATAAAATGGGAAACAGTGCAGATATGCACCGAAAATGGTCCACAAAAAATGCAGTTGATAATAGGCTGCAGAACAAAGAGGCTTCAGAGAGAGAGAAAAAAGTAATCAGTTGCAATATAGCCAGTGTTTTTACTGTTACTTTAGCCAGATGCAGAAAAAATTAGCATGAAGTAATAGTCACTTTACTGGATTTAATTAAAGAAGATAATAACAAGTAGCCTTTTTCCCATTTTACTTGTATCCATGTGTCTTTGTGAATTTTTGATCCCCTTATAATAGTTTTAGCCTAATTAGGTGCACTGATACATTTTTGTGTTGAGGTTAGCCAGAACAAGTTTTAATTAGTGAACCTGACGATCCCTCTTTCCCTGCTAATTTACTATGGAGTACCTGATGCATATGCAGCAACTGTAAAAGCAATTAAACTCCAAATTAATTGTGGAGATGAAGTTATGATGAGAGCGATTCCATTTTTAGTTTTTATTTTAATTTAGAGGGGGGGGGGGGAATATTGTCACAGAAAGGCAGGTTTTCTCCTGAATTCCAGTTAAGAGAAGAGGTAAGCCTGCAGAATCTCTCTCTTGCCCAGTTCATCACAAACAGAGAAAAGCTGATATTGAAGTTAAATTAAACAGGTAGTTTACTATATAAAGAAACTTTTTAACCCTTCACCTTAAACCTTGGTACACATTTCTGCCCTGTGTAAAGGAGTAGAGGTCGGGGAAAACTGGTGTAGTAATGTAGAAATACTGTATGTCCGACACTGCATAAAAATGGCTTGTCAGACGCTTTATTCCATCACACTACATGTAGACTGTAAGACTAAATGAAGAATAAATGGGGTCAAGGAAAGGCCAAGCTTGCCCCAGAGGCCAACTTGCCATGAGCTGAACACCGCTGACCTAGATTAATACCAACCACAGCAGCACCAGGACTATTAAACACACCCCAGTTTCCTGTATCCTGCCCCTCTGTCTGTGTGTGAAATGATTCCATCTGTCAGTCTCAGCTGGGCTGTGAGAACACCGCTGAACGCTGCTGCCCACACAAACATACGCGCACGCCCGCACGCACGCACACACACGCATCTACAGACAAACGCCAAAAAAACACAGACATGTTGGCGGGGAACCGGGGCCAAGGTGAGTTTCTGGCTGCAACCTGACTCCAGGGAGGAGCGGGGAGTTTTTCATCGCTTCAGCAATGACCACTAAAAAGTGAAGAGCATTTTGTGTCAGACATTTATTTGCTTTCACGGACTGAACATTTAGTCTCTTTTCACTTTAACCTCTGAGGAGTTTGCGTTGCTGTGTTTTCAGCCTCCTTGTTGAATTAATAGCTTGCTTATAATAAGCTCATTTATCACAGCGTGCGCGCGGCTGTCGTCTCTGCCATCTCTGCCTCTGTGCAGACGCTTGTATTTTTTGCATAATGCTTTATGAGTCCGTACACCCGATGGGTTTCATGCACCGGTGTGCTTTCGACAACGCCAAGTTGAATTTAATCGCCAGCAAAACGGCAAACAGAGACAGTTAGCACACCTCACTTTTAAGCTAGCACACAAAAGCGTAACGTAGGGAATGTTCAAGATAAAAGGATAAACAGATCAGGAAAAATGGCATAGTCAAGGGAAAATAGGAAAAATACGGTTGAAATATAAAATCACAAAAATTAATTATGAAATGTGGTCAGACTTAAAATATGGAGTCTGCCAAAAATAAATAATTCACAGAGTACATTATTAAGTGCACCTGTTCAATTACATGATGACAAAAATAGTAATTCTGCCAATTAAATAGAATAATTTAGGCAACTAGAAATAATAAAGAAGACTTGTTAAAGAACAAGCTCAGTATCAGAACGGTGATTACTGCAGCAGATGGGCTAGTCTAAATACTTCGGAAAAAGCTAATCTACTATAAGTCTACTGCACAACTATCTCACTGGTTTACTGAGAATGGAAAGAGAAATTATGACCTCATATGACTTCAGCTGTGACTAGACTTTAATCCTGTGAAGCTGGGGCCTCAAACTCCAAACTCTTGCAACTTTTCAGATGCACCACTGGTCCAGCACACCTGGACCAAATGGGTCCAATACCTCATCTGCATGTAATTAAGTTCTGCAGAGTCCTACTAGTCACCTAATTACTTTAAAAGTTGCAGAACACCAGATTGACACCTGAGCTCCATGGCATGTTAACGAGTACATGCATGTACATACATATACATGCAGTAGCGTCCTTTCTAAAAAAATATATATTGCAAAAAGGGGAGTAGCAACAAAATGTTACAACCAACAATTAAATAAAACTGAAACAAATTTCAACGAGGCAAAAACAAAGCTGAGCGACAACGCACTCTGTGTCCGTCAGAAAAAATGAAGAGATTCTTGGTATTTACTTTACCTTTGGTGTCAGTAAAGTATTTCTGAATTTGAAATAAAAGCTGCCCTCAAGCATAAAGCATGATCCCTGATGGATAGGTGAGCTCGCCTGTCCTCTAATTACACAAACTACAGAGGCAATGCTGACTTGTCAAAAAGAAGTTGTTTTTTTTTGGTTTGTTTTTTTTAACAAAATTGACTAAATATTTTCTGTAAGCTCAAACGTATGTTGCTGCGGCTTAAGGAGTAAAAAGCTGTTGAAACTTTTAAAGCGCAGTGCCTTGAAACGGTATATGCTTGAAAACACCAGTAACACCTATATCAAGCCTCTCACCGAGTCCTGAAGGGATAAATCTCAGAGAACTGAGGAGGAGCTGACTGTGTGTGGCTTCCTCTGCACTCTTTAAAACATTAAACCCCATTAAATCCCCCCTTTTTTTTCATCTCGCATCTCAGGTGAAAATCAAGCACAACATTGTGTGAACAAGCTAACGAAGAAAGAGGAAACCTCCTGCAGAGCTTCTCAGCTGCGGAGAATCAAAGAGTTACCCTTGGGCTCACCAAAGACTGGTAATATTCATAATGGAGATAGCTTAGGTGATAAAACTCAATCACACAGCACAGACAGTTACTCTGTCAACACTCCCATTACTGCACAGAAAGGAGTGGATAATAAGCTCATTTTCAAAACAGATGAGCAATGGGAACCAGGAACAAAGCGTTCCCAGTCCAGCTCCAAGCAGGTAACTCATATTTGTGACATTATGCAAGCTTCCGGTTTGTGTTGTGCTGATGGAGCGACACGGTTTACAGCCGCACTCGTATTCATTGCTCGTTTAATTCAAAACGGAGTGCAGACACTTGCTTTTTTAACACCACGGTTTAGATTTCGAGTGATTCCGTGGACATTTGCCAGGTCGTCCTGTTGTTTGCACTCATGCCAGTAATTATGCAAGCAAAAGTGCTGTTGGATGCATAAATGTGTGATATGTGAGCTGTTTTTCAGCTGGTCTGGGAGGATAAGCCAGCAAAATTACCAAACCAATGGCTCACATCAACATAATCGCACTTATGGCACCAAATGAAGTCCTTGAACACCATTTATGTGAAGCGCTGTGTTTAAAAGTCAGAGATCCACTCGTTTACGTATGTACACTGCATCTTGAAAGAACAGAAAAGTAAAGAGCAGCAACTGGTGGAAAAGTTATTTATTAAAAGAAGTTAGAGATTTAGAATGTTTTATTACTGTCGATAGAATATCAACCAGCAATGACATGAAGGGTCTGATTTTTATCCAGATAAAGATTATTCTAACAATTATTATTATTTTCAACATGCCATTTTTTAATTAAAGTGTAAACAGAGTCAGATAAATTGTATATTTACAAATAAATAGATAAAAAAAACTCCTGTTAAATTGGCATATTGCCTTTGAGAGGATTCTGTGACGTACGTAGAGAATCTATGACAAAACGACCCAGAGATCCTACGGGTTTGTGACATGAGGTTTTTGAAATACCAATACATTTCAAATAAAAACCCAGTTTTCTCTGCCAGATCATTGAAAATAGTTAATCATAGGGTTTAGCAGACAATCTAAACCAAGTGGTTTAATCAACACAGAAATACTTCAAGAAACACCCCGTAAATAGTATGGAATTTTTATTCCCTACACACCATAAACGCACTGAAATTAAAAGTTGGAGTTTTTCATAATAGATGATACAGCTACTGGACATTAACTTGTTTACAGTCTTTTTTCACATCTTTAAGTCTGGCCCCACTAAGTGCGACAAGTAATGTGTTGAGGCCTCAAGTCGGAGTGCCATGGCTCAAAACGCTGGTTTTTCCTGACAATTGGAGACAATCTGTTGCACTTTATTTAGTACATCATATCCATAGTGATAATAGACCCCCCGATGCTGCATTTTCAAGACTGGAATACATTTTCAATTATTTTTTTTCTCTTAAAGGTTTAATCATTTTGCTTGAGATAATCTGCTCCCCTGGTGGAGTGTAGGAAAAGAAAACCTTCAACTCCACAAAATAAGTTAGAATGAGTTCATGCATCTTCCTCCGCCATTAGAGGTAGCACTCAGACAGTGCGCATGCATACTAAAAGTGTGCATACTCCACCACACCAGATTGAAACATCCTATTAGCCAGCACACTCACAGAGCCATTAGCTTTTAAATATGCAAGAGCTGTGCTCCTTTCAAAATGCCATTTTTACTCTGCTGCAAGCAGAGTTCTTCAGTTGTCATAAACAACTCTCTCTTTCTCTCCCTCTCTCTTTTTTTTTTAATTCAAGGACCTTTTCAAATGTCAGGGCCAATCAAACACAACACGACAGGTCTCTGGACAGAAAAAAGGAACACAGCTCAGAGGGCAGAGAAGAAAAGCAGACCTATTATGCATATTCATGCTGTTGGAAGGTTCACTGACTGCTGTCTCTGTAAATTGTAACCAGTGGCAAAACAGTTTTGCGGTAGGAGAACACAAAAGGGAAAAAAAACAACAAAAAAGAAAACAACATGCTTTTAACTCTTCTCCACCCTCACCATGTCTAAATGTCAATGTGACAGAACTGTGACGGCCAAAGCATCGTGTGCCCATGAGTGACTCCCAAATCCCCCTATCTCCATCTCTCTTTCTTTTTTCTTTTTTTTCCCCATTCCCTCTTTATCTCCGTCAGCAAGTTCAAGCAGAAAAGTTTTCCCCGCGAATTTGGAGCTCAGCAGAATGGCAAACAAACAGCCGTCTCCTCTCGCCAGCCCGGGCCAACTTCAGCATTTTAGACATCTCTTTCAGTTCGCAGCTTCCCCCGACATCAGCAGGATGGATTCTCCTGACACAAGTCTATGTCAGCTGGACTGGAACAGAGAGAGTCTGCTGAGACACAAAGGAACCTTTCCTCGCTCCGTGCCACTTCCCTCCAGTGTGCAGAGAGACTGAGCAAAAAAGGAGGCGAGTGTTGGAAGGAAATAAAAACCAACACAAACGCGCTCACGTTCAGCCCAGTGCGTCTGCACATATTGTCTTAAGAGAACATCGGCAGGTCGGGGGGGAGAAAAAGAGAGGAGGATAGCAAACCCCGCTGTTACAGTCTTCCTCGCTCCTTCCCCTGCCTGCCTCTCTTCATTTGTATCTGTCTCCTCACTTTGGCCACAGGAAAGCACAGTCATCCAGGAGGACATTATTAGCTGTCAGCATTAACAAACCGTGTAGCAGCAGCAGCAGAGTCAGTTTCATAACAATGCTTTGCCTCTGCTCCAGCAAGTGGAGCGAGCAGCTAGAGCAGCCTGATGGGTGCAGATGGTGCTTTGTCTCTGCTAGTTTCTGCAAAAATGACAGTCACAAGCACGGGCACACGTGTGCTACTAGATGGAGAACATTTATCGTTCCCTTTCTTGACTTGTTTATTTATGGTGGTGTGATTTAGGAGTTAAAAGACGGGTGTGTAAATCTCTGGTTACGAGGGAGTAAAGAAAAAGAGGCAAACTGGAAGAGATAAAGATACACTGGAAATATGTACCACTCCACCTTAAAGACTTTTTGCAGATTTTTTTCAAAGATAACCAGTTTTATTTGCAGCTCTGAAATAACTGCTTCACATATTATGAAATAAAAAACCTGCCGTTACACATTTGCATTGACAGGTTGTTTCTTTTATATATTTTGAGGTATTTTGGACTGCTCTTCTTTGCAGAATTGCTTTAATTGTTTTAATTTGAGACAAACTGGAGTGTTCACAGGCTTATGTGGCCCACTAACATTGTGTTGCATCATCACAATTACATTATAGGTGTGGACTTTAACTAGGCCACCTTAAAAACTTAGTTTAGTTTCATTTGAGCCTTTCAGAGAATGGCTTGCTGGTGTTGTGTTCTGATGCGTAACCCAAGTGTACTTAAACTTTAGGTCAGGATCTCATGGCTGCACATTTTCCTTCAGGATTTGCAGGTAAAGAGCAAAACTCATGGTTTCGTGAATTATTGTTCTGGTTCTGAAGCAGCAAAGCAGATCAGCAGTGGTCTGACTACGCAGTTTTTGCTGAGTCGCTTTCTCATAGGTGAATTATGAACACTGACCTTAACCGAGATAAGAGAGTCCTGCGGTGCTTTAGATGTTGATCTGGGATTTTTTTTTTATGACCTTCTGGATGAGTCATAAATCTGCTCTTGAAGTAATTTCACTCGGTCTAACACTCATGTGAAGGTTTCCCACTATTCCATGTTCAAGTGGTTCCAACTATGGTTCATTGGGAGTCACAATGCTTTAGAAAGGAGTTTGCAACAGTTTCCAGCCTGACAAATCTCAATCACTTTTTAATCAGGTCTTGATTTTTACACCGGAACAATATGCAACACTTGCACTTATTTTTTTAACCCTACGTCAAGTTGCCAACAGGTTCTGTTCAAATGATTGTTTTATTTCTACAAGCCATTGTAATTATTCGAAAACTACCTTTTGTATCTGCTCTTATCTTTGTCTGCCACCAAACACTCGATCTCCAATCTGCGACCCATCTTTTTAGCCTTAGCTTGGCCAAGCTCACAACATGTATGTCTGGAAGGCTCCATGAACTCACATGAGAGTAATTAGAAGTTCTGTGGAGGGAAATAGATAGTCATTAGGAAAACAGAACAATCAGTGCACAGTGTGACGCTTCACATCAGACAGAGGGAGCAAACTCCCATGATCATAAATACAGAGAACACTATGCTGTTGCTCCACTGATGCCATGAGGGTTTTATATATATATATATATATATATATATATATATATATATATATATATATATATATATACACAATAATGAGAATATAAATTAGGGAAATTCTCATTTATGCTCCGGTAATGCAGAGTGAACACGCTGTGTTCTCTTTTCCCTGTACACATCTCTCTCTCTGTATCTACGGGTCAAACTCAGGATACAGAAAGATGAGACAATATTTCAAATATATCGTATTATGCATTCAAAGTACTTTTGGGAGGAAAAACTCTGAAATAATTGTGCTTTTTCAAACAGAATTGCTGCTGCCATTATTCTCGGCATTTCAGCTGTTATTACTTCAGACTGCCTTTGTCTATAAGACTGTTCATGCTGCATGGCAATGCACTTGATGCTGTTCATAATTTCACAAAGTTGAAAAGAAGTTCTCTAAGTGGCACCGGGTTGGTGGCTGAGATGGTAATTACAGGTTGATTTTGTGTCTTGGGAACAATTTCACTCTTGATTTGGCTTTATGTTTCCAATCGTTAGCCTGCTAGAAGACCCAGTTTTTATTTATTTTTCAATTTTCTGACTAGGGGAATCAGATTTGACTTTAAATTGTTCAGGCATTTCAAAGACTCCTGAATAAAAGTCACCAAGACTCACACTGGCTTTGCAAGTGAGACAGCGCGTCTACATTAGAAATGGTCTGACAGAAAGACGTTTTCTTTGCATGCCTCTCAAAAGCCTGCTTGGCATGTGAATAGCATGTCATGGTTGCTAGAGAGACAGTTTTTCTTTGTTTTTGTTTTCTCTAAAAGAGGAGTGTCAATATTATCACATGATGTAACCCCTTGCTGCAGTAAACTTCTTACTGAGTGTGTTGGATAGACACATTTAAGTTTTAAACTTGTTTTTTAGTATTTTAAACCTTTTAAGCATTGAGCAACTATGCGTCTAGTCAATTCCTGATCAATACCCATCTGCCTTCCTCAAGTGATGTTTGCTTGTCTTTCCCATTTTGCAGTGGAGCTAAGAGAAACAAATCTCTCTCTTGCACAACGGGAAAACAAAAACTCAGAAATTACTAATTAGTCACTATAAGACATCCTGATCAACGCCCCCCTCAACTCCCAAAAGAAATAAAACATTTAAAAGAAATTGTGATATTTTTATTGCATAGGAATCATTTGAGATGTTATGCTATTTTGAAAATAATAATAAAATAAAATCCTTGCATGGGATTTTAAACATTTAAATTACTACATTTAAATTTAGTTCTAAAATTGAAGGTTGGATTTTGGAAAGAGATTGTTTCACTGCCATGGAACAACAATTCCCTTTAAGGCGCTTTACTTATTCCATACCACAAAATGTCGAGGGTGCCGCATATAACTTTTGGCACCAATAAGTGGATAAAACTCAATAGTCTTTGATTGCCTCAATTAAAAACCTTTCAAAAAACAGCAGAGCAATACGATGTGTTTGTTTTCCTGCTGCTGCAGCAGCTCAGCTGTGAGTTAAATGCATAATTCAGAATTGGCAACAACACAAACAAGCTTGTATGGGATTGTAATGTGGTAAGACAAAGCTACACGGCGAGAAACAGCCTCCAGAGTATGAAAAATTACTTGGCTGCACTTAAGAGCAAGCAACTGAGGAGTTATTCATTTCTTGCCACAGTATATATCATATCAGCCACGGCACACAAGAAGCGAGTATGCCCACACACACACACACACACACACACACACACACTGAGAATCTGAGCGACCAGTTTTCTTCAAAGAGCGAAGGGCAAACAGCTCTTATCGGTGAGGAGAATCAGACACCTGCTGCTGCTGCTGTCTGCGGCAGCACACATCCACTCTCAAAACTGTCCTTGAAAACCACAAACACAGATACTCGGAAGCATCAAAGACACAACAGGACAAGTTACAACAAGCCAAAAACAGGTGTACTTGGACAGGACGCCAATTACACCAAACACAGAACTTTTTTATGTTTTATGTTGCAAGTATGTTCTCTCAGGCTAAGCTACTAGCAGCTGCTTAAAGGTTTGTGGAGCTTTAGTTCTTCCCTGTAACAACACAGAGCCTTGTTTCAAGTGTCAAAGCTATAAGGTTGTGGAGTGTTACTGAAATAATAAATTTGAAATACATTGTATACCCCCGAAAGAGCATGTACTTTTTTTGAAAATCTGTCTGTGAAACATACTGTGATGGATAAACGGGGAAAACTTTGTAATTCCTTTGCGTGCCGTTGAACTTGTTAATATTTTCTCTAGCAAAGAAATCTGAAGTGTTATACAGAAATCTTACGTCTTGAAATGCAGGTGCATCAATTATTCGTCAATCCATCCATGAGCTTCGCTGATGGAGAATATCTGATCATGGGGAACTTAAAAATCTAAGAAAATGTAAAACTTTGGATATGCGAGGGTGGAAAAATGTGGAATTTTGACATGAACTCAGTAGACAAGATCTAAAAAAAAAAGGAAAATTGATATTAACCAGCAAAGTCCGATTGATGTATCAATGAGGCTAATCACATTTAGTTTGTTTATTTTCTTTTTAAGAAATAATGGTCTTGATATAAATACTTCAATAACTGAACAATTAGCAAAATTTCTGATAAAACTCAACAAGACAACAAGAAGTACTCAAAGAAAAAATGCAAGGATAAGCGCAAAATCAAAAGTCTTATTTCAACTCCCAAATCCTCGCTTCTTAGGTTCTGAGGGATATTAGATTTTTTTTTCTGCTTTCTACAGATTGCGCAGTGTAATTTCACACCCATTACCTCGGCTCCACAATGCATAGCACAATCACATCACATGACAGCAAAATCCTCTCAAACCAACCTATGGGAACTTTTAGAGGCCGCTGCCATTATGGGAATTCTCAGAAGAGCTCACAAGAGCTATTTCAGCAGCGTCCAAATTACTGTGTTAAATGGAGTATTAGGCTCTTAGAATATGATTAACCAATTGTAATTGCTTCTATGACTTCAAAACAGGCAGCAAACTCACAACCGAGAGTTTTGTTTCTCTCTCTCTCTCTCTCTCTATCTCTCTCTCTCTCCCTCTCTCTCTCTCTCTCCTTGATGCTAAAGCTTAGACACTCATTTTATCCACATGACAGCAATTCAAGAGAAATCCCGAGTGAAACCCATGAACCTCTTTCCCGCTTTGGTTGAGCAGCTGTCCGGCTCGCCCCGCACTCATTCAGCGTGGTGTAACACAGCGAAGATACGTGGCTAAACAAGCATCCCGAGCAGCAGATCAGCCATGTACAACGCTCATCCCTACAAGCACAAATCATGTTCATAATCACAGTACACTGAATCTACCAGTCACCAGGGAATATCTGTTGAGGCAAATGAGGCTCCTGGTTTCCAATACAAACATGAGCACATACATACACCACCGAGACATCTCGCACAAAGCAAGTGCTATCATAAATATTAAAGAACTGATTCTGCATTTTTTTTTCAGCCTTTCAGCCATAAGCAAAAGGAAGAAGAAGCTGCCACATAGGCTGCTATGCTGCTCGAGGTGAATTTGTTTTGTTTTTTTTTTCCCTTCTTTAGAGGCCAGCTTTCATATTTGAACACATGTGGGCCATGAACACAAAATGGGAAAGTTCAACTACCCTCCCACCCACATACCCCCCCCCCTCACCCCCCAGCAGAGCTGCGGGTGCTGTAGATTGAGAGAAATAAACCCCCCAAAAATAATATATGTATATACATCTGTTGCATCTTTCTTTTTTATTATTATTTAAGAAAACATTGACATATAATCCCCAATCCCCAATTCAAAGCAAACCTCTTGAGGTGATTAAATGTTTTAATAACGTAGCATCTGAAATGCAAACACTGCAATCCAGAGGGGACTGCAGGCCAAGGCCTGCACATCATTAGCACAAAGGGCCTTTTCTCTGCACACTAAAGTTCCCCTGCCTGTTGTGACAATGCCCAGGGGGGTAGAGCAGATGTCCGTTGCCAGCAGCACATCTGCATACAGCTTCTATCCCCACCCCTTCACTGGTCAGACAATGGAGCCGACCCTCACCCCCCACCCACCCCACCCCAACCACCCTTTCTCCTCTACTTAAAGCTTTCTTCAACTACAGCAGTAAAAAAAAAAGAAAGAAAGAAAAAAGAGAGAAAATAAAAGAGTGAGAGTGGCCTTTTGAGAAGCAGTATCCACTCTGCCTGTCAAAGCAAGACAAGTCCAAAGTGGATTTGAAAATGCACCAAACTTTTAAACTTTCATAGTAGAAAGCCATACCAAAATCAACACCGTTTCAAACGATTTTTAAAAAGTATCAATTAAATTATATCTTAATTGGATTTGTTTAACTATGCATGTTCTTAATTAATCCACTAATTTGTGTCTCCATACAGCCTGTTTCCAGCTCACTATGAAGCGCTTGTATCGCCTAATGTCTACTCCCACCCGCCCTCGTCCCTCCTTTGCTGATGGCGCAGGGACACATGGACAGCGATGCGAGGACACGAGCTTTCTCAACTGAACACCCCCTCCCGGAGCACACGGAAATATTTCACACCACCCATTTTCCTCCCTTCCTCTCCTTCCTTCTTTCTTCGCAATTAATCCGGTATCCTACCTCGACTGGATGTTTAGCGAGAGTTCAAACGTCGGCTTTTAGGGCTTCCCAAAAATAGCATCGCAGGCTACGCATTTCAAATTCGCCTGTTATCTCGGATTAAGATAATGATCCACCTTTAGATGGCACGAAAAAAACTTAAATCCTGCACGCGACGGGACAATCTCCGGCGCTGCGAATCGGTGCCCGCTGTCGGTTTTTTTTCTTAACCAGGACAAGCAGCCTGGGCTCTCGGTGCGCCTGGTTATCCTGCTGTTTACTTATAAGCTTCATAAACACTCCTATTCTTTTCCTGCTGCCAGAATTGAGAGGTGTGTATCAGTTTGCTTTTCCCTTTTTTTCCCCCCCCCCCTCTCGCTCTTGGAGTGAGGCGGAGCCTTTGCCCACTTCTCCCTCGTAAACACACACACACACACACACACACACACACACACACACACACACACCACACACACACACACACACACACACACACACACACACACACACACACTCACGCAGCACAGATAAGAGAGTGTTCCTCCACTTGATGGAGATCGGACAGTGGGAAATTTCTAGAAAGGGCGATTTGTCATTGTGATAATCAGCTTATTTTACGCGATTCTATTTACGAGTTCAATTGGCCAATCGGATTCAACATTTTTTAAAAAAAATGTGGTCCAATAGAAATATTACATTTAATATTGATTTAACACAGAAAATCTTGTGCTCACCTGATTTTATTTTATTTATTTTTTTTAGTAAATTAACATAAATAAATGCCACACACTGTTACATACAGGTGCATGTTAGTAAATTAGAACATGGGGAAAAGTTTAAAACATAGTGAGTTAGGTTTGATCATTTGTTAACACAACTTAATGTATTTATGCACTAGTGGTTTGTGATATTGTTGTGCCAGTTGCACAGAGTGGCATTTAAAAGTGGGGGCCCATGAACACAAACTAAAAAAGAAAGACGACTTCTCTTTTAGTTGTGCCCTGAACAGGTGTCCTAATGCTTTGCTGCATTTGCGGTCAATGAGAAGTTCCCTGCTTGCTGTTGATAGGAAGAGTAGCCCACGTTTTCCAGATGAGTCGGTTTAGTGTAACGATTGCTGTTTTGCCCCTCCATAGGTCAGTCCATTCCTTACCTTTGATTCTTTGAACTTGGTGTGGTTGTTGTTGTTGTTGTTGTTGTTGCCCAGTGGTGGTTACACAGCACCCGGGCAAATTGGTTGAAAAGGTCACCTGGTCCAGTGAGCCTGGATAAGGTCAGGATTTTAGACATAAACAGTATAAAATTCTGGATTTATCCTGTCTTGTAATAACAGTTCATGCTGTTGTTGTTGGTAGTGTAATCATATGAAGCATTGCCTTGAAGCATTTCGGGCCGCTGTGAGCGTAGCATAAGTGCTACAGTGTAACTGACCGTGTAAATCACTTAGTGACCTCGGTGTATCTATCTTCTGATGGTTACTTTAAGCAGGATGATGCTTCATTTTGAAATCTAAAAGAAAATGAGCTAGTTTCATTTGATTTCAGCAGCTTTTTCTTCACCTCAAGCATCGGGGAGACATGTTCAGGTTAAAGTTATTATGAGACCTCTGACTTTCTTAAAGTTCAAACTTCAGGGAACCCTTCTGGTTATTTGTGAAAGGTGGAACTGAAAATGAAATGTTATGAAACTGAAAACAGTCAGTCATTTTGTTATTATCATTATTATTATTATTATTATTATTATTATTATTATTATTATTATTATTGACTGTTAATGTGTTGATATTTCAGTGCCTTGGAATTTGACTCAATGTTATGTGTTGCAAAAGGTTTAATATAATCTCTGATCTCACATTCAAAGGAATTCCACCAGGTTCCCTGAAGGTTACACTGTTAAAGTTTCATCTCATCTTCAGATAAACTGCAGGAAATGCGCTCCCACAGTTACAATGTAAAAACTTTGTGCTTTATTGGGTTTTTATTATAAATAACACTTGTTATAATGTCTTTTTCTTGTTTTTTTTTTGTTCTTTTTACTGTGGCAGTGCCATAATGTCTAGTTATTTATTCTGAGAGCATAATAAAGATCAAACATCCATCATCAAGAAACTGTAGCTGCTTTTCAGTCAATGATTAAATCCTACCAAGTCCAGAGGACCCCAAATCCTTCAGTCAATGATTAAATCCTACTCCATACCTTCTACTCTTCTGCAGCAACAACACAACTGTTATTGACTTATTAATTTTCACAGCAGTACAAGCCATACACTTTGACACAAATAGCAATGCAACATTTCTCATATATCTTTTTTTTCCTCTTAGACGCAGGGTTCCTAACACATTTGAGTTCTTACTGAAATTCAAACCTCAATGCATTCCTGCTACATGGTAAATGGCTTTGTATTTGTATAGCTTTTTTTAATCAAGTCCAGAGGACCCCAAAGCGCTTCACACTACAGTCAGTCATTGACCCATTCACATACACACACAAACACTCACACACTGATGGTGGCAAGCTACTGGATTGTAGCTACAACTCCTCTGGGGCAAACTGACAGAGGCGATAAAGTGTATGATAAAGTGAATTTCTTGACAACAACTACATTCCCCCAACTCTCTCTCTCCTTTCAATCTTTTTAAAATTTGTTTACTAATTGGAAATAAAGTAAATAAGAAATAAAATATTAAAACATCACTTGAACCATGTAAAATGTTGAATAAGCGAATTTTCAATGTGAGCGAGATCGTTTTGTTATTATTTAGCTCAGTCAGAATTTCCATTCATCTAAGCAAATTAAGGAAGCCCAGAAGATGATGGCAAGCTTTAGAAACTTCTTATAGGATAATTCAGCATATTTCAGATAAATTGAGGCACATTTGAGGATATATTTTAAGTCAACACCTCAAACACTGCCTCCCTGTGTGGCATCATGGAGAAATCAGCATTAATCAGTAAAAGAAGAATTAGACCTCCAGAATCCTGAAGGTACAACATTCATCTGTTCAGACAAACATACACAACAATAAATCGCATGGGAATGTCCTGTTATGCTGTAATTTAGTATGGAGATGGATTTCCTGTGACAGTGATTAATGTGCTTTGTTTGCCAATACTCCTATTAGCCTTAGGGAAAAAAGGCAAAAGATGCAAGCTGAAGCTGTTAAGAAATTGGCATTGCAGCAGCATTATAAGTAGACTGCATTTTACAAATGCATTAAGGGACAAATACCTTCAATTTTTCAGACATGGTCTTGAGTGGCCATTGCAAAGCCCTGGTCTCAGTCCTATATGGGATATTTGTGTGTAGAACTAACTTGGTGTGTGTTAGCAAGGCAGCCTGTACAAACATGACTCAGGTACAGAAGTTCTGACCGGAGGAATGGAGGGAAATTCCTGCAAACCATTGTCAGCTTGTTGAAGGACGCCCAAAAACCCAAGTCATACAGTTTAAAAGGCAATTGTACAAATGCTAAGGGAATGTGTGTGAACTTGAAGAACTTCAGGAAGGTTAAAAAATATTTAAAATGTTCTCTCCTTTGTTTATCTGGCATGTCACAAATATAATTAATTTAGATAATTTATATATATATATATGTGCATAAAATCTGATTTCTTGCTTTTGGAGTCTTCTACAGATTTTGTAGAAATGTTCTAAACAAAACAAAGCTTTTAACATTGTCACACTGAATTGATTTCAAAAAGAGAGTGAGAGGTAAAAATAGATGTTTTTCTCTTTGAATAACTAACAATCTCCTGCTGTACATGTAGCCTTGACTCTACACATATGGACAAAATGTATCTCAACATGTGACACTGAGGGACAAATGATTCCTAAAATCTATGCATGTAATTTATCTGAGGCACTGCGACTTTCATTTTAGACAGTTCTACCTCAGTGGCTTAGTTCAACATCTCTGTCAAATATATTGAACTTCTTTATTTAATTATTATTTTTTTTACAAATCTTCTCCTTTTGTTAAATAATGATGTGGCAATAGATGTGTTGCTCATCATTGTAGACCCAATTACCTTATTGCATAAACACATACCTTCTGAAAACTAAAATCTAACTCAAACATGTGCTTTGTTGCTTGAAAGTGGGTAAAATTACTCATAATACTCATTTCTTTGATGTTTTCTATGTTGTGTGAATCAAGCTTCTGTACAAAGTGATTTCTGTGTGTGTGGTCTAGAGAGGTTGGTGGATCTTGGACCTGGGCTGAGATCCTTTCTTTCCTGTAGCCATTTTGTCCCAAACACAGTGTAATACTGGGCACAGGCCCAAAATCTCCAAAGAGCAGGACCAGCCAGCAAGGCACGCCAACGGGAACATATGTTCACACTGCTAACAGAGAGGAAGGACAGCTTAGGAGGAGAATAAAGAGCTAGAGATCAGAGTTGGATGATGACAGTGAAATTTTACTGTATGTCGTGTTTGATTTTTGACTTCTCAGCAGCAACCCTCCAGATCCTGCATGGGGATCTAGATTACACTAGTGTACAAAGATTATTTAAAACACAACACAATATTAATGTGAAACTTTTTCTGCTTGAGACAAACACAGAAAGGAGTATTTAACGCCATCTTGGCATTAGGGCAAGTTGGAATGAAACAATTTGATTTAAATACATAGAGTGATCAAACCTGGAAGCAGAAGTGGTCCTATAGCCTGTTTAGCGCCCTGGGTGAACCACCTTACCAGCGGGGGCCACGGGGAGTAATGTGGTGCATTGTGTTTTGCATTAGGCACTATTGACATCCAGATCCTCTGGTTGTGAGAGTGGGCGGGTGGACAGCGCTCATTCCAGCCCCCCCCACGAGATGCCGCCCTGGGCGGTTGGCCATGTCGCCCATATCAGAAACCGCCACTGCCTGGAAGTGAGATAACAGTTTTTTTGCAGATAGGACTTGGTCTTAGGTGTGGGTTTGTGTTAGCTTGTGTGTGTGGGGGGGCGGGGTGGCGTGGCAGAAGGAGGGACTAACTCAAGGCACGTTACGTGTTTTTCTGTAATTTAGCAGAAGTGTTGTTTAAAATCCGCTTTAGAGTCGCAGATTACATCCGACAGAGGGGTTTGTTCTCTAATTATCAGCTTATCCTAGTTGTGTTAATTGTAGGTCACACGTTGCTGAGTAAAACAACAAACCCAGCTGAAAACAAAGCACACTGCTTACAGTGCACGTCTCACACTGTAAATTCAAAGCACACTGATGAGTAATTATTAAAACACTCTTCACATCGATGTTTAGGAAAATGATCTGCTGTTGTAGAAACACTTGTTGTCGAAGATGTCAGTTAACACACACTTCTAATCTGCTCAATATACAGTGAGTCTTTGAGAGGATCAGCAGTGTGTGACTGCATATTTCTCCAAAGAGACATTATTTTTCCCTTCAGTTCCTCTTGGCAGAGATCTGAGTGTTTGACCTTTTTAAAATGCAAAGCAATTCTTCTACTCCAGAGATTGAACAGGAGGCTCATGATTGTGCTACGAAATTTGAGCGACCCTAATGCAGTAACTCATAGAGAGGGAGAGCTGTTCTGCACCTGCTGAAGTCTTGACTCGGTTATGGGGATACAATAACACCTCCAAGGGTTATGTTAATCTTTAAAGACGGGTTATTCTTATGCTGCTCCACTCTTTAATTCATTTGAATGAATATTTCACCGCAACCTTGAGTTGGTCTCTCGAATCATGTCTCATTGCATGATTGTTCTTTAAGCTAGCTGCTGCATACCTGCTCTGATTAAAATAAACGCTCATGGTCAACATTCACTGTTATATGGGTTATCTGTTCATCAAGCAATCATTTAAAAAATAAGAAAAACCTTGTTTAACCCCTCCATTAATGGCATACTGTACGGTTTTAAAATAACATCTCACCTAATTTGGCATTCTTGAATCGGTGCAAACAGGAGTGCAGCTAATTTAACAGCTGGTAATTCATGATTCTCCTTGGCTTGAAAGTGCAGACGATGTGAAATTGAGAATTGAATAACTTTCTGAATATAGGATACAATGCTGAGCAGCTCGCGGGAGAGTAATTTACATTTGATAATGACATTAGGTTGTGTGCCATTGTTCCAAACGTACCTCCTCCATTAAGGCCACATATTATGCAACAGCAGAATGATTTTTACTTTGGACATTTTATAGAGCATCTCATACAAAGCAGCCTCCTCAGAAACACAACTACTACTAAAAAAATATTAATTTAGAAAAAGGTCTGTGTCATCTTTGTCAGCTTTAAGAGGCACTTTCTTTTCTTCATATTTCTACAAATGCCTCCAATAGAATATGATACAAAGTTAGCAATTAAATTGGAAGGTAAATATGAAAACAGCTTGTTGGTCTTGCTGAAGCATCTTTAAGCTGTGGCTGCTTCCTCCTACAGCTGGAAATAGATTACCGAAGATACTTATGTTCAGTCAGCTGCCCGGACTCATTATTTAAGCAGCGTATGTGCTTTACGTTAGAGCCGAAAGCGGGAGATATCCAAAAATAACAGCAGTCTCCACAGCATTCAGCAAGAAACATAATTTAAACGTGTTCAGCTGCGTGTGCATGTTCCAATTAGAGGAACATGTCAAACGTGATTCATTTCACTCTCTGACATGTTTCTAATCATCTTTCCTGAATTAGCGGCCTTCTCTTGCTTGCATGAGAGAAAAAAAAATAGTGTAATGAAGCTCAGCCGGCTGTGAGGTCATCCTCCTGACTGTAACGCATAGGTGCGTGTTAGCTAATGAGATTACAACTATCTTATGGTGTTGCTGTGAATGCAATTGCTGTCGATAAAACCAATAACATGGAGTTTATAATGCACAAATGATTGTCTTGAAGCAGAATCTATCGCTTGAGACATGATGTGTTTCTAGGACAGCTTCCTTTTGATAGTGTTTCTCAAGGCTTTTTGAAAAATGTCCAACTCTTTCCAAGAAACTTTTCTTCTGTCAAATAAATAGACATATGAATGTAGTCGCTGTTAGTATGAAACAGGGAAGCACAGATGATAAGACACCAGCTGGTTTATGGCTTCCAAGTGTGCCTTGTAAAAGAACAGCGAAAAAAGATGGTAAGGTCACTGGAGTTTCCCTGTCCAATGTCCAGTTTCAGTTTTTAGACACTCCACCAAAAAATGGTCAACTTAAGAGGTTACCTTTGGCGGAGCTGCAGAGATCAATTTTTGAAAGAAAGCCACAAGAAATTTTCTTTACAAAAAACATGGGCAATTCAGCAACCTTCGCTTTAGTTAAATCAAGAATCCTGGTCAGAAAAACCCCCTTCTGACTGCGTTCTTGATGTTATCTTAATTTACAAATTTAACAGAAATACATGGATGTAGAATGCATGCGTTTTTTTAAAATTTCCTACATTATCTTAAAAAATGTTCAACAATTAGTTTTATTGCAGTTTGGTAACAATTATAATTTTATTTGAACATTGTCTAACATTTCCTACTTTTCATATTTCTCTTTTATTTTCTCTTTAATCATTTGGTCACGATTTGTTGAAGGATCCCAGAGTAACAACATCTTATTTTCTTCTGAAATTACAATAAGATGAATAAAACTGACTGCACAATCACAGTATAAAATGTATTCCTCCATTGGTGCAACGGCCGTGGTTGTAAATTCACATCAATTTCCTTCATATATAAACAATGAATTATTAATTCGGCTATCCTTGTATAAGCTGTTATCTTGTTATCTCCCTGGTGGGATACTTTAGCAGACTGATGCCTTTAAGGTCTGTGTGTACAGAGGTCTAATGTGATTGTTCTCACCACCTACACTCAGATTTATATGCAATCTGTATATAAGGCTTTAAAAATACATGAAGGAATGTGATTCAATGCCAGGGTAGATCTGGGCTTCCAATACGGTTTGTTCTGTGCCCCTTAAAGTCAGACTGGCAGACCACACAGCTGGAACATGGGCAAGGCTACAGCCAACACACGCCAAAGTACTCTGTTTATGCAATACACACACACACACATGCCCCAGCACACATACAGTCTCCTTGTGAAGTTTTGGCAGGGGAACTCTTATCTCTATTGGACAAACTCCTCTAGTGATGGGAATGTTCTCAGGATGTTATCTAGTCCTCTGTGGAAACGAGATAGCCAGACACCTTTATCACCTCCCTCAGACTCTGGAGGGTCTCTGACCACTATGGTAACAAGGACTGTTCAGTTGCTATAGGACCCCAGCCAACTTACGGCCAGAAAAACCCCTGCAGACTGTGAGGATTTGGAGTGATTGAAAGAGATTAAAGAGTCTCCTGGTTTGAGTTTAAACTACCAACGGGATCAACTCAAAGACCATGTTGGACTTTGCTATTTGAAGGTCTGACTCTTTGAAGCCAGTTACAATAAACAGAGTCAGAAAATTTTGATACGTTTTTCCACTTTTTATGGACAAAAAATAAAGTATCATGATCATATTTGTGATTTTCCAAATGGATAAATTTTGCTATTGTGCAATGGTTTATTTGAGTGAAGTTAGACATTTTTACATATATTCTATATATGTTCAGCACTGTTTCGGCTGTTGAACTACAGAGACATTCATTGTTGCTCTCCTGTGTCTGTTAGCAGTAAAGAATCCAGCAAAGAACACACTCATTCCTCATTCAGACATGCCTAAAAAAAAAGACACAAAAATTTAGGCTAAAACTTTTTACCACGTTACATTTGACACTTAAGGTTTTTTAGAACTGTAGTTAATGAGGTAGCGGATAATGAAAAACATTTTAGTTTTTGCTTGATAAATTATATCAAGCAAACGTCACTTTGGATAAGTATTTGGCCCTTCTCTACAAAACATTCGTTTTGTCTATTTAGTCAATTGGAGAAAGATTTGCTGACTTGCTCTCAATGATTATCCTGCTGTGTAACAGAAGTATTAGTATATCATGAACTGATAACTGGACATTCTCCTCCAGGAGCTTGTGAATTAATAATTGCTTCAGACCATTGTCCTACCAGAGCCATGTTTCACTGTTGGACTTTTCCCATAAAGCTATTTCAGTCTCAAGCCTGATGGAACAAGATGCTAATCAGCCCACAGAATAATTTCTTAAAAATAATTTAGGAAAATTTTTCTGGAAATGTGAGATGGGCCTTTGCAATCTTTTTGGTAATTTGTCAAATTTCTTTAGACCCAGGCATAGTCACTTAAAACAGACTGCATTATTTGTTGGACAGTAAATTTTGTTTCACGAACTAAAGTATTCAAACGTGATGAGGACAGTGAGTCGTGACAGCAAGAAATTTAAAAAATAGTTGTAATTGGCAGAAGAATAAAGAATAACCACTAAATTGCCAGTCCAATTCTGCTACAAGTCCTATCATTATTGAATAGGTGGATAAATTGCACAACCTAAATCTGTCATATTTGACATAAGTAATTCTGCTGTATACAACAGAGTATGTCAAAACAGCACAGCAGCCTTTTAGAGAGGCACACACACTAACACACACACGCGTGCACGCACACACGCAATGTGCCATGGCAACACAAATCTTCTTTCTGTTGGTGTTATTTTGACTGTCTGGCAAATCCACCTCTTGTTTTCAAAGCATTTTTTGTCTCCCTCTAACAGGTGCAAAACCTCTCAACTCAGCACATCAAAGAGATGCATGCACCTGCGAATAAATCACAGCAAATGGGAAGAATCCAGAGTAGAACCTCCTAACACCAAAGAGGTAGTATTCAAAGTGCTTGATTTAATATTTATGAGGTACAAGGCTTTGGTGGTTGAATGCTTGTTTACCGAGATGTGTCTTTTGTCCTTGGAATGAGGTTTGATATTCCACCAAGTAACTATATTTACATATACTCTTAGTTTCTGCCTCTGGATAACATCACCACACACACACACACACACACACACACACACACACACACACACACACAAAGGGAGAGAGAAAGATCGAGATCTCACAGAACATGTTGCATGCTGGTCCGTATTGACACGTTGTTTCAGCTCTCCAAAGAGCTCTTCTTCCCTTGAGATGTTTTAAAAGCCCTGCTGTTATTCTGACAAGGCTGCACGGTTACTTATTATGATTTGTTGGAGATTTCTGTGCAAAGAAGAAGTTCTAAGTTATTCTCAGTCCGTTCTACTTCACAATATTGCTCGCAAAATTATTTATGACGTTTAAATTTCTTACAATTGACAACCTTACAGCAACAAACGTTAATGTACTTCATTGGAAATTTATGCGATAGACTATCAAAAATAAATTGAAAAAAAAAAAAGATTTGTACTTTTTTATTCTTCTAAACCAAAAGCGGAAATCACCTCATTTCTAAATCAAGGTCACTAATCTGTTATTAAATGTAAATGTAAACACAGCTGTTCTCTGAATGTGATGAGGTTCATGAGAAAACGTTATAAAGACACACTGAAAGGTTTGGGGGTAATGTAAGAATCTATAAAGCAGGGGCATAGTTAGATTATACAACAATTAGAAAAAAAGTTATTTCTGAAAGAAAGCAATAAGCAATCCTGTTCAGTTTCCCATAAGCCATCTGCAGAACAACATTAACATGTGCTCTACTAAGAGGAAACCAAAATTAAACAGTTTCTTGACAACACATGGAAACTGTTGTATTGTAAAAAGCTAAGATAGCGAACCCTCCTAAAAACACTGTTAGCTATGGTGGTGGCAGCATCATATTGTGATGATGCTTTTCTTTGTAGGTTCAGAACAGCTTGGTAAGCTGATGACCTGAGGTAATTACAGGAAAATCTTGAAAAATAAATAAGACCTTGCAGACTTAAAACTGGGGCACAGGTTCAGATACACTCACATACACAAAGCATTTTCATTTTGTTAGCATGGCCCAAGCAACGTCCAGGTCTAAATGTAAATTAGGAAACTGTGCAAAGCTTAGAAATCTATCTTTTCATGTGCTTCAAAGTATAAAGCTAGCAGAGACAATAAAAAAACTTGAAAGATGGCTACCAAAGATGGCCAAATTAGAAAATATCACTTTGTTTTGGTCTATTACACAAATGCCAAATAAAATGCATTGATGCTTGTGACTGTAACAAAAACTAAGCAAGTTCTAAAGAACATTTACATAAAATATCTATTTTTCAAGGCAATGTAATTTGCCACTCTTGAAGAGTGATTTGGTCAATGGAAATAAAATGAACATCAAGAGCAAAGCTGACTGATGTTGTCAGTGTTATGATCATTGTCATACTTTCACTCTCAAGTCCCACGGTAGTTGTGCAGCTGCATTTAGGAATCACTGTTTGGCTCTTCTGAATTTACAGAGGGTCATAGTTCAACACGAATGTAGTTAAATAAAGCTAAAAAAAAAAATTTGTCTAAGTGTTTTGTTCTCTTAAAGCAAAAAAGCTCCTACAAGGTTAATCTAGTACGCGGATGAGCTAATTACATCAGTTGAAAAAACACTGGTGAGAAAAGTCACCATCCCCAGTGAGCACTTAGAGAAAGAAAGCAGCTGGTCGTAGCGTTCTCTAAAGAAAAGGTCTGGTCACAGATTCTTCTGGTTTTTCTTTTCCCGTGGAGTGTTTTCCACAACTCTCCCACACTTCCTCTCCTCTTGTGGGAGCTGCAAACATATCCATCCATTTGATCCCCAAGGGTGAAACAAACCCATCATTATGACTCAAATCAGGCCTAATTTATTTCACATGCTCAAATTTAATGTCATCATGTTGATACACATTGAATTAAAATAGCTACATTCTTTTGGTAATTATTTTCCACACATGTTGCCTCCCAAAGCGGACTCATTTCACACAGAGGTTTTGGTTATTAGATCTCTCACGAAGCAAGAGACTCCTGTGTATAAGCACGCCAGATCGGTACTCATGCGTTTCTGCTGCCCCCACCTGGCAAACATGGAAACTATCAAAGTAACAGTGTTGAAAAATTATATTATAGGCAGGTTCTTGTTAGCTGGAAGTACATTTTGACACTTCGAAGATGAACTTGGGTTTATGGGCCATAAAATAATAAAGAGAGAGAGAGAGAGAATTAATTGTTCGGCAAAGGTAATTGCCGAACAATTACCTTTGTAATTATAAAGGTGTGTGACTTTTCTGTGCCCTTTCCAGCATATTTGGGAAAATGCTTTGTGGACTTTGGACCATTTAAAGGCTCCAGGAGAGGCTTTAGATTGAAAGGGTATGAGAGATTTTTGGTACATGGGGATTCAAGCAATATTTGAATCTCAAAAGTGTAATGCTATTCAACATTAATTTTTTTTATTAGTTTTGTCAATTATTTAAATATATTTACAGTATTACAATTCGGTTCAATTTAAACTTTATTAAAGGACACAGAGTCACGGTCCATAGTTGAAATAAAATGACACAATAACATATTTCTTTCTTTACTATCATCTGAAGTTTTGTTATTGAGCCAATACTTTGAGACCACACAGTTTTAATTTGAGGACTGCGTGTCTTCAAATTAAAACTCACTGAATCTTTTATTCCAGCCACTCAAAAGTTTTCAGCGTACGTCTGGATGTTGCGTCCGAAAGTGTCGCAACCTTCAGCGTCTTGAAGGTGGCGACAGGTTGGCAGTCATCAACACATCCAGACCAACTGGGACATGGGCTGTGTCTTGTCCAAACCACATGAATTGCTCCCTTGTCTTCTCAAAGGCCTCTTCTGACCTCAGTTTGTGGTTTCGAGGGAACCTCCTGTTCTTGGTAGGTACACTAAAGACCTCCACAGAAGTAAAGTCAGGTTGGCTTGGAGAGAAGCTGCATACAGGCTCTTCACCTGAATCGTGGGCCAGACAGACCTGAGACTTGGTCTGAATATGATCACCAGAATACTTCCTTCGTCCCACACCCTGATGTAGACAAACAGAAAAGACACATATGTGGAAAGGACATTAGCATTTAGAAACACATCCTTCATGTGCTGAAACTAAATAAATACTCACATTAGAGAAGACTAAGATGCTACTTTTTAAGGTGGCCTTATTGTCATGACGTGATAATGGATAATCCTCCCTGGATTGCTGAAAAGCAGCAGAAAAAATCTAATTGCTGTGTTGGTATCGATCGCTGCACAGTTTGGAAACTTTCCTTTCAGCTTACAAGCAGAGAAAATTGTTAAATGTGCTATTTTTTATGTTTGCATGCAAATGTAATAAAAAATTCCGGTAAATTTTCTTAGATCTGCAATATTTGCTATTTAAGTCTCTAATAACATAAAAAAGTGGTTGTTCACTTTTGGAGAAACTTGTGGAAGGGGTCTGAAAAGTTGCAAAATATAGCAATCAAGTGTTAAGCTGAAAAGCAAGTTGATGAGGTTGTGCTTTCTACACTTTAACCACTGCTCACAACTCTGTGACACATGGATTTTCTCAAACTTATTTTCTCTTGTACATTGTCAAATCGTCTAAGGGAGTAACAGCAATAAACGTAAATATTCACAACACAGCAGAACTCGATGTCAAAAATCTGATTTCATTGGCTAATTTGGACAAAACAATGTATTTCAATTCCTAAACACATGAACACACAGACCTGGTTAATTTTACATTTAGGATAGCGCTTCACATGCCAATCCTGAGGCAACAATGTACTAGTCTCACTCAGCATAGCTCCAGTAGTCGTACAGGCTTCATAAGATGCTAACTTTGAGCAGTGTGGATGGGCAAACTGAGGACAAAGACAAATAAAACCAGAATGCATTTAGTTTTTAGTGTTTTGCTGCATAAGATAAATAAAATGCAGTTTCTTACCCACTGGCCATCCTTATCCATACCACGGTAGCGTTTTCCACCTTTCACCATTTTGACACAGTTTGAGACGTCACTATTGAGTGGTTTCAGTGGAACAAAACACACATTATGTTCAGCTTAACAGCTAAATAAAATTGTGGTGACCATGGAAACCTGGAACAGGCAACATGCAATCTGATACCAGATCACCACGGAGCTGCGGATCTGGAATTCTGACAGCAATACAGAACGGGTAAAGTAGTTCAGTTTATTTGCTCAGGAAATTGAATAATAGCTTGTACAGTCTTCCCTCTGATGTTGTGCTAGTGAGCAATCTGGGACACTTTGCCGTAAAGAAACACATTAAACTGTGGGACAATAAAGAATAAAGGATATTTCTATTCTTAAGCAGTTACAAAAGTCAGAGCAATGTGTAAAATGCAGATGAGAGGACATTTTTACAAATAATGTTCATAAAATATTTTGTTTTGTCATTTTCTGACATTTATAAATACAAACACGGTGAACCAAGTCCAGAATTTCTGAAACATTTTTTATATTAGACAGACTACCTAGTCACTGATTAAATATATTACGTTATACTTATAAACATTCCTTTAAAAGTAGCTAAATTTTGCTTGAGCACTGAGTTTTGAATGTGTGAGTGTTTTTTTTTTTTGTTAAGATCATTGCCACAGTTATTTGCATTTCCAATCACTGCAAAATCATATTAAGGAAGCATTTTTTGGAATTGAAAATTGGTGCTTTGGGCTAAAACCCTTTTTGTTTAGAATTGCCTTTGATTAACAACTGTAAAATAGACTTTTTTTGACATGGTTCACAATTGGACTATTAATTTCCATCATTTCTTTATTCTGCCACTGCAATTTAATGTGTTTATTTTTTATTATGTTTTTATTACACAGTCCAGACACATTAATGTGACCACCACGTACTTTCCACTTCAGAGTTAAATAACCAATCACAGAAGGCAGGTGGCAGCACAGTGCAGTTGAGCATATATAAAGGGTGTGTGTGGGCTTCGGAAAACATTTCAATCGTTGGCGTAATGCAGAAACGAAGCGATTTATCCGACGTCCAAAAGGGCATGATCATTGGCTTTCGGGCCAAGGGTGGAAGCATTTCCGAAACGGCTGAGTTTGTGAACTGTTCGCGTGCCGCCGTGGTAAAAGTGTACCGTGCATGGCAAAATGGGACTGTCCAAAATCAACGACGTGGCAAATGTGGTGCACCACGGGCCATAGATGACAGAGGCGAACGACGGTTGCGGAGATGCGTTCGGGCAGATAGACGGGCTACCGTTGAGCAACTGACCACTAAAATGAACCAAGGGGCTACCACAAGTGTCTCCCAAACCACTATTCAGCGAACATTGCTGCATCTGGGCCTCCGAAGCGGACGCCTGGTTCGTGCACCTATGCTGACTGGTGTTCATCGACGACGAAGGCTAGAATTTGCACGCCAGTACAGCAGCTGGACGTCCACTGAGTGGCGACAGGTAGCGTTTTCAGATGAATCGCGTTTTATGCTCCATCGGACAGATGGACGTTGGCGTATAAGGCGTGAAACCTCTGAAAGGAACCACCCTGCAACCATTGCAGGAACGGTCCAAGCTGGAGGCGGGAGCATTATGGTCTGGGGAATGTTTTCCTGGCATTCTCTGGGTTCACTGATTATTGTGGAAGGCACGATGGATCAATACAAGTACGCATCTGTCCTTGCGGACCATGTCCACCCCTACATGCGCATTGTTTTTCCTCAGGATGATGGCATCTTCCAGCAGGACAATGCGAGGTGCCATACAGCTGCCAGTGTACGTGCGTGGTTCGAAGAGCACCAGGATGAGTTTACCGTCCTCCCCTGGCCAGCAAACTCACCTGACTTAAACCCAATCGAGCATCTGTGGGACCATCTCGATCGAGTTGTTCGCGCCATGGATCCTCAACCGCGTAATCTAGCGCAGCTGGCCACGGCATTAGAGTCGGCATGGCTCAACATCCCAGAGAAGACCTTCAGGGACCTAAGTGACTCTCTTCCTGCACGTCTCGTAGCAGTTCGCTCTGCGAAAGGTGGTTATTCTGGCTTTTGACAGATGGTCACATTAATGTGACTGGACTGTGTATTTGCTGTTTTTTTATGCAAAGCAATTATAACTACCTTCTTGCTGGAGTATGCTACCCATAAACTATTGGTTTGAAAGATTTTATGTACTGGAAAATGTGGGTTTCTTCCCAAATTTCTTATTTTGTAATTATGTTTATCTTTACTCATTCCTTATTTTATTATCCCAAGTAACAGAATCTACACAACCTACATGAATCTTTAAAAATATGCATTAGAGCAAGGAAAAACAATGTTTTATGAAAAATAATGAAACATGTTTGGAAAGAAAGTTTCATACTAGTGGTGCGTTAAATAAAAAAAAGCATGCGTTTGTGCATGATGACAAAAGGAAAAAAACTACTTTACTTTTATTATGGTTTACAAATAAAAACCACCAGAATCTAATCTGTTTTAATCTGGCTCAGTTTTTGTGTTTACCAAGCAAGGGTTCTTTTAGACATAAAATCCTAAGAAGAAACAAAAAAAAAACATCAGCAAACAAAAAAATATCATCCTATGCCTCTTAAAACAAGAATGTACATTCAACTAAACATTGAGTGTTTTTATAATTATGTTGAAACACACTCAGCTGAGAATCTGCTCATAATTGGATAATATACCATATTTATATTAGCAAACACATTTTGCAGCTCATAGCTGATATTTAAATACACCAGACATTTTTTGTCCCATGCATGTCCAATTTTGTGCTGTTATTGATGCCTTCATTTAAACAAACACAGATTAATAAATGTCTCTACTATGAAGTCAAGGTTAACAATACCAGACATTTTCTGAGAGATGCTGCTTTAATCTCAACTTCCTGTCTGGAGTCTTGAACTCCTTAGGACAAGAGAAGAAAGTCCACAGTTTAGGGCATGTTAAGAGGGCTACCATTAAAAACATAGAATCTGTAGTCCAACATGTTTTTACCAATGGAAGGTTAAATATACATTTTAACAATGTTGAGAATTTTAAGAGAAACAACCAAATGGAAGGAAAAAAAAGTGAAAACATTTTATATATAAATATCTAATAGGAGAGAACTCTTACCCTGAATGACTGACTGAGACGTTTCTCTCGCACCATCCGTAGTGTCTGTCAGTAAGCGAGTAAAGCGTTTTCCTCTTTACCCGCGGAAGTGCTTCTTCAGCTGTTTGTCCAGATGTTGCCACCTGGTAAAAGGAAGTAACTTCAGGGGAATAAAAGAAACCAAAACAACCCATTGACCACCATTTCATCCTTTCACAAAGGTCAGATAATTATTTCTCAAGCTTTGATTACAACATTGATCTCACTTTGATGCTCTTACGTTTGCATTAAGTCATTGTGTTCTTCCAGTCGATTTGCTTCAGCACTTTTTTCCTCGATCCATCGCTGCACAAGTTCCTCTTTGTCTCTGTGGGCCTGCTCCGGCGCCTCCTTCAGTTTGGTCCGCTCTGAGCGCAGGGCCACCAGCTCTCTGGACTGACACTCAACGGTGAACTCAAACTCTTGGAGGACAGCCTTTAAGTTGTTTTTCGCTTTAGCCAGAGTAAGCGCCTCTTGGCGGTATTGTGACACGCTGGAACAGCAAAGTTGTGAAACGGTCATCATGCATTGATCTCTCTGTAGTTCTGTTCCTAAACACAGATATTTGATTTCAAAGTACAAATTAAAAGAACTCATCTGAACCAATTTTTCTGAGTAATATTAGGAAGACACACAGACTAACTCTGATCATACTTGTTCATATATTCTAACCAAGAATGCTCTGAAAAAGTAAAGCTGGTTTGGGAAAAAAAGACTAATATAGATGTCAAAGTCAAAAGAAAACTAAATGGAAATCCTCTGGTTGGTGTATTCTTCTAAGAACTGAGTTGGCAATAGAGTGATAAAAGAGTGATAATGGCAAGATGACCTAAAGAGCCAAAGAGGAGGACAGACTGGGCACGTTCCAAAACAAGACATTGTGCCTTGATTCAACTTGATTAAAATTCCATTAACTTGGTTCTTTCACAGAAGCCACTCTTCAATCTTTCAGCAAGAGAATCTTTAAGATCATTTAAAATTCAGTTCAAAAATAGCCAAACACCCAACAACCCTGTGGCCTCAGAGAGTGAACTCCACAGGCAGACATGTAAGCCACTGCTGGCTATCCTTGGGCGATTGATTCTGAAAATAAATCAGAAATGTTTTCATCATTCACTCCTCTCATGCAGTTTATGTTCCCTGAAACAGAGAACAAACCAGTCCAGATAGCTAAAATGTTAAAAGACATGTTTTGAAACACATCATTTATTCAATGAGACTGATATGATTTTTAATAGAAACAGATGCTTCTCATGCATAGTGCACAAGTTTTAGTAGTCAGATAGTAATCCTAAGCGCAATAAGTTATTTCATGCAATTTCTGTGCATGTTTCTTTTGTCCAAGAGGCTGCAGTCGGGAATTGTACGTTATCGTGACTGCCAGTACTGGACTTCAGCTTCTTTTACAAGACCGAGGTCATGTCGGAGACAGTTTGAGACAGCTGGTGAGACAAAAACAAACCAAACAAATCAAATAGCAATGACTTGAAGAGTGTAGTTAGTGCTTTCCCCATGCTGCAAGCCGTATTCCATAATAATGCTTGTAAATGATGAAAAATGTGCCCGAACCTTCTACATATACTAACATGGACCCAGGAATATACGGCAGTTCAAGCATTTATTTCTCCCATTTTTAATGGATATGACAAAAAACCAGTGAAAAACAAAAGATGTATTTCTCAGGAGAAATTTAAATATAACATAAACCTCACTTCTAAGTGAGTACTTAAAATACTGAAACTACTCGTCAAAATTAACAGAACTAAGCTCTGTCTGTAATGACTACATAAATGAGTTTTACTTTCTGAACTCAAAAAGCCTACTAAACAAAGAATAATCTCTGGATTTTACGTTAATTTACGCATGTCTACCTGTAGGTTTCAAAACTTTTTAATGCGTTTCCCATTAAACTCACCTTCTCTGCCAAGTGTTCACTTTCTCTCAACTGGAGTTGAAGGAGTTTGGTGTTTATGTCAACTTCTACTCCTGCTCGTTCCAAACTAAAATAAAAATAAAATAAATTAAATACAAAGTCGGTGTCTCAAAAGAACAGATCATACTAACCTTTTACATTGAAGATCCTCCAAAATCCCTGTGCGAATTTCAAATTGGTCCTCCAGCTGAGAGACTGGAGAAGACTTAAGCGATTATGCCAAAGCAGTGATTATCACAAACGAGGGTCGTAAATATGAAACAATTGTTCTTACGTCTAAATGCCAACATATGGTAGCTTTTCTTTATCATCTCTGTGAAGAAGTTGAGATCGCACGTGATTCTTCCAGCTCTCCATTGTTACAGTTAAACTGCTCCACAGTTTATTCCCGTTCACAAGACTTGAACTGTCACCAAGGGTCGAATCTGTTCTGCGGAGGAAATTAACTCGGAGTCATCACCAGGAGAATTTGCGTCCCTCAGCGAAGTGTCGCAACTCCTCCCTGTTCAGTAGGCAGCGTGACATTTCCTGAATATGTAGGTCATAATATAATATAATATAATATAATATAATATAATATAATATAAATATAATATAATATAATATAATATAATATAATATAATATAAATGCATCAGTGAGTGAAATTCTTTTTAAACTGGAGATACATGAATTTAATAAATACTTTAAATTACAAAAGACATAAATGTGGAAAAAATAATTCATTACACGTGTATTCATTATTTTTTAAATGCATATATGAGTTTTTATATTAGTTTAAATTTTCCACATTCCTGTGTTGCAACATGTCTTGGATTCTTGATATGTTTCAGCTGTCAGGCTCACCTGCTGAGCGGGGATATTAATACCACAAGTCTGTTTCAATCTTATGATGATAGTTTAAGTTATTTAATTACTTAAACCTGCTGCACAAATGTACTAATATTTGTTAAACAAAGTATGTATTTATATTGAATTGTGGTCCTTGAAAATAAAGTACTATAAAAAAGTGTGAACCCGGCCGCGAATTTCAGAATAAAAGCCTTCAAAATAAAAGAGAAAGCGCTCCATTTTTCTAGAAAGAACTCGTTCAATGCTTCAATGTATTTCCGGTTCACACCTCTTTTCAAAATGCGTTTTAAATTAAATATTCTTATTCATTAAGATTGTGTAGCACATTAACAGTCTGATTTTCCCTTTTGGCTCAATTTCCAAACAGGTTTATTTTTTATAAATAGGAAATAAGAATAGTTTTGCAGTTCGTTTTACCGTTAAACAGGAAGTCGTCATTAGCTTGTTGTCAGTGTGAGAACTGCACACAGAGTGACTGCAGATGGGAAAAAGGTAGGCTACAGGCATTTAAAACTTGTTTATTGACTAGTTGGTATAAATTATTTAGACTGTAAAAAGTAGCAGCAAGTTGTCATTTGAGTGTTGGTTAGCTTCAGTGCTATACTCGTATTGTGAAGCCACTTTTTTCCACGTTGACTGCTGTTTTCTTGAGCTAGCTTGACAGTCTGAAGTTGTCACTGACTTTATCGGTGCAAGTGTGTGTTTACGTGCGTTATAAAGCCATTCTTTGTGTCGCCTAAGCTATATGTTTATTTTCTAGTTGTTAGAAATACGTAGAGGATAGCAGAGAGAAGTGGAAAGACTTGTCCAGTATGAGCTTACCACCTGAGGACAGAGAGCCTGGGGTTCCCATGGATAATTCAAAAGAAGATGTTGGTGGTCCCTCTTGCACAGGAGATTACAGCCAACATGTAAGTTACCAGGCTGATCAGTATTGTATTGTATTTGATGTGTTTAAGATTGCATGTTTATTGTCGTGTTTTAATAAGCAAAGTGTGTACATTTGCTAAGTTTCCTGGCGTTATATTAGTTTAATCACTTAAAAAAAATCCCAAGTGTCGAGACACCCCTCAAAATCATAAACATCCAGTTTTCTGTTTACTAACGCGGCCACAGCTGCATTGATAAAAGTATATTAAGAGTAGTATGTACCACAATTTATGCCCTGCTGTTTAATTTAAAATCTGATGAGTTGCAACCCAGTCACCTAAAACATTTTAATTTAGTAAGTTGTTTTAAATATTACCATATATTAATATTTGAAAGTCGCATACACATTTTTGATGTTCATTTTTTCAGTGGTTAGAGAAAATGTAAGGTAATTTACCTATAACAGTTCATTTAATTGCCCCAAAGGTCTTGCTTCTCAGGGCACAAGCTGCGATACTCACTATGATAAGCAGTTTTAGACGGGACAACAAAGACAGCAGCAGAAACATGTGTCAAGCTATTGGAGCGAAATAATTTAAAACTGACTACACTATCTTGTGAACTTGCAAAATATGTTACTGTCTCTAGATGTTTTACCCTGTAATATCTTAAGAAATATCTGACATGTACACAGATCTACAGAGTGACATTACTCATCATTATTAAATTCACACATTTATTTTGTAAGATTCTCATGTTGCTTTTAAGTTTTCCAATAGTCTGGTTCTATCTCTGTAAAATCTTCCTTTTACTTTGTGACTTTTAACTCAAGTTTTATTCTAAAATCAGTTTGGTTGCATTGTTGTTTTATTTTTATTGTCTTAAGTAATAAAAAAATAAATAAACTTAGCAGTAACGTGACTATTATTGCTAAATTCTAGTCTGATATCTAATTGTCTTGTTTACAGGACATGACAATATGCTTAGGGAATGGAGAAGTAAAGAGCTGCGCCGTGGTCAAGTACTCTGCTGCCCCACCTCCGACCACCTACGCCCTCCTGCAGGAGAAGACGGACCTGAAGCTTCCTCCTGCCAACTGGCTGAGAGAAAACCCCCAGCTGGGCAGTGCTGGCACCACTGTGTTGGGCTCCAGCAGCAAGAGCAAGCCATTCTCTAGGTATTAGCATTCATTAGTGTACAGTGGAAACGCTGCAAGTTCAGTTAATTTGAACAAGCAAAACGTGTCTTGAAAATTTGTGTGTGAAAATAACTCTTTAAAATAGGAGAAACAATAATAATTTCACCCTGTGCCTCTAAAACAGAAAAATCATATAGAGATCAGTCTTCTCTACCATATTAATGGTATTAATCCTAGATAACACTGCTTAAAATGCATCAAAGGAGAAATAATAATGAAATTAATCATAACAAAGACACCCAGTGCAGTTTCTGTGGAGTTATGAATGACACGAGAGATGCCATTAAGAGGTGTGAAGTTTTGTTTAGTTAGAAGCAGCGTTAGGGTTTTATACATCTGGCGTCACTTTGACCAATTTGGTTAGATCTTACATGACTATCCTGACAATGTCAGAATACAGAAGTTTTCTGCTGTTCTGAATTGCACGTATCTCTTTGATGGCCCTAGACGTGAGCACCAGTTTTGTTGCAGACACATGACAAGCTGGGATAGCAAATCTACAGATGTGTTGCCCGTGTAGCAGCAAACCATTCAGCACACTGGCAAAACAAAGTCAGGATTGTGAGAGGCACACAGTGACCTGGGTCATGTTCTTTGCAAAACCATCGAACATATTCATTTGCGAGAGAAAATTTGTAACCAAGAAATCCAAATTGCTGCTGTGCACAACATCCAGCGAGATTTATTATGATCCCTATCCGATCAGTTAGTCATACACAGCATGTACTGTACCTTCAGCATTCCAGTAGACACAACAAGGGGAAATAGTGGGGAAAAAAACATAATTTTGCAGTCAGAAAGAGAAAAGTTGTAGACAATTATCCTCCATCTCGAGAGTTAAGCATCAATGGCAACTTTAATGTGTGTGACCCAGATAAACATGGTGTAGAAACAGTTAAGATTTGTTTTTTATTTTTTTTAAAACTTCTTTTCATGTTTTTATAAAATCCTGCAGTGGGCATTTTTATTTTATCTGTACTTTGTACATTCATTGAAAGGAAAGACTCCTGTGTGTTGCAAGTTTCCTCAAGAGTTGTAAATGCCTTTTCCTGTTCTAATTAAGGCTTTAACTTGACCTTGACTCCTGTTAGATGAGAACTACTTCTGCACGTTTGAGGAATAACTTGGTGCCAGCTCCCTCTTCTTGCAACTAGCCAAACCCTCCTTTTAGCTAATTTTTGTGAAACAAAGAAGCAGAAAATTGTCATTTGCAATTAAAGTCTGGAATCTCAGTATCTTGTAACTTTTGGAGTAGGCCACAATAATGTAATATTTTGAGCTAAATCTCGTATAACTTGTAAGTACTGAAAGTTCCAGATTTAAAAAGTAGATTACAGTTCTAGATGTTTGGTATTTGGGATGATTGTTCTCTGAAAGAAATAAAATGTCTAGAAAGCTCTCAGGAAGACTGATTCCAACATACTGAACTGCCAGTTTCTCCACAGTATGATTGACGTATAATTAGTTGCAATTGGCATCACTGCAGAACTTATTATTGTACAATTCCAAGAGCATGTAAAGATCTAGCAGCCATGTTTAAATAAAGTGCCTCACAGTGGGTGAAGCTTTGAATAAGTGAAGAATAAAAAACATAACTGAAAAACTGTATTAGGATCTTTTATTTTTCATCCTTACAGTTTTGGGATGGCCTATGACTTCATTGACTGCATTGGCGATGACGTGGATGTCGTATCAGATTCTGAGGTTGGTAGCGCTTTTCCTTATCCTTATCTTTCTAATTTGTTTCTGAAGTACGAACATGGCCAATATTCTTTTCTGTTTTCTGCAGAACATCAAGAAGCTTCTGAAAATCCCCTACAGCAAGTCCCATGTTAGTATGGCTGTTCATCGTGTCGGAAGGACGTTGCTTTTGGATGAGCTGGACACTCAGGAACTCCTAAGAAGGTCTTCTCAGGTACAGGGAGGCATGTTTTATTCAACTCTGTCGGAACAGTTATACTAATGACAACTTCTGTTAACCAAGTGCTGAAATGTTTTGGTGTAGACGGGAGACTGGACGTGGCTCAAAGAGATTTACCAGCGCCTAATAGATCAAAAATGGCAGAGAAAGAAGAAGAGCAAAGAGCACTGGTATCAGAAAGCCATCCTGTCAAAGTTCCTCTACTACAGGTGAGAGTTTGGATTTTATTTCTGGACAAATAAGTTTTGATATGCAATTTAATTTGACTTCTAAAGATGCTTTAATTTTCACTATTATATTCTGCAGTATAAATGGTGATGGGGCTGCAGAACCTGTAACAGAAGACATGATAGAAGAGGATGAGGAGAATGGAGCCGAAGAGTACAGCTCTTCATGGCCTGCTACTTTCACCAGCGCAATGTCTGAAGCAGAGGAAGCAGATACTCCCAAACAGGTGACTTAGCTACCATGAGATTAAAGATGGTTCCTCAGCTCAAAGTTAGATTTAGGAAGCTTTAATATACATTTTATAGGGGATGTCTACACAAATTAAGTGCTTATTTTGTTAAATCTTCAGGAAAGTGTTCCTGTGGACAGAAACTTTGCTTTAGGTCAGGTGACATCAGTGCCTAAAGAGCAGAATCTTCCTACTCTCTTCAACGAAGGGGAAAACAGTCAGGTAGCATATTTTACTCTACAAGAATGTAATCCTGCTGCAGCTGTTTACTTGTTTACTTATATATATATTATGCTATATTACAGGGTTTAAGGAATGACTTTGTGCGAAACATCATGTGGACGTTTGAAGACATCCACATGCTGGTTGGATCCAACATGCCTATTTTTGGAGGTGGTCGATATCCTGCTGTTAGTCTGAGACTAAGGTTTGATGATGAATTCTTATCTTAGTGTTATCTTAGTAGTTTATTGCTTTGTGTTGGTATATCGAGTTGCATTCCAATATAATATATTGGAGTTTATGTTTACAACTTAAAATGTGGAATTTGAAGGAGTTCACTTCATACATGTTTGTTGGGGCAGGTTTTATACTAATTTCCTTTGTTTTTGTTAAAAGGTACAAATAAAGTTTTAATTCTAATCCAAGTGTTTTGAACAGATAAAAACACAAACCTTTTCAAACATTCATACAGTACATTCAGAGCAGTAGTTGAGTTAGAATAATTAAAATGTGCTCATTTTCTTGCTGACTTCTTCTGGTGTTTGCTAAGATGTGCACTGTTGGCAAACAACAAAAAAACAGATCAATTTACACAAATGTTTGTTGGACTGCTTCCAAAGATTGCTTCAGCACATTTTGATTTAATGGCCTCAGCGTTGAGCCCAGATTGAACCCTTGCTCTCTGTTTTTTTTGTTGTTTTTTTCCAGGGACAGCAACAAACCAATCAACATTTTAACTGGTATCGACTACTGGCTCGACAATCTCATGTGCAACGTTCCAGAGCTCGTCATGTGTTTTCACGTCAATGGCATTGTTCAGGTAGATTGCCAGAGTTGACAATTCAATAATACAAACTTCTAACTGTTTAGAAATGGTGTGCACACTATTAACATGTTAAGTCTGGGCATCCAGGACACAAAACCTGAAAACAATATTAAGCTGAGATTTTTTTTTTTGTCTGATTTGTTGGCTTGTGGGGATTTTAGTTTAATATCACAGCTCCTTGACAATTTTTAAACATGTGTTTAATTCCTTTTACCTTCTTGTGTTTTCATTCAGAAATACGAAATGATAAAAACAGAAGACATCCCTCATCTGGAAAACTCGACTTTCTCTACAAGGGTGGTAAAAGACATTGCCCAAAATATCCTCTCCTTCCTAAAGTCCAATTGCACTAAAGAGGGTCACACCTACTGGCTTTTCAAAGGTGGGGGGGAATACTTTTATTTGTTCTAATTGTTCTCTTTTTGTGGATCTAATGTCTTCTTCTGTCACATCTTCAATCCACAGCTAGCGGGAGTGACATAGTGAAGCTTTACGATCTCACAACTTTGTGTGAGGAGGCTGAAGAAGAGAAATTAAGAATCCCTTCACTCTTCCTGTTGCCGTTTTACTGTATAGGTGAGCAACTTTATTATTCTATTTATTTATTTTTGTATTATTTTATTACTACTTTCTGGATAGGAGCATGTTTGTGGTGATGTTTGGTTCATAATATTGAACAAAAGAAATCTACATAAATTGCAATGTAAGAAATTGGTAGAATAAAGCAAAAGAGAGAAAAGTCTTTCAGTCAATGCGAGGTATGTCAAAAGAAGGAAGGTTCCATCTCAACGTGGCCCAAAGTGATTGATGTTCTGAATGAGCAGATTATAGTAAAAGTTAAATGTTTGAAATAGCACAACGTATGCAGCAGTAATTAAGTGGTGAAAAATGTATGGGGGAAAAAAACGTGGAGGAACTCAATAATGTGTGAAGGTAAAATACTAAGAGTTGAGATGAGATTCTGTTGCCGTTTGTCTTTGTGGCGCAGAGTGGCCAGCAACTTGGTGCTGAAGGCAAGTCAAAACAGAAAGCACTACGGCAAAATCCGAACTCTGCTCTTAAACTGCGTCAAACTTCTTGATCCGGAGAAACATCCTCAGGTATGTGAAAGAGAAAAATTCCACTTCCATCTTTACCCGTAGCTTTCAGAGCCGCCGTTTGGGCCGCGCAGTGTGAAACCTCTTGATTCAGAAGGCACCAGCTTTTGGCCTCAAGGAACCTAACCCCTCCTTTGATTGCTTTTTTTTTTCTTCTTCTTTTTCCTGATTGCTCTGCTCAGATCATCGCCTCGGCCTACTACATGCTGTCAGAGCTGTTCCAGCTGACGAGCTGCCCGACGAAGACGGAGGGGAGTCGTTGCGGGCCGGTGGCTCTGAAGACAGCTACAGCGACGAGGACAGGGAGGAGGAGGAGGGCGACGACGATCTGACAGAGGACGGCGAAGACATGGGTTCCTACGGCAACCGCTCCAGGCCGCAGGACGACAGCAAAGCGGTAGCCGTGATCCGCTCCGTGGGGGAGCTGTCGGTCCCTGAGAAATACAAATCAACTCACCAAATCAGAGTAAGAGATGGCTTTTATTTGTTTTCAGACTAAATATGGGGAAAGTTTCAAAGCATAAAGCATCAATCTGATTTTATTCCCGCAGCCAAGTTGTGCTTTTCCTGTTTCTCAAGACAAAGAGGAGCGATGCCGACATGTCCTGAGCTACGTACTGAAGGTGAGTTCTTCCCTAATGTCAAGTCACAGTCTTACTGTTCAGAAGAGCCAAATCAGAGACGTGAATATGGTCGTAATGAATCCACAGGGGTTGAAAGCGGTGGATGGCAGCATTAAGAAGGAGAGCGATCTGCCCGCTGCCGACCCCAACACTCCCATCCCACTTAAATATGAGGATGGAGGCGCCAACGGAGCTTCCGAGAAAGGCATCTCTCTTCTTCTGGAGAGAGGTGAGAGTACTCTGCTCACGTCACAAAAAGAAGTTAAAAATGAAATGGAAAAACACCGTGCCTTAATGGTGAACTTGTGGATTTTCCCGCATGACCCCAGCGGGGGCAGGGCAGGCCGACCAGAAGCACCCGACACGCTCAGGGATGATCCCCGGATCCTGGCAGCACCGTATGAAACTGCAGCTCTTCCTCAAAGCCTCCAAGGCGTACTACGTCCTGTCAGACGCTGCCACCAACCTGCTGAAGTACGGACGAGCCCTGCGCTACATCAAGCTCTCCCTGCAGTGTTACGGTAAGAGGCTTTTCCCTTCTTTTTTTTTTTTTTTCCAAAATGTGAATTTTGAAAATGCGTAACTTGTAATTTGTATTCTCTCAATTCTATATTAATCTAGCATTAAAGTGTAATAAAAACCACAACTGAAACTACATTTATCAGATTAAGCAATAACTTTTTAACACCCTAATGAGAATTTTCACAGTTCTTGACCACAGGTCTCTTTATGTTCCTCATTTATTTTGTATTTTATCACCTCCCTCAGATGCTTACTGTTCTGTGAGCGAAACGCTGCACCCACATTTGCTCCAGTTTCACAGCCAGAGCCTGTCGCTCTGTGGAGACATTCAGCTCATGCTGGCCCAGAACGCCAGCAACAGGGCAGCGTACCTGGAGGAGTACAGCTACCAGACCAAAGAGGACCAGGAGATCCTGCACAGTCTGCACAGAGAGAGCAGCTGCCAGGGTCAGTCTTCATTCTGTATCACCTAAACTAGAGGTTTCACAACAGGACAAAATCAGCAAGCCAAAAGAACTTGAGGACAAAAAAAATAAGGGGCAAAAAGGGAAAAGAAATTTATGTGTTTTTTTTTACCTGCTCAACTAAATAAACTCAAATAAATCAAGCTGAAATACTTTACTTAAATGAGTTGTCAAATTATTAGATAGGCACCAGCAACCCTCCCGACCCCACTAGGGACAAGGGTGTAAAGAAAATGGGTGGATGGATTGTATTGGTTTGCTTATTTAAGGAAATTTTGAAGGGTCTGAACAATAGACAATAAGATTTAAGTCACTTTTATTGAAAAGTATATAGCCGTGTTTAATGGATTCCCTAAAAGCAGATGTGGATGCACCAAAGCCCTGGCCACACTGACTTAAACACAGATATAAAAATTATTTTAAGTTTTTTTGTTGTTGTTTAATTAGTCTTATTGATTATATTTACCATCTTTCTGTCTTTTCATTAGACTTCAGCATGGCAACAGATCTGGCCATGGACCCCGAGTACCAGTTGTTTGTTAGCTGCAGATGCTACGAGGCGGCGCATGAGATGCTCACCTCCGAGGTGTTGAAAGATCAGTCCTCCGACCAGCTGTCCCAGGTCCTCAAGCGGCTGGGAAACATTCGCAACGAGATGGGGGTCTACTACATGAACCAGGCAGCAGCCATGCAGACAGAAAAACAAGGTACATTATCAGACCTTCTGGATTTCTGAAACGTGTGTATTTATTTGTTCAGCATTCACGCGATCCATTTTCCTAGTGGCGAAAACGTCAAACTAAGCTGCTGTCTTGTTTCTGTTCTAGTGAAGAAGTCTGTGTCTGCAGCAGAGCAGGACTTGTGGAAGAAGAGCTTCAGCTTCTTTGAAAAAGGAATGAAGGACTTTGAAGCCATCAGGGACAGCACCAACACGGCCTTACTGCTGTGCAACACGGGCAGGCTGATGAGGATCTGCGCTCAGGCCCACTGTCCTGCCTCTGCCGACGAGAGCAGAGGAGAGTTCTCTCCAGATGAGGCCCTGTACTACAACAAGGTGATATATCAAGGAGTTTTTAATGGATCTAATATAAAATAGTTTTTTCCATTCCTACTATTTTTTCTTTTTTTGTTCCTCAGGCCGTAGACTATTACTTGCAAGCGCTAAGAGCACTGGGTGGCAGAAAGAGCCACCCAGCTGTATGGGACAGCGTGAACTGGGAGCTGTCCACCACCTACTTCACCCTGGCTACGCTTCTGCAGGACTACGCACCACTGTCCAGGAAGGCGCAGGAGCAGGTCGGTCCACACGCGCACACACACACACACACACACACACATACCAAAAAACCACACCAGCATTTCTTCACTTCCCAGGAACACCTGACAATATTAACAGGCATATATATTCCAGTGAATATTTCTATCATCAAACATCAGAAGTTAATTTATTTAAGGTGCTTTTATTCAAAATGTGAAACTCAAATAAGTTATAGATTGATTACCTACCAAAAAATAGAAAAAAAAATCAATATACATATGTCGTACTATGGTCAACACTGGATTTTAATGACCACTGTGGTTGGTTTGCCAACATATTGATCTGACAAAATAAACAGAAAAATTTTAGTTAAATTTTAGTTTTTTATTGGCAGCCATCCATTTGTCCAATTATCAAAATGATCAGAAAGGCAGAGGGTGGAAATTTGAGATTCACTCTTTGCATTGATACTCTGCAATGATTCAGATCAAATGATATTCTGATTTATTTAGGTGCACATATTCGGTGCCCGTCTTGCTCCCACGACGTTGCTTTCCTCCACTTCAAAAGCTGCGTTTTTGCGTTTTGATTGTACAGATTGAACGCGAGGTGACCGACGCCATGATGAAGTCCTTGAAATACTGCGACCTGCAAACCGAGTCGGCCCGGCAACCGCTGTACCAGTACAGAGCTGCGACCATCCACCACCGCCTGGCCTCCATGTACCACAGCTGCTTTAGAAACCAAGTGCGACTCAGTTCCGATGATCTTATTTATCTGAAGAACTCCTTTCCTGTGTTGCTGTGTCACCTTTTGCCGCATTTGTGTTCTGAGAAACCGGCTGCGCTTGTTCCGCAGGTGGGGGACGAACACCTGAGGAAGCAACACCGCAGCCTGGCGGAGCTTCACTACAGCAAAGCCTCTCGCTGTTCCTCAGCCTCAAAGACGCGCCGTGCGAGCTGCTGCGCACGCTGCTGGAGAGGGTGGCTTTCACCGAGTTCACCATGACGGGTGGGGGGGGGGAACCTTTCATCTTCAGAATGTTTTGGACTCGCGTGTGATTATGTCTTTTCCAAAGCCTTCCCACAGTTAGCCACGTTGTGTGTTTTTAAAGGTCAGAGCAGCAGCGTGGCTAAGCTGAAGAGCCTGAGTGGAGCGATAGAGATCATGTCAGAAACACGCCACGCTTTCCAGCTGATCCAGAAGGAGCTGATGGCGGAGCAGGAAGAAGTCAGTAAAAACTTGAAATCCCTCCTCAAGTTACTCACTCTGACCACATATTGTTGCTCACAGCGTAACGCCCTCTTCCTCCCCGCAGCACACGGACCCGTCTGCCGCCGAGTCAGCAGACTCGCCCAATAGGGTCAGCGGCTCCACGTCTGGATTGGACCTCCAGGAGGTGCTGAAGTTAATTGGCGTGTTTGAGCCAAGTTTCTCCTTCCTGCTGTTACAAGTGATCAAACTGATGACGACGACCAAGCGGAAACCAAGGTGAGCGGCGGTCTCAAACCCTGCGTGCGATCTTTTTCGTCCAGCTCATCGCTGACCAGCTCACCTCTGTTTCGCTCCGCAGCAATAAAGACGAGGACATGTTGAAAAACTACAAAGCCGTGTACTCCAAGTTGCTGCGCGCTGAGAAAGACGCGCCCCTCCTCAGTCGTGTTGAGCTCTACATTGAGCTCCTGCAGCAGCTGACCCCGTAAACAGGAAGTGACAACACAGGAATAAATAGAGCTTAAAGCACAGAGAGGACGAGAGGAGTACAGTGTATAGCAACTTCAACTGCAACTGTCTCTGCACTCTGAGGTTAAGAGGGTTATTATTAGATGTCTTTTCCACTCAAAATGTACTGAGCAACCATGCGGTGTCCTTACAGAGAGCAAACTCCTGATACTTTATCATTTTAGAAAGTTTGCTGTATCTACTGAGAAAAGTAGCAGGACAACATGGCTGGAAATTTGTAGTTTTGGAGTTCAATAGCTACTGTTTAGGTTATGACATAAGCTTTTGAGTTTTGCCTCCACACAGAAGGGTTGATTTATTTATTCTCACACATAAAAGTCTCAAATCACGTTACTGACTAAGAGCATCAATAAGTTAATTTATTTCATTATGAAATAAAACAGGAAAACTTAACATAACTTATTATACACAGAGTGATGCATTTCATTTATTTACTTTTTTTCATTTTAATGTTTCACTCACAACTGATGAAAACCCAAAAATCTGTTTTTGAGAAAGTTCTATTGAATTATTTTTAGACGGAGCTTAATATAATATTGACAATTATATTCATGGAGAACTTTATGCACAGAGTTGTCAATATTACATTAAGCGGTCAGCAGTCTTGACCGTGACATTTAGGCCATAACATTTTTATATTGAAAAGACCTAATTTTACTTTCTGGAGGAAAAAAGTGGATTTTCATCAGACATCGAAATAATCTAGATTTTAAATGTCACTTTCTGTTTAAAATGAAAATTCTCAGATATCGCAATATATGGAAATACTGAAGTACTTAACTAGCTAACTGTTCTAGTGTACACTAATAAATCTGCAGATGAAGATATATTTTCCAATCATTGTTAAAATTAATGAAAGTTTGGAAGTTTGAAATCAATTCTCATAAAATAATATGAATAAAAACTCTGCCCATTTGAAGAGATAGATTTCATTTGCTGCTCGGATGGTGACGTGATGCACTGTGCACTTTTTTTTTTCTTTACCTGCCGTCACCAAAAACTGGAGGCTTTTCGCTTGAATGCAGTGAGTTATTTATTCTAGAAACACTATAATGAGTGTCAGGGTTGTTGTTGTTTAATAGTCCAACCAAGAGCCTTTACTTCATGTTGAATCGTAACGGACTTTAAATACTTCTCACAATCAAAGCCCTAAACTGAACCTCCTCTGAAGCGAAACGCGTCTTTTCTGGATAATCTGTTGATCTGGTGTCAGACAGATCAGATCCACCATCACGATACTGAAAACTCTGACATTCATCTCAACACAGCCGGCTAGGCCCTTTATCTTGCTTTGTAGTACAGCCATATGAGTCAGTACTTTGACTAGGCCTTCTGATTACAGTTTGTACAATTACAGCTTTTGAGGTGTCAGATAAACTCAGGCATCGCTGTTAATTTTAAAAATTTTTTTGAGGGGCAGGGACTATTATTGTCTCATTTATTTTTAATATCTGCATCGTGGCAGTGGTTTCTGCATCACCGCTTTTAAACTGTAAAAAATTTTTTTTCGATTAAGGAATTGTACATTTGAATATTTAAATTTGTTACCTAAATACAACCACTGATAGACGTTTCTAACTTTCTAGCAAAGAAATAAATTCTTTTCCTCAAGGCTGAGAGGAATTATTTGTCATTGGGGTCAGATCGGTTTCAGGTTGTGTGGTGTTTGATTTATTCGTTTTATTTTTTGTTTATCAATAATGCTGTGAAAAAAGTAGCGATTTTGGTTAAGTTACAACATTTGCTTTAGAAATTGTGCAATAGTTGAGCAACATTCAATGCAAAAATCAAGAGAGCTGGTTGTGTCTATTGCTGTATGTAAGAAAGTGAATCTTTTTGTTTTTGCATGGTTGCTCAAAGAAGTAAAGGACTTTTTAATTCTAGTATGCTGTATTTCTTCAAAGGTCTTTTCTTTATGAAAGTGTTAGATCATACATTTAAAAAAGATAGATATGTTTCCTTTGCATGTGAATAACTGATATTTTGATCTAAAATGCCTGAACGCCTTTTTTAAAAATCCAATTTAACATGACAGGTTTTTAAAGGTACCGCCATGTTCTCACAAAGCCAGCAGGTGTCCTTGCACATGGGTTTTGTTGCTGAAGAGAGGACGTCATATTTACACTGTGGAGCCGGCTGCACTCTGTGACCCTGCTGTCATTAAAGCGAGTCCACAGCAGACGGAGCTGCAGGCGTGTCCAAACTGTTCACGCACCTCATTAATCAAACTCAACCCTCTTGTGCTGGAGGGTGTAGTTGGACAGTAAGGGCAGAAAAAAATAAAAATGGGAACCAGAGAATGGTTAACTATTTAGAAAATAAACAGGAAGGACACACAAACCATGGCGATACACTTAAATACACTCACAGGTGCGAATGTAACAAATTTCCATCTTTCATAAATGTGCTTTTTTTTGCATCCATTTGGGATGATATTCAGAAGCATGATTTATCGTGAGAGCACATGTTTCCAAAGCTCCAGAGTCCAGTGCTGGTGTGTTTTACAACACTGCATTCACCACCAGCTATGGAGACCCAGTCCACAAATCCCTCTATGCACAGCAATCTGCTATTTGACAAACTGCTGTGGATGCTGTCTATATGCCAAGGCTCTGGATTTTATATACTCATGGCCATGGAAGTGATCAGAACAGCTGAATTTAATCATCTGGATGGGTGACCTAATACATTTGGTAACATAGTGTATATATTTGACCATGTAGCTAAATGGAAGTTTTAGCCTAATTAAATTCAAACTTGTGCACCAAATTGTACTTTTTAATAACTGTATTGTCGTCCCACTCAGTAAAAACAATGACTCAAGTGCGTCTTTAGTCCTAAAATTATAACGAATGTATGTGAATATATCATTTGTACTGAGCAATAATGCCAAACATATATGTTAAATATTTTATTTTTACATTAGTGCACTGTACATTACTATTTAAAATAAAACACTGACCGATAAAGAAAAGGATGAGGGGCACACATGGAGGGAAAAGTGAATACTAGAAATAAAAACCGGGGGACATTGCGACAACAGCTCAGCTATACAGATGGTGTCGATGCCAGAAGTGAAGACAAACTAGTTTGTCCAGCCGTGACTGGAAGCGGCGGGTCTGACTGTCACTGTACGACGCAGCGGTCAGACGTCCGGTTGTCCTGGGGCTCCTCGCTTGACGAGCGCTGGTTCTCCTTGTTCTGAGACGCGCCGCGGTTCAGGATATTCTGCAGGAGGTCTTTGCTCTCGCTCGACGGCAAGTTGTAGAAAAAGTACTGTGGCGTCATTTGAACGAATCTGCAATCAAGGAGAACGACGTTAGGTGCTGCGATTCACGAAGTGATTCAATGACACACATCTTCGGCTTTGAGGAATGTCCACTTTAGATGGACTGAAGACACAGGACACCTCTGAGTGTTTTCAAACCCTTAAATCAACATCCGAAGATTATGAAACGCAGCTTTACATTTACACTCTAAGCTGCTGCCCTGTGGCTCTGGGCAATCCGTAATCCTCTCTCCAGCAAGCAGACACTAAAGAACAGGATTTGTAATTCCTCGCTCCGAACCGAGGCCCTAAATATGGTTCAAAGAGGTCAGAGGAACGTGGCTGTCTGATTAGGTTTGAGCCAAGATACCGCGGGGTTTCCGCAGGGTGCTTCCAAGCAGTAAGAGAGGCTGCTGCTCAGGGGCGGATCCAGCGGGGTGGCAGGGGTGGCAGCTGCCACCCCAAACGAGAGCCTTGCCACCCCTGTTGCCACCCCAGCTGGCGACAATGAATCCAATAAATAGTTATGGCAAATCGGACATTAAGCGCATGAAACTCTTTTTTTCCCCGACAACATTGAATGCAACACAATGTAACCTGACACCCACTGGTGAGTGGCGGGAAGTGCGAGAGAAGGACAGAGCGCGAGGCAGCAGCATTGATGGATGTGTGTTACTGGACTGGACGTCATGTGATTTATCATAAGTCACACATGCGACATTTAAGTCCATTGAGTCAAGAATATCGGTGGTCAGGAAAATACTACAATCACGCAAAGAATCATAACAACGGACGCGATGTTTAGCAGTTAATTCAACCATATATAATAGTAAGAAGGGCTTCAGATTCAACTGGTGAGGAAAAAGTTTTAATTTAAAGAAAAGACTGAACAAATGAGCAGTGAGTCAGTTATTCTAGCCTAACTGTTATTAATCTGCTACTGACTTTGATAACCTAACATGAGCTGTGCAGTTCGGTGTGTTTTGGTTCCGTTGGCACTAAAACAGGTCAACCCGCCACCAAGTCATCAGTAGAGCAGCTGTTCAAATCAGCTAATCAACCACCGCTGTGCTCAGGAGAAACTTATTAATAATCACAATATAGACATTAAGCGTGTTCTGTTTTAGTGTTTTTGATACTTTTTTGTGTGGGAAATGTTTGTTTTTTTGGTGTTGATTCCCCTGATCGGTAATTTCTGCTCTATCTGCTCGTTGAGCTGTTGTTTCTCGGTTACCATGGCAACTCCGCGTAAAGCCGACACACACAGATCGAGAAAAGGCGGAATAAAAGTGGTTGGAGCTATTTTTCTTTAATTCTTTATCCATTTGAATTTTGTTACTTTATTCTTAAATTTCTGTTTTTTGTATTATTTACAGAGTTTATTTGTAGGTTGATAATTGTTGATTTTATTTATTTATTTTTTTTTTTATTATTGTCTTGTTTATTTTCTAAATTTAGACAGGAAGTAATGTGGGTCAGTCCACTTTCTATAAGTGCAGGGGCCTGAAGGACCAGCAGGCATTTCGGTTTGAGGCCGATGGTTTTAAAGAGAGGTAGCATGAGAACAAATGAAAGTTTTTATCTCTGTAATTGTTGGTGAAAGAGGAAAATAAATAATCAAGATCAATCAATAAGTTTGGACATTGAACCTTGTTTTGCCGTGTCTAGGAACCTGACCCCAGTACCTTAGTAGTGGCTTGGTGGAACTTTTATTGGATGTTTGGCTTTGCAAACAGTCAGAAGTGATTCTGTTTGGTTCTTCACCTGTTTATCAGCTTTATTGTACCTTTATTGTTTCTCACTGCATCTGTTGCAATTCCTAAAAACAAGTGACAAAAACTGAGCTAATCCCCTGTGTTCTCAAAATATTGTGATATTTATAACAGTCGTCAAACTACGGCTCCTACAGCATATTTAAAATAAAACGATTGACCAATATAAGTAGATATTGGCTCTTTCTTGCATGTTGACAGAACTAACAGAAACTAAACTGTTTATAGATTTATATCATGGAGAATTGATCAAACATCAGTTTTCTAATCTTTATTTTAAGTCGTCCGCCTCTCGCCCGGAACGCCAGCTGGAGATAGGCACCAGCACCTCCCGACCCCATTAAGGGACAAGGGTGTAGGAAAATGGATGGATGGATGGATTTTAAGTCGTATTTAATAGATATATCTAATAACAAATGATGGCGCTACTAATACTTTTGTGACAGATTTCTCCTTGTCCTGTATTGGGATAAAATGGTTTTCTGAACACAATGCATGTCAATTGATATGCGTATCAATAATGCATATCAATTAGCAGGAGTATGAAAGACGTGAAAATAATTAACTATACTACATTAAGAAATTGTATTTAAGCCTTGGTGCTACATGAAGCTGATTTTGAAACAAAGCAAGTTAAAAACAATATTTTGTATTGTTTTATACGTATATATATATATATATATATATATATATATATATATATATATATATATATACTGCCACCCCTGAAAAAGTCCCTGCCACCCTCTTGCCACCCCATAAATATTTTTCTAGATCCGCCCCTGCTGCTGCTTGAGTTGCGAATCTGATACCTAGTCAGTTTTTTTTGAAAAAACTGAGTGCATGAATAAAACTGCACAAGGAGGAGGGTAAAAAAACCAAACAAAAAACGCTAACAAGGCTTACTCCTCTGGCGTTATGTGGGTGACGGTGCGGAGGCAGTTGTCCTCCGAGAACGTGTGCTGGTGGAAGAGGACCCACTCCGGCAGGCCCAGCTTGGGGCTCTTGGCTCCATATCCAGACATCGGATGGATCTGTGCCACGTGTTTATGAGTCAGAATGAAATAGTTCCCCGATCCATCAACATCCCGAGCCACCTGAGGGGAATCGGAGCCAAAGCGAGAGTCACTCTATTGGAAGATTTATGAAGAGAGAGAGAGATATGGAGTATGCAAACAGAAAAGTGCATCATATGATTTTTTTTTCTCCTTTGAGTGGGAAAAAAATAGAGGACAAATCCAAGTCAATAAGAAAATACACTCTGGAATAAAATCCCTGGCAGCTGTAACAATCGGCTATGCCGTGCAGGATCCTAATCTATGAAGCCTGATTGAATCTCTTAATGTCGGGGAGAATTTGTTGCAGCAGTGTGACAGTAATCAGGCCTGGGCGCCGCAGTGTAATTGAAGTCAGCTTCCCAGAATATGTGGTTAATCACAATTTTTTTTATGATGTAAAATAGAGGCAATTTTGTTGTTAGATATGGTTAGGTTGGTTTTAGACGGACAATGTAAATCTATAAGGTCAGTACTTCTTTACTGCACATTCAGCCAAACCTGAAAATATAGAAGGAAATTTCACTTTTTCTGTCATCTAATTGATCAGGAAGAGATCATTTAACCTTCCTTCAAGCCAGAAACACCATCTTATTGCAGACCAATAAAGAACAGCCAGTATAATTGCGAATACATAGATTACATGAGCATGTAAATATCCCACAGTGCACCCACCAAGGCAACAATATCTGCAATATCTGACCTGCATGAAAAACCCTGCGAGCAGGGCTCTCTTGATGTTGACCGTGTTGCCTCGGCAGCCAAAGGCGGGCGCTGAGACAGGCAGCTCGATTCTCCTCAGCGTGTCGGTGAGCTCGGCTCGAAGAGCGTCGGCCGTCAGCAGGGCGCTGTGGCTAAAGAAGAAGTCCTGACACCACTTCTCCTCGTCGCAGTCTGACACGGCAGGGAAAGAAAGCGGCGAGGACGGATTTAGAGAGTTAAATGGTGAAATGGGACATAACAAGGCCTAATGTCACTGTTTTATGTTTTCTTTCCCTGAACTGACATTCGTCCTGCTGACACTGTTTGAAAGCCTTGAAGATGTTGATGAGGGTGAAGTGGTCTCCCTCCGGGTGCTGGAACTTCATGCGGCACTGGGCTGCCTCTGGCTTCAGCTCCACAGCTGGGACCGTGAAACAGGAGGGCGCTGAAAAGACACACAAGATAATACTTACTTGCTAATACAGTTGGGGATCATATAAACACATCTGATCATATTTCAAACCACAACATCAGTGGATTTTATACGGATTTTCTGTGACAGACTAACAAAATAGTCCATCCATCCATCCATCCAAGTTGTGGTGCCTATATCTGACAGTTAATAGTGAAGTGAAATTATACATGTTTTTCATATTTAATAAGAATCTGAAAAGTGTTGCATGCATTTGTACTCAGTGCCCCTCAGTCGATACTTTGTAGAAACACTTTCTGCTACAATTACTGCTGTAAATCCTTTGACTTGTGTCTTTGCATACCTGAGAGTCTGAGATCTCTGACTGTCATTCTTTGCAGAATATCCCAAACTCAGTCTGACTGAATGGAAAGTGTCTATGAATATCAATTAAAACATTTCCACATACATTCTGACTTACATTTAAGCCAGAACTTTGACTGGGCCATTCTGATGCAAGCACTTTGATATGAACTGTTTCACTGTTTCTGTGGCTATCTAGAGACTGTCCCCTCATCTGCACAACGTGACAAAGTGAAAGCTGGTTGCAAATAATTGTATTCAGGGGTTTGGAGTAAATTAGGTGGGTAAAAATGCATGAGACAATTTTCTAATCTGTTATGTATTTACATGTGTTGGTATATTTTATCAAGTCCCAGTAACATCCATTGACATTCATGGTTGTACTGGAGCAAAAGGTGAAAACTACTGGGAAATTTATTTTTTCGAGACATTTGACTACATGATTTTGCACGTGCCCATTTTATTTTTAGACTGGTGTTAAAATACCATACATCACCTGTCAGCATGGCTGCAATGATGACCACTTCGTTGACACAGTCAAATTCACAGGAGGCCAGCACAGTCTTAGCCATTTGAGGCTCCAGTGGGAACTCAGACATGATGATGCCCATCTCAGAAAGGTTCCCGTCGTTATCCAGAGCTGCCAGGTAGTCCAGCTCCTCCAGTGCCTGCATCAGACCTCCGGGGTCTGGAAAGAGAGATTTCAAAGGAGGCGTGTGGGATAATGTTCAAAATGTTAGACACGAGCAAAGGAAAGTGGATTTATAAATGTATTTAACCGTATTTAAGCCGGGTGATCATTAATTCCACACAAATCTACTTTAAGTATTCAAAGTTTAGCACCCTGCTGGGAACGGTGAGAACAGAAGGGCAGCAGCAGATTACAGAGATGCAATCCTCGCCAACGTCTGCCTCATACCGCTACGCAAAATAAAAAACTGGTTCATGTTATGAGTTGGTTTTTTTTTTTTTTTAATAGTGTTAAATGAGAAAGTCGAAACAAGAGGGAAAGAAAGGTTCCCTATTATCTGCTCACCCTCACACCGGCTCAGCCATGCCTGTGCTCTAATCAGCTAATGAGTGTGTGTGCGTGTTTTGTGGTGCTTTTTTGTGCACAAATCCGACGAGAACAAAAGCACACGGAAGGAGGTCAGCGCTGAAAGGATGCTCACAGAACAGGAGCTGTCGGCTCAGCTGAAGCATGGCTCACTGCCTTTCAATAATAGCAAAAAGAAAATAAAAAGTTTCTGTCTGCCGGAGTAAAAAGAGAACAAAACCGATTGGATCGAAAGATTCTCTCGTCCAACATTAAGTGAATTTTTCAGGGACAAAGCTTCAGAATATTCAATGTTTTTTTTAAATTATTATTATTTGTTTGTTTTAAGCCTGTGAACACATAAATCTCACCTGGCCTGTCGATGAAGTGACAGTGACCCAGCCCTGCGATCTCCATCCTCTTTAGGAACAGCACAGTGGAGGTGATGTCAGACTCCACAATACGGGGACGAATCTTTGCAGGAAGCTGTCTCTCTTTCGGGTAAAGGCGAAAACACTTGCCTGCGGGACAGAACGGTAATCTTACACACTGCTGGATAATCACAACTACAGATTTACATTCACTCGCTGGCCACTTTATTAGACCCAGATAGATCAGTTAGCTGACTAAGGAAAAAAACTGGACAATAACAGACTGGAAAACACCGGACTGATGCAATTTGGTTCTGGCTGTCCGATCAGATGCTGGATCCATGATTTGGTGTGACCAGTATCAGTCCAGTTTGGTTTTGATGCAGTGGTATGGGAGATTTTCTCTTGACACGGTTGAATTGTTAATAAACGTTGTTGAAAAGCCACAGTACGCTCATCTTCTTTTATCAATTTGCAAAGTTTAAATGAACTCAAACTGGTTTTATTGAACATAGAAGTTCACCGTCCTCTACTGGCTTGTACAGTCGCCATATCCAAAACAACACCTCTGAGATTTGGCAATCATAGATTCCAGCAGATTTTGAAGGTCAAAAGGTCATCTAATCAGCAAGAAGTCCCTGAAACATGCTCACCTGTTGGACCAGCCAGCTGTTTGCGGCACTCGCTTTGACCTGAGCTGATTGGCTGGATGATGAAAGAATTTGTTCTGATTCTCGGGTTGTAAACCTGCAACACAAGGACAAAGAGGAGTTAGGGAGTTCCAGAACTATATATGTAGTTATAAATTTATACTTGTACTTAAGTCTTTAAAAAAAGTATTTTTTTTTTGCATCACAGAAGCAAGGATACTTTTTTTTCTATTTCTTTGATGGATTTTCTTTTAATATATTTTGATACACAAACATACACTCTGACAGAGCATCTCTGCTAAGGCTGTTCACACAGACATCAGCAGATAACAGGAAGCTAAGCAAATGCTGTTAACTGTACTGATAATGCCAGAGACATATAAAAAATACAGAATGTATAAAATAGCAACACTGTCTTTATTTTTTCTTGTTTAGAAGTATTAATAAAATAACAGTGGCGATAAAAAAGCTGCTACCTCACTTCCTCACATGGTGTGAAGGTGTCTGTTCCTTATATGAAGAACATTAGATACTATGATGAACTTTGTTGCTTTGTGAAATGGTGCATATTACCGTACACTTTGAAATGTACAGAAAAACAGAAAAGAAAAAAAAGTAAAATATAATTGATTTGTGCAGGAAGTTTCTGCAGTTGGATTTTCACCTGTTAAAACACCTCCGGCCTGAAGCCGGGTTACTTTACTGAACTTTTTGAGTTTCAGGAATGCAGCTATTCGACCTTTGATGTTTTCTGATTTTTTTTTTTCTTTTTTGAATTATTGTTTTATTTTACAACAAACTTTGTATTGATATTAAAATGTTCTAAATAGATTCATAAAGTGGAAAAAAAAAGTTTTTAGTTCATAAAGTGCAGCAGGCTGAATTGGCCACAAATATCTGATCGATGCGAGATCACAAGAAATAATGCGAAACTTACAAATCTTTTTTCCACTCCAGCATCGATAACAAAGTTAACTGAGCTATAAGCCCAGAAAAAGTCCTCATTTGGACTTCTTGTGAGGAACACTCGTCTGGTCTGACCCGCCTCCTCCCCAAACGTCGGTAGACTCCCAGGTTGGTCGGGATGTACAGCTACGGGCAGCAGCTCACCCAGACCAGGTGGCAAGCCTCGCTTTTCATGACACAGGATGCCATGGGCCAGATCTATTTCCTAACAGTGGACATACACAGAGATAATTCAGCACCAGAACTGTTTTTTTTGTCAGACTTAGGACAGCGGGGTTGCATCTCACCTGCATCGTCACCAGAAACACAACCACATCCCCCGGCTCCTTGGAGCGATGGATCTCCAGCACGAGACGGAGAGCAGAACAGAAGTAGTCGTCACCCGTGCTGCTGTACGCCACCTCCCCAACCTCTGGGGCCTCCAGGTGGATGGCTGGCAGTGCTGACCCAGTGAAGAGGTTCAGCTGCTTGGGGTCCGGTTTGGTCGCAGACAGGAGAACCACGCGGAGCTCTGGCCTCTGCAGGGCGACCTCTTTCAGCAGACCCAAAAGCACATCGGTAGCAACGGTCCTCTGGTGGGCCTGGTCTACGATCACCACACCGTAACGCTCAAGCAAAGGGTCTGACATCATTTCCCTCAGCAGCATATCATCTGTGCAATACCTGAGGCAAAAATTGATTTAAAAAAAAGGATGTTTAATCCTTTATTCAAGTTTGCCGTCCAGATGGCAGATCTTGAGGACTGTTGAAGGTATTTTCAGGTCTGCATTGTTGTAAAATGACACAATAAAAGATACACTGCTCACATTCGAATGACCTCCTAATAATTTATTACCATTTGAGGTTCACTTTGGGTATTTAATTAAATTTAGAAACCGTCATTTATCACGTTTCTTTCACTACCACTTGTTTATCTCATCTACCAAAACCCCCCCACGGGGCAGAATTCCTTTGTCCCCCATCTGACTTATGAGGCACCCACATGGCGAGTGTGACATATGGGTGGACAGGGAGCGGGGCAGCTGTGACGCAGCAGCTGAAAAGAGCCCCTCTAGCCTTTTGTTCTCCTCTCGCCTGAGATTTAATAAAAGGCCAGTTGATTTAGCAGTTTAAGTAATGAAAAAAAAAAGTTGGTCTTTTTTTTGTTTGTTTTTGTTTTAAATTTTGCAGCACCACTTTTTCATTACCTGAGGAAAGTTTCACTGGTGCAGCAAGTTTCCAAGGGGATGGTGTACCCGACCTCATGGCCGATGTTGATGTCCATCTCATCGGCCACTCTCAGAGCGAGATCAACCGCCTGCTGCGGATGGATCTGGGTGCACACCACCATCCCATGCTGGAACTGGACCGAGAGGCAGAACTCAGCACACCACTGAGGAATCTGATGCAAAACAAAAGTGGGGTGGATTATACTCCCCAACAGTTAGCAGAAAATGAACATGCTTCACTAAAAAAAAATGATTTCCTATAGAGAAAAGATGTAAGGATACTCACTTGAGAGCTTCTTCCAGTCTTGGCAAAGCAACTAAGAACCACAAACTGTCCTTTGGTCAAAGAATTCATAAATTCATCCTTTGCTCTCCACACCGGCAGCTCTTTCCTTTCTTTTAGCAGCTTGTAAAACCTTGACGAGTAAGGAAGTCCATCAAACTGATTAAGCTCCAAGATATCATCGTATTCTTTGTCTCCCTGACTCAAACTCTCAGAGTCCGAACAACAAGGGGACTTCCCCTCGACGCAGCATTCGCCACTCAAACTCAGCATGTGTTGCTCCATCTCACTTGAGTTTTCAGTTTTCCTGACCACCACCTCATGTCCAGATCCGTACAGATTTAGCATGGAGAGGTCCCGGCTCTCGGCACCCTGCTAGACGGCAACAGAGACCGCCTCTGCAAGTGAAGCCAAGTGAAAGGCTCAGTGGGAGCCCAGCCCAGCACTGTCATGTGGCCGTTAATCCCACAGAAGTAGTGTGGTCATCAGCACGCAACAAACACACAACACCACACACACACACACACAACACACACACACACACACACACACACACACACACACACACACACCACACACACACACACACGCATTGATTTGAGCAGATTGGCTCAGGCGGCCTGGTGTTTACAGTGAACAGCATAACAACATCCACCATAATCTGCCCATTGTGGAATTACACATTGGTTTAAATGTGGTGACATTTAGAAATGAATTTGCTCTGGGTAACCTTATTAACCAAAGGCTGGGTAATAAGGTTAAGAGTTAGCTCTGATTTGCTTTTATTCTTTGCAATATTTAGACATAAGTTCACTCTGTAAAACTGGTATAAAAATACTTCACTGTCTTGGTTTTCTCTTATATTAAAGATAAAATAATAATAATAATAATAATCATAATAATAATAAGTCAAAAATAAGATGAGTTACGAATACTACCATAAAGAGCCCCGACATGCCATGTATATTTAAACATAAAAAACCTATTTAGGTCGATGAACTTTATGACAGGTGCACCTCAAAATATTAGTGTGATTATAGTAAGTAGATGACACTGTGATCATGTTGTGTTGATAGATCAGAGAGAGACAAATGAGGATTTCTAACCTATGCAAAAAATTCATTTCTTGGTTATACCTTTATTTAAAGACAGTAATATAAAATGTAAAAAAAAAAAATCCTGTCATACACACATCTACCTTGAATAACTGCGACTATAAACAAGAAAACATAAAAATATCAGAATGTATCAGAAAGTTAATTCTCCATAACAATGTAGGGCGTAAATCAGTCTTCATATATTTGTTTTTGTTTTAGCCAAGGATTCTGGGAATTGAAAACTCTAAGATCAGTTTCCATTTTTTTTCCTGAAGGTGGGTTCTCTGTGTGCAGGTGAGGTTTTCTGAGTCAGGTTACTGTGGGACTGACCATAGGACTGACCACCTGTCTGAGTTTGGGGAAGAGGGAGGAAGCGTGGGAGTTCTGGCTCTTTTTAGAGAACTGGTGTTCTGACTATCAGTGCAATAAAGTTTTGTAAAATACATTTTTCTTTATCTTTAATTTTTTATTTTATTTTTTGCAAATATTAATTAAATGTTCAGCTTGGATTTAATTTAAATGTAAATCATGAACGTCTTGTCATTTTGATGTTTCTGAACTAAATAAACTTTATTTACTGGTCAGAATCCTCAGATCTTCAGATCATGACCAACTTCAACAGTGACCTCTACAGAAACAGAGACGCTCTGGCCTTCAGCGAAACCACCAGTCAGATCCACTTTACTATTTGAAAAATAGTATTATTTTTAGAAAAATAGTACCAAAAGTACTATTATCTGGTTTAATGACCATGGCATCAAAGTGCTCGAGTGGCTAACAAACTCATCTGATTGGAATCCCACTGATAACATTGCCATGATCACAAAATGTATTATTCTGTTAATTCACTTCTTCAACTAAATTAAATTAAAACTAACTCAAAAGTTCAAATTTTGTAATATTTCACATTGTGATACATGTCAGTGTCTGTGATTTGACTCAAGCATTACAAATTTTAAAGTTTTTGTAAATTTTCTCTGTCAGTCTTAAAATGTAACAGGGTCTTTAGTTGTTGTAATGACATGTATTACCCAGCAGGTGGCAGTATCAATCAACCAGCGTCAAACCTTTGCAACTTGTGGACAGAAACAAGTTATTTGTTGCAGCAGAGTTTGAGTTAAAAATAAAATAACAATTTTTTTTTCATTATCACAAAAAAAAACCTTTATTTGACCTCTGAAATCAACAGTCAGGCCTCAAAGTTCATTTGCGACACTCAAGTGTTAAATATCAGGTTCTCACTGAGAAGGATAAATGGGGCTCAGCCGCAGAGCAGTTCTTACATTTCTGTGCTTGTAAAACAAAGAGATAAGAACAAAATGAAAATGGCAACAGACACAATAGTTACACTTTACAGTAAACTCGGTGAACAGTCCTTACAAACACATTTACCACATGATTCACACAGTTTTAACGATTATGTCCCAACAGTGAGCCGTCATTCCAATTGTTTCACATTTTAACAAGATCAACACATTTTTTTTTCTTTTTTTCGTGAAGAAACACAAAGCAGGACGTAACTGACTTCCACTGTGTTGCTGTGGACTTTAGGATGAACTGGAAAAGTGCCTTTAAGTGCACAACACCGCACTCTAAAAATCCCATGATTAAGTCTGTAAATACACAGGGAGAAACAGCAAAGCAATACAAAAATCAAAACTCGTAAAAGAACAAAAGAGTGTGGAGGGGGGGGGGGGGAGGCAAACTGCAACAAAGGAACAGTAAAAACAGTAAAACATGTTGTTTGACTTAGAGTGTGGAACTTGGAGAGCTGACAGCGCTGAGGTCATCTGGCTTGGCTCTCAGGATGGAGGGCAAAGTGAGCGTGAACGTTAAATGTACAAACACCGGCGTTAAAACTGATGAATTGGTTGCTGGAGGAATTCGCTGGAACGTGATCAGTCTGTGGAATCTGTCAGCGCTCGGTTTCCGACGTCTCGTCTGAATTGGTAGAACATGTTGAGCATCCAACACTTGTCAGAGCCAGTGAAAGGGAATTTAGGTGCCTTGACGTGAGCCAAATCAGAATCATTTTCCATCTTGAAAATCGTATTTTCTCGTCAGTAATTGCATATATATTTGTTTACGTTTTCCAAGCACAATGGCAAATAGAATACAGAGAAAGTAATTTGATATTAAAAAGCCTATGAACAGAACAACGAAGTAAATAACGCTGTTAAACTGACTTGTGCCCCGTTTCCCTTCATCTTTATTCAAGTTTGACTTTGTCTACAGTTCCATTGCTCAATTAAAATCAATTGCTAAAAAAAAGGCTTCAATTTAAGCACATATTTCTTAAAAAAGTACAAATAATGTAAAACAAATATTAAAAATGACTCTTGATTCCTCCTTTCGCTCAAATCATCCTTGTGGAAAATTCTTCTTCGTTTGCACACAGGCTTATAATGTCCGAGTTAAATAGTTAAATAGATAAATAGTTCATCGGTACCTGAGAGAGGACAGCACCTTCTAGAGGCGTAGCACCACGGTGTGACGGTCATCCTCGTTTCTCCCAAGAAACTTTGCAACTCTTCCTGTGGTCCAACATGTCCAACAGAGTCTCGTCTCAAAGATTAGTGCAAAACAAGAAAGTCTTTGTAGTTTCTTTTTTGTGAGATTTTCTCTTTCGACTCATCTGCAAAGTCGACTGCTCAGCAGTCCTGATTCTTTGGTGGTCTGTAGGGCAATGCTGGCACAGGTCTGAAACACAAATAAGGCAGAACTAGGTCAACGTGATTGTGTTTTATTGTCCTTTTCTGCGATCGATCATCACAAAGCATCACATAACTAATAAAATGTCCACAAATGTTCCTTAATTTTTCATATTTGGTGGTCTATCAGAAGATACACCAGCATTTACCAATTAACTCGCCAAATATGCGCAGGAATAAAACGGCCAAAATGTGAAATGAACACTTGAGTTTATGCCAACAGACAGGCTTCATTTTGTTTTGAACAGACCTGTTTGGTAAAGGGATGCTGGGCGGCGGTCTGGGAACCTTGGGGATCGGTACTGGGATCGCGCCGGTCCCCGGGATGTGGAGCCCCGACGGTGTGATGCTGTACCCAAGCCGAGAGCTCCGCCCCAACGGATCAGCAGGCAGAGGCTTCTGTGGGGGACTGGGCTTCTCAAAGTCCTGAGAAGGAAAATGAAGATGGATCTACGTACTTGATACTGAAACATTTGCTCGGTGTTATTCATACAAACAGAACAAAATGGGACCCAGAACATACAGGATTTTCTTTTTTTGTTTTTTTTAAGGATTTGATGCTCTAATATTGTTTCACTAGAGGGCAGTGTGTTCTCAGCATCTTCTCTGAACAGACACAGCAAACATATGATAACCCCACCTCCACATTCTTTTTCTCCGTCACCTCCATGGCAGCGCTGTGTGACGGTGGAAGGTTATCTGGATGAGGTGCCACCGTGTGTTACTAATCTAAGCGAGGAGGCGAGAAAGCGATAAACTTCAGCTACGAGCTGTCCAGCTGCTGTCACGCGCACGAGGCTCAGGCTCAAAAATATAAAAATAAATCCCTGCATGTACCCAAGACAAAGAGTTTGACAAGCCTAAAGTGATCTGCACTCACACAAAGAGCAACGGAAAATAAAGCTCAACCAAAACAGGGCGATTCTGTCAGCTTGAAAACCTGTTTAGGACCCAGAGGACTCCCAGCACGGCCATGTTTTCTGCCAGAAAAACTTTGCCAAGTGATATACGTCTGGGGGATTACTGTGCTTTCCAGATTTCGTGATATGCCCATATTCTACTTATAACAGTAAATCCAACTATGTGGCTGCAGTAAACAAGAAGCCTTTCATGGTTCAGATCGTCCCACTTCATGAAGACTTTGTTTGCAGAGTTTAGCGTGAGGGAACCTTGCTGGTCAACACGGGGCATGACCTTAACCTCGCTGAGCCGCTTGGTGATAGAAACGCCAACTGTGAGTCAGACGTTATTGGTGGGAGCTTGTGACTGATTCATCGAAGTTCCCTGGAGGCAAAAGACCTTTACTCCTCTTCAGGTTGTTGACCAAAACGGAATAATTTTGCTGCTGTAGGTTTAAGCAAAAGCAGGAATGAAGCTGATCAATTTTTTTTATATTCCTCTATCTGATTCTCCTGATTAGACATGCGTCTAGAGTCCCCCTTTTTTAATTTTTTGTCACATTTTTTTCTTATTACAGGTAATCCCCCCAAAAAAAACCCAAAAACCTCATCAATATATTTGATTGGGATGATTAAAACTACATGTTCAGGGTTGTAAACTGCAAGTTGCTCATTAACAATGAGACGTTTCCCATATTCAGGTAGACAGATGCCTAAAAAAATAAAAAGTAATGTTTCAGTCAGAGTGAGCTCCATTATCAACTCAGCAGGTTTGTTTGTATTTTTTTGTTTCTCTAAGTCTACATCACAGCAAGTGTGCAAGTGGGGAGATGAAAGGTAAACAGTGGGGGTATTCCAGTAATCCAATTATAAAAATCTGTGGAAATATTAACTCGACCAAACAGCAAACAGTATCTCCGGCCCCTGAGTAGGTGATGTAGCTGAACAGATACATCTATCTGAGCGCATTAATTCAAGACCTGAGCTCGTAGCAGCATTGTTTGCTTAAAGCCTCATATACTGAGAGAAATATGGGTAATGTTTCTGTATATGCAAATTCAAAATCAAATATTGCATTGTCATCTGAGTAGCTGTGCTTCATTATAGAGAAGATGCAGCTATTTGGTTTGAGATTTTGCTCAACAAAAATACAGCTTATTTTAATTTATATTTCCAGCATCTGATAAGTCTTTAGAGGTAAAAAAAAGAGAAAGAAAAAGAAAAAAAGAAGCATGATAGAAAAAACAGGTCCTTTGGATCCCCTCCCAAGCAGTTTTCTTTAAACTTTAAGAGAGATTTTATTTTTTTTTCCTTTTCCCATTAAATGCCTTGATATCAGTGGGGTGCAGTCAGTTTGAAGACATTCAGGCAGAACCAGCGGGGGAGCTTGTAATACGCTCTTAAAAATTGATGTTCTGTTTGTCGTTGTTAGCCTGCTGTTAAATACCAGCAGAATCCCTCATGTGCCTGTGACCTACATATGCCGTCTCTTCCCTCTCAATCTGATTAATCACTACAAAAAAATGGCTTCAAGATATTAGCAGGTAACGGGGTTTTATTGTTTTGGAAGCTGGAGAGCCATCAATGCCATCAATGTTTACGGCGCACAGCCACAAATTTCATACGGAGACGTCGTTATGGGCACCCAGTGCCAATTATTGAGATGGTCAATGTGGCTCACTGCCCAGGGCAGCATCCTGTCAGGGGACAGCAGAGAGGATCCCCCCAAACAAGTCCAAAATAAGTAATTTATTATCATGCTCATTCATTGGGGAGGAAGGCACTAATTGAGGCTGATTTTCTAGAAATCTGGGCCGCATTTTATCATCTAGTGTATGTAAATTTATAACATTCTTTGTGGTGAAAACTATATTTGTATTAACAAAAGAAAAAAGATTTTTTTTTTATCAAAAAGCTTAAAATCTTGGCTAATCTCCAAGATCCATAAATTTAAAACCTATTTTAATTGTGCTTTAACATAATCAGCTTATTATGTTAAAGCACACAACATAATATTGTGTCTAAATGTAATAAGTTCAGCGAGTGGTTTATTAATAATTCAAAGCACTTTGGCATTAAAATAGAAAGGAAATGCTATTTAAGAGACTACATTTGGCAGAGTTATTTAGTTATTTCAGCAAATCTGTTGATTTACTAAAATCCTTGACAAAAAGGTCTTACTTAGAAGTCACAATTGTTCAACAGGATATGGAAACTACTTTTTTGTTGTCAGTTTAAGCTGTCTGACATGTGCTGATTTATTAATAATCATAAAACTGCACACAGTTGGGCTTAGCCAGAAAATAGTCACGAATGGGAGCTTCGTGGCAACAGCTCCCATGCATAACACCTGCGTGCGCTCACATTCGGCTGCGGCCGCCAGCATTTTCTGCTGTATTTCACCTGATTCGTGGTGAGTGATGGAGAGAGATACAGTGCTGCGTGTGAACAACAGGAAAAGCTGATTCAGTCTTGGAATCGTTTTCTTTTCCTCCCCATTGCTGTCTGACTGCACTGATCATGTAATGACTAAGAGGCTTTTATTTTCTAATGAGTCTGTGGAAGGTGAGCTAAACTGAACCAACCTGGAGAAGATCAGTTATTTTACTTGCTAGTTAAACATTTAATAAGTTTTTTAAATTTTTAAATACTTCATAATTTTGTGAGACTGCTGAGAGATTTTTTTTTAATTTTTTAGTCTTAACAGTATTCAGATTTTTTATGCATTTTTCTCTAAACTGCACTAAAACTACTAAATACATTGACTTGGCCGGTTTAATTAGGGTACATATAAAATAAAAAAAGGTTTAATATTGAGCTACGAGCTCTTAACTTCACTCTGTAAAGTTAAGGTGACCCCATGTGAGCAGTTGTCATTGGGTCACAATATAAAACTAATTAGAGTTTAGAGTCTAATTTAAAGGCTAATTTCCTTTTACTGGACTGAAATAAAACCAACTGAGATATCTACAGGAAAAGTCGATGTTGCGAGGGCGCTAACAGAGAAATCAAAAATGGAAATTGGACCCAAATTCCTCGTTTTAAATCCATTAGGACACTCTGTTGGTATTTTTATTATTGTTATACAATATTTTGCGATATCAACCATCATTAGAAAATAAAACGCTAAGCTCATATCATTTTTGGAAAGACTATCCTGTTAAATGACCATCTCCTTGTGGAAAGATCTCTGCGGATCTCTACTGGAGAAGTTTGGTGTATGACAGAATTGAAGTTGTTATAATTTACTTGTAAAGACCTACGGGCTGCTTTCCTGGGACGGTTACGGTGTTTAAAAGAAAAAACGGACAATTACAATAACTTTTCCTATAGTTTCACAATTTTTGAAATGTGTAGCATCACAGTTAAACAAGTAAACGTTTTGTCAGTTTAATCTTTTTTTACTTTTATCCTTGGTATCACACTTAAATTATACAAACACCCTCCTCCAGGTATTATGATTATGTTTTATAATGGAAATTATTTGCAAGTAGCGTTATAAAATATTATGTGAGGCAGAATAATGAGTTAACGCCAGCCATGTGAACGGTTAAAGCCAAACATAAACAGCATTAATGCAGCTCTAAATCTCATTCGCTGGCCTTACAGCTGCAGTGCTGTTCGGTTCCTTCGCCAAAAGTGAATTAGTTTTGTATCTTCTTTCCTCCCCCCCACCCCCCACCCCTCCGTTTCCTGGCATCCAAAGTGTCTCTTTTTGCAGTGTTGGTTCAGGAATGCCTGGTCAAGATTTTGGATCCACCACCTGAGCAGACAGATGGATTTATTATCTCCTCTGCCTCCAACACCATCCGACTCAACAGAAAGCAGAGCTTCACTCGGGAGATGGGGCACAAAGAGGGAGACAGATTGAATTTTTTATTTTTTTTGCTGTCGATATGCAGGCGGGCACAAACTAACCGCAGCGAGCTTTGCCGCAGCCTTTTAGAAATGGACACACACAGGTGGCAAGTTTTAGGTCATTAAGTACAATCTGCATATATTTTACATTACATGAATATTTTAAAGAGCAGCAGCTTTTTAGATTAATTAATACTTTCCAACCTACCGGTACTTGTTACATTTTAGGACATGAAAAGCTGAAGTGTGATGAAATGTCGAGCTTCTACTGGCCTTAGATAATGTTAATATTAGGCTTTGTCATATAATTAAGCAGTATGTTATAAAGAACTTTGTGTACAAGGGGAATAAATCCACATTATTCCCTGAAAAGATTGTAAATTTTTTATCTGTTGTTCATCAGTTGTATCATCTTCTTTAGCCATCAACTATTTTACGAACTACTCAATTTGAAGATTTCATAGGGAAGATGTTCATTTAGCTGCTGAATACAATCTAAGATGTACATTAACACTAAACGTCTACTGAAAAATCAAATCTAAACAGGACAATTAACAATGTTGACATTTATTCTGGCCTATTTTAAGACTTAAACTTTATGGTAGATGGATGGATGTATTATCTGGACAACAGAACGGAACCGATTCCTTTTCACGGACCTGCAAAAGGTTACATTTCAGAGGATGCTCAGAAACCCAAAGAGATGATCCGATTAATTCACATCGCTGATGCTACTCAAACATACCTGATCCACTCTGTACAAAGACGGCTTGCGCGGCAGGCTGAGGAACGGCGGCGCTGGAGCGGGTGAGACCGACGTGTGGGTGGGCAGGACTCGGTGGTCGTGGGTCGGCAGAGGAGGCAGGGCGGGATGGCCCACGCTCAGAGACACGGGCATGGGCTGGCTGATGTGCAGCGGCTGGTAGAGGGGCAGCCGCCGCAGGCTGTGGGAGTGGAAGTTGTGAGGAGGGAGGAGAGGCTCTGCGCTCAGGAAAGACGGCTAAAAGGAGAAACGAGAAGTAGCGATATGAAGTTAATAAAAGCTATATGTCTGACACAGTTGCAGCATAAGCACAGATAGTAAGACTAAGCTAAGACACACATGAGAATAGACGTCTTACCAACTAGCCGATATGACTTTGAACCTTCATGAGGACACCGATGTCCTGGTGGACTCAATGAATAACGTGGAAGACAGTTTTCGGGGTGATACTTAAAGGTTGAACGCATTAAGCATTCCTGGCTTAATGTGTCGACATTTAGCCATGTTTATTTCCTGGACAAAGTCATTAACAGAGTTACTGCTGTCATTAACTCTGTATTCTTTGTGTTTTTAGCTCACTGCTTCTGTGTTTAGCACTGTTTTACTACTGGAGGGAGCCACTGACAATCTGTTGCTCGTAGCAACTGTGTATTCTTTGTTTTACGTCATATAGAAAATAGTTTTGACTTTTGCATTTGGCAGTGTTTCTTTCCTAAAAAACCCCGCCTAAGACAGAGCCTTTTGCTGCCACTAATTGCATACTTTGTTTTTCCCTTCCACAGAAATTGATCCCAGCTCAGTGTTTTTATGTTTACCTTGTTTTTTTTTGTTTTGTTTTTTTTTCCAAGAGGATACTCCTGAAGGAACTATTTCTGCCATTAGCTCGGTGTGCAATGCTGATCTCATAAAGCCTGAATATTACTTTCTGGACTTGTAAAAGCCAGAGTCTGGCCAAATGTCCCGACCAGCTGTCATTTCTTCAGTCCAGAGCTTACCAATAAGCATGTTAAATGGTCAGAAAGGATTTGGCTGCCGGACAAAAATGCACAAACACACATTGCAGCACTGGAGATTCAGTCAAAGAGCGCTGCTGTGATGCAGGCTGACATGTGCGACTGGCTGCAAATGTCACAATAATAAGAACGGACAGGCTGTTTCAGAGATTCACTCTGCTGAGCTATAAAAAAAGATCAACTGGATGAACTTCTACACTTGATTATGACGTTGGATAGAAGTTTCATTCTCAGCGGTCGCCAACGGAGGCGAGCACAAACTCATATCAGATCAATGCACACTCATGCATATAAATGTCCGCTCCTTTATTTTGAGGCACAAACACAACAATAGGTAATCTCCCTCTGCGCTTATCATTTTCAGCAAACAAATCAAACCCTATTTTCCTCCACTGCCTGAATCAATCAGCTGCGCTGCCCTCGCAGGAAAAGAAAAAAAAAATCACAAACATTAAAGGGGTTTGAGTTTCGACATCCTACATCTCATTTCTGTGACGTCATCTCTCAATTACAGTTTGGTCATGTCCTGTCAACAACAACACTGTAATTAATATCTCTACCTTCCCGAGATATGGTGAGGCTGAATCAATTTTGCATCTTGCCGTGATCTTATTTGATCAACAAGCCCCGATGCAATAAGACTCAGAAATTAGTTTTGGCTGCGAGTTACCGGAGATCTCCAACAAAAAGTTATCAAAAAGTTAAAAATATCCTCAGCCACACGGTCGTGTGCAGTAATTAGGCGAATAAACAGAGTAAGTGACTCACCTTATAAATATTGGCTGTGGAAGGTTTGGGTGGAGGCTTGCGCTGTGGTGTGGGTCTGTACCTGGACTCGGTCCTGATGGGGCTGGTTGGTCTGGTTGCCTCCACAGATCTTGGAGGAGAAAAGAAATTGACTTAATTTTCTTTTTAAGTTCGATGTGTGTTTGGATGTTTTTTTTTCCTTTTAAAATATTTGCATATTGCACATGTTTGCACTATCTTTTAATTTGGACAGACCCTAGGGGATGGAAAAAATCAGCTATTTTTTTTGTAAATGCATCAATGAACAGCAGTTAGTGCTGTTCTGGGTAAAAACGTCCGTCTTGTGAAGTAAACACTTCTCTTGTTTGGTATTTCTAGTTCCTTTCTACTTTTCGGGTCATAGTGACCTGTTGCACACACACTTGCTGTTTGTCCAAAGCAACATAAACAACATAATTATTTTTTCCATAACCTCTATCAGGAAACCTTCGCTGAGTCTCTCCTTCAATGTTTTGTTGTTTAATGTGAGACCTCAAAGAAAACTGGACGTTGGCATCAGCTAGTAAAAGCCTCATTGGTCCTTTAGTAGTTTTAAAACAGTGAGAAAAAAATGTGTGGGCAATTTTCCATTTTTTCTGAAACTGTAGGTGGGAATCCATTTGCTGATAGAAGCTCATGATATAGGTAGCACTAGGTCAATATCGGGGGGTATTGAGTAACGTTTTAAGCTGCAGCAAGTAGCTCTTTTCTTGCTAGTATTTGTTGACTTATGGAGATTACCTGCCTTACTTGAATATTATGACTTTGTGTCCTTGCTCAATTAATATGATCTGCTCATACACACACACTGCTGCACGCTTAGATAACCATAACCTCACCTCTTTATTTGTCAAGGTTGGGTGAACAAATATAACTCGTGTCTCACCTGGAGTAAAGAACTTGGGGTTGATGCAGTGGTAAAATATTCAAAAGTAACCTCCTGATTTACAGACTGGACAAATGGATGGCGATGGCAAACAAAGACCACTTTGTGTCATCGAACAATTCTAAATACGACCAAGCAAAAATCACATTCATATTGTGATATCACTTTTATTTAACATCTTCATCATCCCCCAGATCAGACTGTGGAGTAGTCCGTGTCTTTCAATATCTATGCTGATGACATGCAGCTTTATATTTATGTTTGACCGCTTGACTACAGTCCATTATTGAATTACAGCACGCAATTTTAAAATGCATTTCCTTTCTTGGGATATAACATTTTACTGTCTTCTTTTATTAATGTATTTTGAGTGGTTTATGTAATTGTCCTCTAATTTCTGGTGAAACACTTTGAATTAACTTGCGTGTGAATGGTGCCATACAAATAAACATGCCTTAGACTAAAACAGTAAAGTATGAATATAAAAATGGCTTAGTTAATTTTTTTTTATGCTGCACCTGGTGATTATGTTGATTAAAAAGGTTCTCAATTAATTGTTTTACTGTTTGCATTTTTTTAGTGTGACATAAATACTATGACATAAATAAAGGGGAACAATCCTAATCTTATAGAGTCAAATTACTGTAAGTTCAACATTCACACTGCAGCCGTGTGAACGTTGGGTTGTCTTTGCAGCTGCAGTGGGTGGTACCATGAGCCTGTGCTATTTATATTCTGGCCCATATGGATTTAAGTATGGCACATATGCTGAACTTTCTGCTTATTGGTAAGAGAAACTAATATATATATATATATATATATATATATGACAAACAAAACAGGATTACTTTTGTGTCAAAATGCATTCTTAAAGGAATAAAATCTGTAAGTGGATTCAAGTGTGATGAATTTCCTGTCAACGTTGTAGCCAGATCATGATAAATGTTGATTACTCTGGTCTCCCTATTTCTTTGTACGATAAAATCTTTTCTCATCACCCATCCTTTTACATCCGGCTGTGCAGTAGCCATAAAAAAGGCAGTGAACCTAGTGAAACGACCAGCCTGCTCCACCTTAAGATCTAAATGCTGCTGTTTGTATACAGTGTCAAAAAAGCATTATTTGTTTGAGAACTTCAAAATCTTATTGCAGCTACTGTTACATCACATTGCATAAAGTCTGATGCTAGTTTTGTTTTAAGCTACATTTTGAGAATAAGCAAATAATGGGATAACCAAAAACACCCAAGCTTCTCATCATAAAATGTATTAAAACAATAAAAAAGGTCCATATTTGCAAGTCATAAGTGCACAAATGTTTATGTGAAAGAAACATATGGCTCAACAGAAAACTTGTTAAGAAGCTGACCATCTTTTATCTGCTTCGCCTTGAACACGATATCCTGTTTATTTGCAGAAAAAATATTCCAAACAACTATTTCATTTAGTAATATTCAATGCTTCTCTGTTTAAATAGGGAACAAATGTATTTTAAGTAAGCAATGCACCTTCTTTACTTTTACTTGTTCTTCACTCGTCCAGATGTTTAATACGTTGGAAAGAGAAGAAAACTGAAATGATAGCTGTGAGTCAACAACTGTTGATTTGCTACATCTGACAGCTTAGACCAACTGTTACCAATTTGGGCTTCAAGTCAGACAGTCATTTTAAATTGGACAATTGGAGCACTTGAAAAGTCCTGCTTTTATCTCTTGAGGCAGTTGGAAGAAGTGGATGTTTCTTCTGTCCAGGCAGCTCTTTGAAACACTGATCCAATCTTCTTTTTTTATTTCGTTCTGCTTAGATTACAGTAATGGACCAAATGTTGGCGTGAGTCATTCTTTTTCGCTCTCCTGTCTTAAGTTGGTTTAAATCGCTGCTGCACATCTTTTAGCTCACGTTGCTGAAACCACATATTTACTTGCACTGAATAAAAAGAAACATCCATATTTTTTCCACACTGTCTGAAGTTAAATCAGACCAAACTTTTCTTGTTTTACTTTAGTTAGACTTACCAAAATTGTTCATATCTGCAAAATGGCCAGAAAACTTGGCAAGGACATTTTCTTAGAAATAATTTTGTAACTTTCCTCGAATTCAAAGGTTTACACACATACGGTCAAGTGTCAGGAATAACTGTGTTTTAAAATGTATGACTTGGGCCAAACTTTACCATTCATTTAAGTTCCCTCTGGGATCAATTAAGTATTTTTTTGCATGAAAATTTGAACTCAGGTTTCAAATTTACATTCAAAATTACAGCTGTATTTGGGTTAAAGATCCCTGTTAATAAAAATGGCACATTGTGATGATAATATATATATATATATATATATATATATATATATATATTATTTTTTTTTTTTTTTTTTTTTTTTGTCTGAAAAGTGTTACCTGAGTTTTTCCAGAGTGGTCTTTTTGTGACTGAAGAAGAGACGCAGCAGAGTTTTCCTCTTCAGAAAGACGATCACTGTGGCCACCAGCAGACTAACCAGGGTGACCAGCACCACCACGGTAATGAGCACACTGTCGGCTGATGCCACATACGACAACACGCACATTAATACACACACACGCACATCTACAGCACAGAACAATGACAGGAAATACAGCTGTTACAGCTGGATAATGAGCACAAGAACTACAACACACTTTTTGTACATCTGTCTGTCATATTTTGTCGAAAATGTTCTTGGGATCATGCATACATGCGCAAAGGCAGAGATTAAATTGCCCATTCTACCTGTCAGTCTCATTGGCCCGCTGTCAATGCTCCCGCCGAAGCCAGGTACCTCGCACAACGGAGGAGCCCACTGCGCTTCACAGTGGCAGTTCTTCTTGTTGTTGCACACCTGCAAGAGTGATGGATGTTTATTACGCTGATACCCGCTGAATGTCTTTGTATTTCATCATGTTAAGGTCTGAAACTTGAATGTGTTTTATTGGTACTTTATGTGACAGATCAAAACAAAGTATGTAATGGAAGGAAATTAATAGGGGACTCTATATCAAGCAAGAAATCCAATTAGCTCAGATGTTTCAGCTAATCTATTGGACGACATCATCATGTGGGTTTTCTCCCGTTGTTTAAAGAGACAGTAACTAGTCTGTATGAAAAAAAGCTCTCTAAAAAATGTTGCCGATAACTTTTCTGGCATTTAGCAAATAGTAATAATTTTTGTGATTTTAAGTTAATATTCTGAAGACGTTTGTTTAGGTTGATAGATAACGAGAAAACACGTGCTTGTTTTTAGTCAATGTATGCAAATGTATATACATTGATTGATTTCAACAGTAGAGGGAAATCCTGGGAGAAAATCTGTTTGACGGTTTCCATCTGAGGTCCTAAACTCAAAGTCCTTGAAGAGTTGGTGTGTCTGCTTCAACACACAAGTGAATAATTAACAGGACTTAGTAGCACTTGACTGCACACAGAGGAGGGACTTCAGCCATTTGGGGTGTGTTGAAGCAGAAACAAATGTAAATGAGGTAGCATACACTTTTTATCTGCAAAATAAATAAATAAATAAATAAACTAAACATCAAAACTAGGTATTTTTCTTGAACATCATGGGTATAACCTACTTTTTTGTTCTATCTCAAAATCCAATTATTGAAAGCTTTTTGGTTGTAGGGTAACAAAATGTGAAAACATTCCAGGAATACAAATCGAGTACTTTTTTTTTTGCAAGACTCTGTTAAAAGTGTGTAAGAGCCCATCCAGCTCTTGCCTCGGGTTTCTGGTCAAAGTATTTTATCCAAGTGGGTTCTCCAGAGAGACATTAAAATGCAGCTGTCAGTACGAGGAAGAACAGAGGAGAAGGCAGCAAAGCAGATGTGGAGTGGAGTATTTACATTTAGCACAGATGCACAGCCTGAGTGTCTCCCTTGCCTCTGGCATATAGCACCACATCCACTAGGTGATGGGGTTAAGAGGCACTTGGAGGGGATTTCATTGTACGTTTGCTAGAAGAGAAATGCAGCTGACATGAGCGAGCATCGAATCAAATTTAGTTTGTTGGAGAGAAAATCGTTTTTGCTAAAACAGCCACGTATTCCGAGGACACTTAACGTAATTTAGTCTTTATGTAAATAAAGTGATTTTTAGTATCTAAAGTATTTGATGTACTAAAAACAAATGAAGATGAGACTCACTCAGGAGCACAGCATTTAAGCACATAACGAGCAGGCTATGAATGTCAGATCTTGTAATAAAAATGAAATAACATCTACTTTAACAAAATCTAATTGGTTTCATTCAATTTTATCAAATCTCTTACAAGAAAAGGAAAGGAAAGTAATCTTCAAAAAAAAATGCAGATAGTCCCTCCTTTCCCGTCATACGCCACACCACATTGTCAATTTATTTCTTTTTTTGCATTTATTCCCGCCAGAGGAAAGATACATAAGACCACTTTATTGCTTTAAAAATTCTTGCAAAGGGAATTCTATTTATCTTTTTGCGGAGAACAAGAGTTTCTTATTGATTGGCTTTTACGTTGCAGAAAGGTTTAATAAACGACACAAGGGGATGAGCAAAACAAAAGTTTTTGATTTCTCACTGGCCTCCTTGACTTAGTGGACAGTGAAGACGAGCGATAAGAACAGTCTGTGGCGAATGCTGCAATTACAGCGCTAAACAACAGAGTACATAAAACATGAAAGCATCCTTTGTTGAATTATTGAGAAGAGACGCCGAGAGGAATAAAGGTGATCGTTTCGGAGGAGGGAGACATATAGTGCGGCTGATTTACTGTTCCCGTTTCCTTTCTTGTGCAGTTATATAAAAAAAAGAAAGCGGAAAACACTTGAAGTTAACATTAAAGTATTGCGGTGGAACAATGAAGACTGATTGAGCAGGCTGCATTGCAAATGGCACAGCTACTCTTTTATTATTCACCATTACAACGTAGAGAGGGAGCTCACCTGATTGTGCGGCTCTTTAGTAAATGTGAATGAACAGATAAATACACAGCCCCCCCCTTCCTTCGGGCTTTGCTATATTACATAATTTAACACTAAGCGCTGCGCTAAAAGGTACTTTGCACTCACCCCTCGTCCGCTGCATTTCCCGGAGCACTCGAGCACACCAAAGACGCTGACATTCTGACACTGCCGGTTCAAGCACACCTATGAAGAGAAAAGCATCGTTAGGCTGCAGAGGAGCTAGACTGCAAACCTCAGTGCAGGAGAAATGCATGCATGTTCTGGGTAAGGACAGCTGTGCTATAAAGTAGTAAAACATGGTTATTTATTTTTTGCAAAGATAGCACAAACATGTTCCTGTTGATTTGTATTTGCATAACTATGAATGAATTCATCAAAACGTGTATTCATATTTTAACACACTGAAGCAATTAACCTCAATGGAATCGGGGAATACACGGAAATCTTTGAATGAAAATAAAGTGAGCATTTGTACTCAGAACTCCTTACTCTGATACCCCAAAATAAAAATGGGAAAAAAACAAAACAAAACATCAAAGCACAACCAACAACCCTTAAAAGTCACATAATTTATAAATCGTGTCCACCCGGGTGTAATTTAATCCTAGATAAACGACTTTAACTAAACAGGCATGAAGTTGTAGTGAAATTTAAAACAGGCTCAGATTGGAGAAGTATTTCCTAAGGTTTGAAGACCAAATGGGTCATTGCTGAATTGAAAAGAGATGAAAACCTACAGCAACATCCACTAAACTGACCAGCCAGGCACAGTAGCATGTTTTGTCTGTAATCCTGAGCTCTATGAAAGAGTGACATGAATAAAGTTTTTTTTATAAAGAAAGCCAAGGAGGTCCTTTGTGAACTTCCCCACATGCTGCGTGGGAGACCAGACAAACTAAGGTTGTTCTGCTCGGACGAGACCAAACTGTAACTTTCTGATTTGAACCGAAAAGAGCAAAAATATGTGGAGGGAAATGAACACGAGGTGAAGCATGTTACACGCTGCTTCTCTTCAGTGACTACGGGAAAGCTGGTCAGCGAAGACAGAGCAGAAGATGAAAGGAGCGAAATATCAGATATTCCTTAAAGAAAACTTGTTACATTCTGCAATTTGTCTTTTGACTGCGGGGGGAGGTTCACCTTACAGTAGGACAGCAATCTTTGAAGATAAAGGCTGAGTTACAACGGGGTGTTTTCAAAGCTTATTCATGTGTCAGAATGGCTCAGTCAAGGTCTTAAACGAAAGGCAATTCAGAACCTGTGGCAATGGTAACAAACTAATGTTCACTGATGTCCTCCATCCCACTTAATAGATGCTGAGGAATTTTGCAGTGAAGAATGGACAAAAAAAAAAATCAGTCTCTAGACTGCGACTCTGACAGAACATCAAGTCTCAAAGGACTATGATATATGTAAAATATATCACATTCATAATATATATTCATATATTCATAATATTCATAATATATCATACAATAAGATATATTATGCATCTCTTTACTTTTACTCTTTACTTTCCTCATCATTGTGATCTAGTACTTTGTGTGGTAAAATTCCAATAAAATACATTGAAATTAATATCTGTAATGTTGTAAACAATATCTAAGGGGGAACGGATGCTTTCCATGAATTAAATAAAAAAGGAATTTCAATTAATGTTAAAATGTTATGGACTGACAAAAACAATCTGTCCAAAAAAGAATATTCACCAAAGGTTACATCAGAGGTAACCTGAAGTGATTAAACTATAGTAGTAAGCCACAAACGAAACAAAGCGCTGCAAAATGTTGCAAATTTTTAAGAACAAAGAAACATCCCAGTGAATAATGGCTGCATTAAGCAGTGAGCAGCGTTCGGCTCCTATTTTCCCCAAATTTCCACACAGAACAGCAGGATGTGTACTGTCAGCCTAATGCTCTGATTGATTTGAAAAAAAAAAAAAAAAAAACCCACAAAAACCTTTCTGAAAGAACAAGGACGTCAAACACACACCTCCAGACCATTAAAATTTCTAGATAATGGGGTAGTGCAAATTCATAACTTGGGAGTCAGTAACCAGGAGACGAGCCGGTCGGCTTGATGGCCATTTCCTGCATGAAGAGGACAAAAGCAGCTAAACACCAACTACGAGAGCGCTGGTTTGAATGAAACTGGCCATGAAGCTCTTGTCACTCGGTTCTTCAATAATTATAATTACACTTTTAAAATCACTACAGAATTTTAGAATTACTGTTCAGTTTTTGACGCTTTAGCGCCTGAACGCGAAAGCTCGTGGAATATTACTGCATCAACTCGACATTTGAGAAACCTTTTCTTATACAAACTAATCATTTTTATACTCCGGCTCTTAAATGTTAATTCAAAATTACAAAATCTTTTTTCTTTTTACAAGCTAGACTCCAAGTGTAGAAGTGGGGTGGGGGGGGGGCATGATCTGCATGTCATTTGCACTCTAAGGGAGAGAACAAGCAAGTTCTAATGTAGAGCTAATTAAGAGGTAAATAATTTCGTTCTAGGGCCCTTGGCTCTGGAGAAGAGGTTAGGAGGCACAGCTAATAAAATAACTGATCCCACTGTAGAGCTGGCTCAGGCAGAAGCATAAAGTGTACGAATAAATCACCAAATCCACTCAGGAGTTAACTTTATTAGATGCTCTTCTCTGTTCTCAAACTTCCTCAGTGCCTGAATTGATACTAGAGAAGTACACATATTCCTCTTTTATGACAGCGATTCAGTGCTACAAACACTCCACTGTAGATAATGGGAGTTCTGAGAACCAAATAAGAGATCCACCGATTGGACTTTTCCTTGTCTATACAGAAATAAAACACTTTGCGGCAATTAATGAGGCTTCTCGTTTGAATAAACGAGACAGAAGTCAAAAGACACAAAACGATAACAAGTTAATTAATTGAGATTTTACTCTAATCACTAAAAAGGTTGTTTATTCAAGATTGTTTGCTAAAAATTGAAGGCCATGCTTAAAAAGATTTACTGTTTGATATGGAGTCACGATAACATAGCAAACAATGTAATCAGGAAAATGTGACTTTTTTCTTTTCTTCGCCACGCAAGCAAACGTCAGACACACAGTACTGTGACAGAGATGCGCAAATCTAAAGTTTTCTTTTATTTTTTTATATGTGTCGCTCACCATGTTGTCTCCACACTTTGTCCCCGCTAGAACGAGCCCGGGGTCTGGCATGTCATCCCCCAGGTACACGTGTGTGCCCCGACACAGAATGCGTCCTCCTTCCTGTAGCGGGATATTGGTTTCTATGGAGACAGCGTTTGTGCCGATCACCGGCCGGTTTGCTCCGCCTTGGCACTGAATTTTACCGCACTTTGCATCCCTACAGGAATTCACAGAAATATGCGGTAAGGAACTGTTTGTCTGTCAAGTCACAGACAAACCGAAGTAACTGCGAGGACGGATGAAAGCGCGCCGCTTAGGACGACTGGGCGTCGTTAACGCAATTACACCAATTAACAAGGTTTGATTACAGAATTTCCCCGAAGGTAGAATAGTCTTATAACAATTAGATGACAATCCGGCATTAAATTATCCATAAATAACTTCTTAAAGAGTCATTTAGTGCTATCTTTCACAGATTGCAATTTTCCACCATGCAAATGGATAATGGCAAATGATACAACTTAGGCTGCGTTCACACTGCAGCCTGAAGTGACCCAAATCCGATTTTTTTTGACGTAATGCGGCCTGTATCCGATCTTCTCATGGCAGTGTGAACGGCACAGGTCGGATTCTATTTCAAATGTGACCCATACCCGATATGTATCCGATTCAAGTGCGACCTAACGTCCAGGTCGCATTCATCCGAACTGAACGTCACTGATTCTCAACAAATCTCACTATTCTGCATCCTGATATGTGGAAGTGGGAAGAAAAACAATCATGACGGACTATGTGATGATTAAATTGTTAATATGTTGCTCCGGCTGGACAACAACTTCAAATATGTAAGTTTACTTCCGCAAACACTGAGCACTTCTTTTTATGGCAGTTGGCAGAACACAGAGAACGCTGATGCTATTGCGCCCTCTACTGCGCATGCGGGACACTTTCAGGTCGTTTGCCCGTTTGCACTGCAGAACACAAACAGGTCGCATTTACTGGCAGTGTGAATGCCCCCGGCAAAAAAATCGGAATTGCCAAAAAAAAAAAAATCGGAATTGAGTCACTTCAGGCTGCAGTGTGAACGCAGCCTTTAAAGTGGGTTTCGTTGTGCTTCGCATAGCAAATTTCTCTCTACCTTCGCTTCCTCGGCGCGGCAACAGAATCCTTACCTCGCGTCACATTTGGCGAAGGAGCCTCTGGAGTCCTTCCCACAGTTCCCGTAAGGATCTCCGGCAGAGTTGACTCTCTCAAAGCAAATGCCGGGAGCGGGTTTAGCTCCTGCAAAAACAAACAAACAAACAAACAAAAAAAAAAACAGCCGCCATATTTTGATGAGGAATTACTCGGTCTGAACACAGACACGCTTCTTTTAGCGGCGTTTGCTCCACCTGGTCCCCACAGAGTGATGCACTGCTGCTCGTGAGTCTGGCAGATGCCATTGTAGCAGTAGCCGTCCACGTCGTGGCAAGCGTGTCCGTCGTGCAGGTAGACGTTGGCCGGGCAGTGCGGATTGGATCCGGTGCAGAACTCGGGCAGGTCGCACGAGTTGCTGGACTCGCGGCACATGGTGCCGGCCAGCTTGAGCTGCAGACATGCACAGTCCAGTAAACCACTCCACGTACGCAAACCCTGCTGATCCTGACCTGTCTCTTCACTGCTTGGATGATATTTGGTGCGAGTGAAAGGATCTCAGCGAGTGTTTTTATTATCTTGAGATGTCAGACAGCTGTTTCACGTTGGACTGAAATGTTACAAAGGAAGAGTTTGCAGTTTGTTGAAAAGCTAATTTGACAGACCATTTACTATCTTTTATTTGTAAATTATTAAAATGAGTATTGGTATGAAAAATACCCCATCACAATCTATTTTTCTAGACAAAGTTACTTAACGTTTTTATTTCTCACATTTCTGAATAAACCTTTGCTTATGCCAAAAATATCTCTCATGACTGACCTGATTAATTTGAATATGAAATGTTGAACGCAGTTCAGAAACTGAAAACAAGCATGATGTGTTTTGCAAAGTAATATCACATCTGTGGGATGAATTACAGTATAACTTCATCCTTCACATGGCAGTGAATGATGAAGTTCCTCCATCTCAGAGATAAAATGTAGTTTAAATTGATAAACTCATACATACACAAATACTCTAAATAATAATAATAATCTGTAAACATTTCATTACAAGGAACTGAATATTCAAGGAGGCATCATATTTTATATACAGTATGTGAATGTGTGTATAGCATGACTGAATTTATTTATAAGTACTATGAGTGTGTGAGAAACATTTTCGAGAGCATTAAGTCAATTACAGTCTTTCAAAATGCATCTTTTCAGAATTTCCTTCAATCCAAAGGATTTAAAAAAACATTTTTTAGTCGAAATAAAAGTTAAACAAGGTCCAACGTGGAGGGAGACCTAAAACACGTTACCTTGCAGTCTTCACAGCATTGCCCGTGGGCACACACAGCATCTCCTTTAAGGGTGCATGTGGTGGCGTTGCAGCAGGGGTTCATGCATTCCTGGAGTACAGAGAAAAAAGAAAAAAAAAAACAGCTGACAGCATGTGGTCCTGATCACAGGTCTGAGGTTAGCCAGTCCCTGTCAGATGGAGCGCTCAGGGTCATCGGAAAGCACTTCCTGTCCACAGATTCCCACCCTGACCTTCAGATCTTAGAGCTGGAGCTCATGTGTTTTAGATTTGGCAGTTCTCAAAGACTTTCAGCTTATCTAGTGATGAAAAAGAAGGCTTAGAGAGAAAAAAAATGTTGTTAATTACGACCTCTGTGAAGAGTCTGTAGAGATAACAGGAAAAAAAAAAGAGGTGAGGAGTTCATCCGCTAGCCTTACTGAGGTTCTCTGCAACCTCTGTATGGAGGCATATGAATTGTTGACTCTCTAATTTGTCAATGCCGTTTAATGAGGCTGACTGCTTACTCTTTGCATCCCTTTTCGATTTCTTGTTTATCTCCAGGTCTCCGTGGGTTGCCAGATCAAACAAGCCATGTGGGGACACCGAGGAGGTCATTTTGAGGTATGGTCGGAAAGTCTAAGCCGCATGCTGGTTCGCTGGTGGTCAAACAGAACGACTCCAGCAAAATACCACCTACTGATTTCCAAACAATGGAGTTTCCTTGCTCTGCGCACATAAACAATCATGGATCCTGCTCAGTTTAGCCAAATTGCAAAATCTAATTTCATTTGAGAGGAAATAAACAAACAGCCCTCAACTACAGCGAAAAGGCCGTGCAGCTTTGTAGTTTTAAAAGAATCAACAGAGTGACACGTCTCTCCAGAGGAACCGATCGCATCTTGTTAAAGTCAGGAAATCTACATGTTGGCTTTCAAGTTTTATATTTCAGCGCCGTGCTCTTTCAGCGTGACAGACCGATGCTGGTCTCTCAAGAATACGCGATGCGGGGAAGATGAGTATTAAAATTCATTAGCTTCTAACTGCTATTTAAATCTATCAGATTCATATTTAATCAACTCTTTATATTTTCTGAAAGGCTGCAGCTACAACTGCTAAATGTTAATTAGTAACAGATCTGCAGCACGCAAAGAGAAAACTCGTCTCCGAGTCTGTTCATCCACTCATTCTAATTTATATGTAAACAAATACAAATTAAATATAAAAGACAGATTATTTTCAGAATAACAGAATAATCAGTAACAAATAAGAATATTTCTACTGAGTGTGATTCGGTTATATTAGGGTTTAAATGTTGCATTGATCGCAGGTTTTTCTTTATATCTTTTATTTATTTTTAATTAGGGTAAATGATAAATCCTACTCTAGTAGCTGGACAGGAGTAATTTTGATTCCATGTGATTCTCCGGTCACATTCTGAGGTGTCCCACAGTGTGCACAAGAGGGAAGACAGCGGGCATGGATGTGTTGCTGCAGAGTTTGGAAGGCAAAGCCAAAGAAAGTTGGTTTAAGCTACGGCTGCATTCCACTTGTTTGCTTGCTTTGTCACCCAGTCGGGGCAGCAGTTTGATTAATGAGCCTCCAAACATATGAATTCACCATGGCACCTGGTCAAAGAAAAACAAGATGTAAACAAAATAAAACACAGCCTCAGTGGGGTTTTCCCTTTTTTTGTGGTAGAATATCCTTGGCTTCATTATGATTTAGTGCTTTAAAATTACAAAAACATTGTTCACAGACGGTGGGAGTTTTGAGTTTGAGGCTGTTACATTCGGTAGAGGGGATTTTCAGTGCTTCAAGTTGATTCCTTGCAGAACCAGAACCACAGTTTTTTTTTCTAAACTTTCCCAGATTAAGGTTTAGGCAAATCTATGGACAAGGACAGCAGCATGTAACTGCAAACTCATTCATAACCGTTGAACTTTTCGCATTTTGTCACATGACAGCCACAAATCTTTTTGAATTTCAATGGGATTTATTTGATAGACCAACAAACTGGTTCATAAGTGTGAAGAGGAAGGAAAAGTATGTTTTTTTTAAGGAAGAACAACAATAATAGTTGCATTGTGCTAAGGGACAGAAGGAAAGCTTTTCTTCAGCCGGGACAGAGAATCTGGTCAGAAATTATAGGAAGACTGATGGACCTTAAAACAGGACAATCCTAGAAGAAAACCTGTCAGAGGCTGAAAAAAGGCTTGAGATCAGAGCAAAAGTCTACTTCCTAGCAGGACAATAGCCCTAGAAATACTGCCAGAGCTCCAATGCGATGGTTCAGATCTAAGCATATTCATGTGTCAGAATGCCCCAGTCAAATTGCAGACCAAAATCCAAATGCAAATTTGTGGCAAGACTTCAAATTGTCGTTCACAGAAAGTCTCCAACCAAATCCGACTTAAGCTTAAGCTGGTTTGCAGAAAAATATTGTAATAATATTGGTCTCTGGAAAGGTTGCAGGAACATACCCCAAATGACTTGCAGCTAAAAATCCACAAATACTGAGTGACGAGGTACAAATACAAATACATCATTTGCACGTGATGAAAATTTTATCTGCAATTTGAAAACCTGGGTTATTTTTTTTCCTTTCTTTTCACAATCCACTGCTCTAGGATTAGGCTACCACACAAAATCAGAACAGAATACTTCAAATTCACATAAATTTCTTTCTCAGCCACAGAACAGGCTTATGTTGTCACACTGAGTTGCACATAGAGCTTCTCTGCATGACCATGGACGAAGAGCGGGTTAAGATGAAGCCGTTTGCTGTCAACTTTACCTCAGGCTCCCCACAGTCGCACTCCTCTCCTTCCTCCACGTAGCCATTGCCGCACTTCTGTCCACCGTAAAGCACCTTGACCTCTGGCATGTTGTACAAACACATGCCCACGCCTTTCTCCAGACTGGCTGCAAGGTCCTTCTTGCTGCAGGTGCTGAACACCGTCGGGAACGGATACCTTCAATATAAAAGGAGGAAAAGAGTGAGACAAATAAAGACATATGGTCTTAAAAAGCTAATCTTGCGTGATTGTTAGATTTGACAGTGGACTGTAGAAAATGATCCACAAAGGTGAACAGATAAAGAATAGAGATAACTTTTACAACAATGACAGACAGATTTGCTCATTCAAGAGGCTTTTTTCACACAAGTTTAATGTCCTAATGGCATTGTACGAGGCGCGCCTCAATGGATTTTCTGTCCTACGCAAAACATAAATGGCTCATTTTCGCCAGCGGCTGCATTTACAAGAGTCGTAATCTGGTTGGACAAGAACAATTTAAGAAGCTCTCTGAACAGGGTCATTGTGGATGAAGGTGATTTCTGAGTGAGTCCATGTATATGTGAATACTTTAGAAAATTGCAACCATGAAAGCAAAGGAATTTCCAATTTAAGTCTTTCCCATATCACTTTTCTGCAAGGCTGATTCATCTTTTGTTTAAAGTAGGAATAAAAATAAAGTCTACACTTATAGAAAAAAAGCATTATGATTAATGGGTGGAACCTTTTGAAATGGTAATGAAAACCAAAAATGGTAAAAACTATTATATTTGTTGGGGGGACCAAATTAAAGAAATAAAGTGATGCAGTTTTGATATTCTTCTCGACTCCACTCTGTCATTCGAATCACACATCGCTCAAATAATACACATGAAGGCCAGAGAGGAGTTGCCTAGAAACAATGCAAGAAGCAAGGAAAAACAGTCGCCTCCAGTCAGTCAGACCCCAGAGGAGAGCGAGGATAGCAACAGGTATTCGAGATCCTGACCTGGACTTTTCACACTCAAGCTGACTGCAAAGAGACGGATAAAGACAGCTTTTCCACTTGAGACCACTGAGATAGTTCAAGGTCTCTGATGATGGTGAAACATATTAATGCAGGGGACCGCAGAAAGCTCAAAGTTTCTATTATAACGTGGGTGTGAATGGGTGAATGTAGTGTGAATCATTCTGGGATCCTATGGACTTGGTGGAGTGTAAGCTATTTACCGTTTCAGCGTTAAAGAGTGGCTGCAGTGCCTTTATGCCCGGCTGCACCGGGCATCAAGGCCAGTTTTCTTCTGTATAGCATCTTACGTCATTGAATCATTTCATTTTCAACTGTGACCAGTTACAGCCCATAAAAGATAGATTATCTTCTTTTTCTCACTGGCATTATATCAGACTGGATGTTTTAATTGATTTCTGTTTTGGTTATCCTCACAGAAACATTTGAAATAGTTTGCTGGAACTTTGGTCAATTCCTACAAACAGAACTGGTGTAATGTAGATAAGTACGTCAGCCTCCGTTGGTTGGACGCACCGTTTCAGCATCATCTTTCTATGAATGTGATTTTGACGATCACTAAAATGTGGCCTTTTGTTGTCCTTAAGCCAATTTGTAGCAAACTTGAGAGTACACTTTGGGGTCTTACCTTGTAAATCTATGGTTGTCAAGTTTTCCCTGCAAAAACACCTTATCCAATTGGCTGCAGAGTTGGGCAGATTTCAACTCAGACAGCCTGAGAACAATTGACTGTTAACAGAGGAAGTAAAGCCAGATGGAGACAAAGGCTTGGAAGATGCAAGCCTTTGTCATAAAAACAATTTTCTCTAAACAACAAGGCATTAAGGAGGAAAATAATACCTTTAAAGACTCAAATTATTACTAACAACTTAATTATCCCAAGAGCCACACCTGCCAACAGGAGACTGATCAGTAATCCTGAACCTTTTTATGTAGTTGGATTAATTTGCCTTTAACCTAGAATTTATAAAACATATAGTATATATATACACCAGCTTTTATGAATAATTTAGTTTTAGACAGTAAAAACCAACAGCTACGTGCCACCTTAGACTGGAGACGATAGACCAAGAGCTGATCCTTCTTGTGAGCATTATTCAAGACAACCAAGCAGTGCTGCTGTTCTGTCAAAAGGCTTAACTCAGACAGGTTCATCTGATGCTTCTCAGGCCAGATACAGGCTGATGGGGGCCACTGTAGCACTATTTATTTTAATTCTCTGCATTTGTTTTTTTTTTTTAATTAAATAGATCATTGGGTGAAAGATTCTTCAGGTTATGTCATAGGCTTTAATCACTTTTAATTTCAATTAGACCAAACAGAGGTCTCATCCTAAAAATAATTTGCATATTAATGAGTTGATTCTTAATTCCCTCAAAATGAATGGTTTTGCTATTAATTCCCACAGTTTCTTGTTGTACTCGAATAATAAGGCAATAGGTGGCCAATTGTGATTCTATCTTGGCAACATGCTGGCTGTCAAGGCAGATAAAAACTAAAGAGACAAGTGATAACGCCGTGTTCACTTTGGATAACGCAATAACGTAAATATAGCATTTCCAGCCTTGTTATCTCTGAGTTGGAGCAGCATATTAAAACTATACTGGCTGGGAAAATATGTAAGTATATAAATTGTATAAATTTCATTAGCGTTAAGGTGGTAGCAGACTGGGAGTCTACATTGTTAATATATAATCTTAAAATAACTAAGATTGCTATCAGGGAGGAAAAATCTTAATTGGAACTCCCCTATTTTCATCCAACATGCGCATAATGTAGAGAATGTGAGGTGGCAGAGAAAGACGCAAGCAGAGGGGACTGGCAGGAAGGAGATGTGACATTCAGATGCTTGGAAAGTTCACGTTCAGACAGAAAAATGTCACACACGTACTTACGAGGTGATGCACTATAAGGTCTTCAAGCGTATTCGGGTGTCGAAACTGCAAAGCCTGAGGGTTGGTAGGACAGATTTGTGAAATTTCTGCACCACACAAAATATGTTTGTTGAGCTTGATGGTGGACAGAGGTTGGGGGGACTTAAGGGGGAGATGTTTGATGTTTTTTTGCCTTTGCCTAAGGGGGATTTGGTTGCAGCAACTGGATGGATATTTCACTGTTGTTAGTGGACTATAGTCGGACTTCTCCTGAGGCTGCTAGAGATAATGGGGGGAGCATTCAATGGGAAAGAAATCCTTTTTTCCAGAGGAAAACAGATTTTCAAAGAGCACACACGACACAAAAATATCTTCTTCTGACAGCCACTCTCGGGTTAAAGCAGGGCCCCAACTTCACGCAGATCGTCCATCTCTAAATGTCGACCGCTTTCATTTTCCCTCTGACCAGAAGCCAATCCAACCTGTCCCTGTCCAAACGTGTCCACTCACATAATCCACTGTTAAACCACCGCAACAGACACTCACACAAAGGAGTGTGTTATGGTCCTCAGCTTAGAGACCCATGCATAACATCGGGAACAGACTATGCAGATTAAACCACCGCAGGGAGCAGAGTGAGGCCGCTGTCGATAAGACGAACCGCTGCTGATAAGAAAACATAAAAATAAATAAAAAATCAGGTACATATCAGGAGGGGAAGGTGGATTGTCCATAAAAGGTAAACATGGTGCGTTTCCAACAAACATGCTTTCACGGTCCAAAGGGGGCATGATTGTAGCTTCTGCTGAACAGATCTGCTTTTTTTGGACATTGTAGAATCAAAAGAAAACATTCGGAGCGTTAACATGGACATGAATTCGATGTGTTTAAAATCAATATGTATAAAACAACACTGCTTTGGGCAAAAGCAGCAGGCGGGACGTGTCTTGAGGTGTAACTCTCCCCAAACCCCCCTCTTTTTTTAAGACTATGCATCTATTTTCAGCATAGTGTAAAGTGAAAGCATGTTTCATCATGGCTTCTTAAGGTTATCTTCTTAAAGCTTGTATTCTCGAGTGCTGTGGTGGTGCAAGGATAGATATAAGTAACTGAGCATGTACATATAAATGTGACAATCCCAAATTAATATGGCATGCATGTTTATGACAACTACATGGTAACTACCGCCTGTAACTGTATATCCTTATTCATTCAAAAAGCAGCCTCAGCCACGGTGAAACTCAACATATAACTTGAATGGACGTCTGCTGCAAGACAGTGATTTTGTATCAGCAGAGGTTTGGTGACTGAGCTGCGTCTCTAATCTAAGGCCTGCATTCCTCCAGGTAACAGCTGCTCTCAAAGTCCTGGCAACAGATGCGGCCTCAGCCTGCCTGTGTACCCAGAGATGCCGTGACGATCTCTCTATTATTGCTGGCTGCAATTTGTCTTTTCACTAAGATAAACCGATACGCGGGAGAAACATCTTTTCCGAACAAACGCGAGGAAGCATCCTCATGTTTTGCAGTGAGCTTTTCTTTCATTGGTTAGAAGTGGTCAGCAGGAAAACACATTTGAATTGAAACAAAGAGTTCAAAGCAAAAAGTTTGATTTAAAACAAATAATGTTAATAATAATAATAAAAAAATAGAATTGTCAGATGATTTTTCTATAAACCTGTTCCAGAGACAACTCCAGAGATGCACAGATTTCAAAGTACAAGAAGCACAATAATCAGTGTGTGTTATCACAGCTGCTGCTACATGGCTGCCCGGCTGTCCAGGAAATTAGCTGAGCAGAGGGTGTAGGATTCCCAGGATGATATTGGGTCTAGAGCTCTGCTCCCTCTCCAGGTATGGTTTGCTGAGGTGGAACTAATTTGACTACGCTCAACAGTTACACAAAATCTAATTAGTCAGACCCATTCTGCCTGTCGTATCTGTTTGAAAGGCAAATAAGTCACTTTTATTAGGAACAACACCCACAAATAAAGATGTTTATCTCATCAGTGATGTATGGCCACATAAATTTGTGCTCCATAGAGAGGAAAAGCTGTGGTGCCACCTCGCTAATGAAGAGCTTAGTGGAGCTACCATTTCACGGAGAGGAAAGGAAATGATCTATACGTCATCTAATGAAGAACTTAAAATACCAGCATCCTTTGAATTTGTTTTCAGGACATTTACAAAAAAGGGAAATGATAATAAAGATCTAACTAGATACTAAAAAATTGACATTTCTGTGTAGGATTGAAAATATTTAACTGCAAAAACCAACATTTAGGGATTGAAAATATCTAAATTGGCTGTTACATTTAGAGAGGACTGATGCTAAAAAGGGCATTTGTGTAAATCTATAAGTAGTGCTTTATTAATCATGCATTTATTTAACTGGTTCATACAGAGATAAAACACACTGACTCGAGTTGAAAAGATCAGATTATACATTTATGATATGCAGTCTATACAAATATGTCACAAATATAATTCTGTAGAATAACAGACAAACAATGGTGCGTGATTAAACCCTTTTCTTATTGCCACTAAATTTATTACAGACCTTTGATGTGCATTGTGGCATTCCCTGATGCCAGCTGTGCAACTGTGCCTTATTCTTCTATTGCGTCAAATTACGCCTGTCTCTTTTAATCCCAAATTTGTTTTGGTGCAATCTGCATAACACAAAACAGGTTTGTTTTTCAAGAGGTTTTCAAGAGGTGATTTCCATTACTTTACAGTAAAATGAGCTGGGTTTTCATTGAATGCATATGTAATGTGCCATTTGACAAATTGCAAATTGCGTGATGAGGTATTTCTGAAAAAGATCTTCCCTCCTGTCTAGTTTCAGTATTAGCTGCACGCACAAATGTTTCGAACCTGCTAACAACTTTTTTACACCTGTGCCCTTGTGTATGATTGAAAAAAAAGTTAATTTATATTAAACGCTGAAAGATTTAGTCTTTAATTAAATAATTTAATCAAATTTATTATGTATTCATATTAATTTACTCTTGCTCTGAGTTACGTTAATGAAAAATGATCAACTTTGAAGAACTAACAACAAATGTTTGTATAAAAACGCAAAGCTATGTTGGCATTCTTTCTTAAAAATACCAAGTTTTTATCAAGTTAGCAAGACAAAACAAGATCCAGGAAGGTTGGTCCACACGGAAATATGATGCTGCATTCTTGCTGACTGATTGATTCGGCAACATTTCACATTAACTATCTTAGCTGCAGCCTTTTTGTTCCTGGAAACTGCTGCAACTTATATCTTATGAGTTTTTAGGGTGTGAAATTATAATAAAATAAACTGCTAAAGTTCAAAACCAAATCAATTAAGTGAAAATAAACTAAAAGAAGCTTTCTCTTCCTAGTGACATAGAACCCAATCGTAAAACGTACCGGGACGGAGAGACCAGGCATCTTGTCATAGATTTCCTGTCAGTATCATTTAGAAGCTTAATACGAACGGGTTGAGAAGGGAAATAGCAGTTTGGATAAAGAGTGGAGCCGCATTGTGTACGAGGCAAGGCACCGAGTACACAAGGGCTATAAAAAGCTCCGCTCTTTGCAGACCCTCAAACTGACATCAGACTATCTCTATTGTTCTCCAAGACTCACCGCAGACTGACATGCTTTTAGTCCATGCTAAGCAGCCGAGACGTCTGACCTTTTAGCGAAATGTCAGCCTGCAACTCTGCCAGAAGCTTGTAGTGATTAAACATCAGGGGAAAAAAAATCAAAACAGAACACAAGTTAAATTTTCTGCAAGCCTCTAATACTTTGCTAACTCTTTAGTTTTTGATAGCAGAAATGAAAACAGTGATGTAGTTTTGGACCCTGTCTCTCACGGCCAGAAATGTTATTGCACTTTTTGGATATTTTTATGACAGGCCAACACAACACAGGGCACATTGTGAGGTGTAAGGAAACTGGTAAAATATTTATTTATTTATTTTTTACAAAAACAAGTGTGTATTGATTTGTTATGTTTGCAGGGACACCACTCACTGTCATTACAGGTGCAAGTCTTCAAGGCTACATTCTTCTCAGTTTTGCTCATCTGCAGATTTAAAGTTTTACCCATTCATCTTTGAAAATGGATAAATCCCAAGAAAATTTTAATGTAGAATTTCTGTGCCACATGATAGTTTTCCAATCTGAAGCATTCTATGGTGCTTTGGCTGCAAGCTAAAGGTTTTTATGATGGTTTAAAACTCAAATCTCCAACAGGCCTTCTACTAGGATTGCGTTGTATCTACCTGTACTCATATTTGTAATCAACTCTGAACAGTTTCCCTATCTAGGTTAATAAAATACATAATCTGTCACATCAAATCGATGTAAAATAAGCTGAAGTTTGTTGCTATAAAATGTATCAATAAACTAGTATTAAGTTCCAGATGAAGCTAGCTCCCTGCTGTTCTTCACGATTCCACTCGGATACCGAAAAAGACACAGGAAAGGTTTTGTGCTTTCCTGCGAGGCAAGTTTTTTTAAACTCCAGTTCCCACTTCAAAATATGTTTGTATGCCATTCTTTTGCAAATAATGCAAAAGTTTCCACCTGTTGTTCAACGAAATCTCCCAAGACCAGTCTTTGTGTCTCGCACACCTGTCACCGTTCTCCAGATGAACAAGAAACTATTCCTCCGCAGCTGATAGCGTTCTACTGTTTTTCTCCCGGTACCACTGTCACCCCTCTTTGTGTTTCTCCTCCTGCGTTACCATAGGAGGAGATAAAAAGACAAATGAAACCACAGCTTCCACGGTCCGCCTGTCTACCGAGGCACAAAGCACCTCTCTGCGGAACTCTCTCAATGCGCTCTGGCCCTGATTGCAGCTGGCAGTGTCACTGATAATCATGTCATTTAGATGCAGTCTGTCCTCCACTCCATTAGCAAGTCTAAGCTCTGCGTCTCCAAAACACACACACACACGCACACGCCGTCGAACGAGCTACAATGCTTCACAACTACGTGTTTAACATTCTGAAGACATCTGGACAAAAGAGGGTGGGTCAAAGGGGGCTGCCAATATCAAATAAATATATTAAAAAGAAATGGGGAAAAAAATGAAAGAAATGCTATTTGTGATGGAGGGAATGAGTTCTAGATTGGATTGAAAATGATTGTTTTTGTGTGTGTCTGTGTGTGTGTGTGTGGACAGGAAAGTGAAAATTAGGGCTGATGGCTCTAGAAATTCAATTTCGGAGATAGTCGGCTAAGTCAAGCTTGAACCTGTCATGTCCAAAAATTTTATTTTTGAGATATTTCAAGGGGGAAAAAGTACAGACTATAAACTCCATGAACCTGCAAAACTAACACGATTCACACACTTGATGAATTGTTCCTGTTCACACACGACCAGGATAGTTTGTTTGATAGTAGTTAGTCCCTTAGTAAAGGAAGTCATTTTTTGTTCTTTTTCCCTGCGGTTTTAATGGGCAATACTGGATCAGAAGATGGGGATTTGCCTCAAAACCAGTGGGTTTCTGGTTCAAACTCTTTCTCCCTCCATCTCAGTCACTTTGTTGTTATGTCATTGTTGTTGTTCACCTGCCGGTCAGAAGAGCCCCGTGGTGTGAACTGCAGGTTACATACTAGTTATTTTTGCCCGATTAAAATTTGATAGATTCTGACAAAAAAAAAAAAAGAAATTAAGGTGAGCGCAGACTGCAAGGTAGAATAGTTGTTAGCATGGTTACCTTGAGCAAGAAGGTCCTGTGTCCAAATTCAATCTTGCGCCTTTCTGTGTGGGGTTTGCATGTCCTCCCTGTGCATCAGTGAATTTCCTCTCACAATCAAAGAAACGTGCATGCCAGTCTCCCTAAATCACCTTTGGGTGTGTGCATGTGCATGCTTGTAGTTTGACCTGTTTTGTCTCTGTGTTGACCTGTGATTATATCTCCAAGGTTTACATTGACGACTGGAAACGGGGATCAGTTGCCTCCCTCCTACTCAGCGAGAACTGAGCTGACGTAGAAAATTGATGGATGCAAGTCTGCTGCTAAAAAAGTAACTATTTACTGAAAATTATGACAATTATGCAGGTAACTCTTATCAAACGGCTGCCTTTGTTTACATGAGCATGTTTACATGATCATTATAATCTCATAGATCCAGGATAATTGGATATTGATTACTGGCCTGGTTACTGCAATAAACCTGATCAGACCTAGTTTTGTGCAGCATTTCATCATTGTCCTACTTTACTACTTTACTTTCAGAGTTACACATATGCTTTGCAATGTGTATTTTATTTCCAGAAATTACTAAAATACAAATGAAATGTCAAACAGCTAGAAAATGCAAAGGCTGAAGTAACTTAAATCTAAAGTGGAGTTTAACAGCAGAGTAAGATGATAAGGAATCGCGATTCCCTTCTGATTTGTATCTACCCCTTTTTAAGACCATAAATCAGGAATTTATATGTCTCATGCAAAGGACTTTGGATGTATTTATTTGTAAAGACACAAGCATTTTGACATTGTCAATATGAATATTTTATAAGCTGCTATGGACACCACTCTTGGGTGTCAATTTCTTCTGCATTACATACAGAATAGTAATAAAATCCCAAACTGTTGTTTACTAAATAAAAAATATATGGATAACAGGAGCTGCAAGAAATAGCTTTAGTTTGAATCAACAGACAGGATCAATAATAATAACTGCTCCGAAATGCATAAGATTGCGCGGGTTTATATGCGCATAAACATAATAATAAAAATTCTCATTTTGTTTCCCCCCGGTACGCGGCTGAGCAATGCCAAAACTCAATAAAATCCTGATATCCTGCAGACTGAAATGAACAAATATTGAACATACAATTAGAATGGTATTAGATAAATGGGGAAATATTGATGTTCTGTGTCAGTGTAGCAAGACAAAATTGCTTGCAAAATGTCAGAGCATCATGACACATTGATTTATTTAGACTTTTTTATTAAGAAACTGTGGAGTGACTATGAGAATAAAAGTTCACTAATCATCTCTTTCAGGTGTTATCATGTCTAAACTCTTGATAATGATGAAAAAAATGCCCTGAACCTTATTAACCTTTTATGTTACAAAGAATTCAATACCAGCACAATTCATTGTTTCCAATTAAGATAGGACTGCCATTTTTCTGCTCTTTGTGCGTTGCATTGTTTGCATTGACCCTTTCACTAAAATGAGTGATGCTGCTGTTCGACATTTTCCTCCAAGTCTCTCTCATGCTTTTGTTCAAATAAATGTGGCTCTATTTAAAGAAAAAAAACAAAGGAAACATAAAGGACTGTTGCTATGGCTGCAAAAACAAGATGTTTTTGACAGCCTATTAAAGCACATATTTTAAGAAAACAGTAATTTCTTCCATATTTTTTGCTGATCTCTCCAAAAACAACTTTTAGAGTTGTAAATTGTAAATTAACACCTTTAGAATTAACATTGCATTTTAGGGTTTTATGTAAATTTATATATCAAGAGGTATTAGAGTGTTCTTCTTTTTTAACAAACCATTACATTTCGCCACCATTTCAATGTTAATTTCCAGTGATAATATCCTATGTTGGTTTCATTCGGGTTTCCGTGTTGATTTTTTTTCTTTCTTTCTTTTTTGCTGTTTATCAACTGTCTCAGATTTTGCCACATTAGTTAAATCCTGTGTCTTAGTTTGTTCATTTATTAGCTCTGTTCTTTGTGATTCTGAATTTTGTTCTCTATGATCAGTGTTGTTATTCATTCCCCCTGATTTATAATGCCTCTATTCCCAGTTCAGCTCTCTGTATTTATCATTTCACCTCCCCTCTACCTGCCAGTTTGCTCTCCTTTGCAGCTGTCATCTATCTCCTGATTCCTCTCTGCCTGCATTCTCCATCCGCTGTTTACATTTGCCACTGATTAGTCCTTGTGGTTGCTTTGTTGGTTCCACTCTCTCTCCATATATAAGCTCATTGATCCTCACTTTTTTTGCTGTTACGTTGCCCTTATTATTATTATTATTATTATTATTATTATTATTATTATTATTATTATTGTTACTGTGCCCGTTTCCATTCTTCACTCCATAGCCTGGTCTTTGCATGTTTTTTTCTGTTTTTAATTATCATTAAAGAAAACTATTTTGTATTTTTTATAAGTTCAAATGGATCCACTTTTTAAAAGAGAAACAACAACAAAAAGATCAACTGAATGGTTATGATTCTGGTCCCTGTTTGGTCCAGTTGACTCATATGAAACATGACAAATTATGACATCTGACCAAACCAAAATAACTAAATAAAAACAACTCCAGTAGTTCAAAATACTGAAATATACCACAATCTATCAACGTGGGTTCAACATAAACATTTCATTTCAGTTGAAACTGATAATTATTGTTTAGTTCTGAATTTTAAATATTTGAAGCACTGCCACACTGACCTTTTCCTGTTTTATTCAGCTTTTTCTCCAGACTTCTGTTGTTAATTTTTAAGCAGTTATGAGGCAAAACCTTAAACAACAGGCTGTTGCTGGGTAGTCAGAGAGTGAGTGAGTTACTTCATGCCACCCACCTGGTTTAGCTGTGCAGTTCTGTGTCGGTGTTCAGTGAATATCCTATGTACTGAATATTTTAACAGATGTATTGCTGATATTGATTACAGGTCCATCGCAAGACACATTGTTATTGATTGATTGTCCAGCCTTGGTATAAAATATTACAGAGATAGTTGGAAACGTAAACATCCTGAACCTTGTAGATTGTTTGTGGCAATGAAATCATAAAAAAAGAAAAGAAAAAAAAGGAAAAAATAATAAAAGGTAAAATGACTAGCATCTACTAAGAGTCTGTACAGATATCTGTGTCCAGTCCTGATTAATCCACACCAAATGTTAAGAATAAACTGCAAAGGTGGGGCAAAACCAGAACACATAAAGTAAGCTGAGTGTCAAAAAGCAGAAACATGCACTGTATTTACATTTAGATTTCTTTTTTTTAATGAGTTACTGTGTTCTCACTTTGGGTTATCTATCCCTCAGGGAGCAAAAACGCCACTAAATCTGCATGGTGTAAAAATCACTTTATCCTTTTCTTCATTGTCTTCTACCCCCTCAATTATGCCGCTCTAATGAAACATTTCCTTTCATTACGGCGTGTCTAAGCAACCCTGTCAGGTGTTTCCTGTTGTTTATTTTCACAGTAGACGATGGCCCTTAAGATTGCATCTGTAGTTCAGAACTGTGGGCAAAGTCTAAGGCTTCACTTTGAGCTAAAACAAAAATGCAGAACTATTGAATGGCGAGAAAGTGTAAAATCTGGAAATATTTTCCCCCTTATGTGTTCCCAAAATTATACAAATCCACAGCTGTGCATGAAATGTGAGAATGATTTAATCCCCCAGCGACATGATTAATGTGTGGGACACATGTAGGCTGAGGTTTAAAGAATACCAGTAACCGTGCCTTTCAGTTTTAGCTTCATGTTCCCTGTGTTGTGGAAATCCTTCTGATTGCCTGCATCTGTGCCTTGCAGGACCCACCAACAAGGCAAACATTACTGGCATCAGACCAAGGGTGAAATCTGCTTTCTCTGCTGCGGGTTCGTGTTATCTGCTAGCCGTTTACGAGCAGTCACACAGTCCATCGCTCGCAGCAGCCCTGTTATCTTAGAGACCCAGACAACGGGCGGAGAATGCCACAGCAGCTACTTTATTCCGGTTCCAAACCATGTGTTTTTTTGTTTTTTATTTGCTCTGTGTGTTCTGAAGCATTCTTTTATACATCAGCACAGAAACAATATGAGTTTGTTCAAAAAATGTGATGCAAAATCAACAGCTACTGAAGTTTTTTTTTAATTATTATCTGCTGCAACACAGCATAAGACACCAGTATGAAGTTATGCAGATATTTCTCTTAGCAAGACATTGTTTGGCCTTGTGTGATATTCTAGATATTTTTTAAAGCTGTCAAATAGTATTGAACTAGTATTAAACAAAATGAATTTTCCAAAGACTGGTAGCACAGCAGTTACAGCAAGAGCCAGCAATTTTTGTTATGAAAGCAAGTTTCATTAGGGATCTTGCAAATAAAACCTGTTGTTCTGTGTTGTGGCCATCATGTGTAAACAGCAGCCATGAAACAAAAGTTTTTTTCCCTCATGTTTTTGCATAGCTGGTGTCTTTAACTCATACAGAGTCTTGTAAATGTATTAAAATGCTTTCACAGAGAAAATGTTCTAATTTTCTTGCACTTCAACCACAACTTCAACTTCAATTTTATTGGAACTCTGTGTAATCGTACACACAATGGAGCAGGAAGGAAAGTAATAGTTGTCATAAAAAAATAAAAACAGAATGTATTCAACCCCTTTTCCATCTGATAGCCTAATACCTTTAGAAGTTACTCTATTATCTGAAGACCGTTTCGTCTCTGTGAATTGCCTGGAAGACGAGTCCAAACAGTTTTGGCAATTTTGCTTTTAACGAATCATCAATATCACTGATATTGCCTTCCACTTTTGTCTTTTTGCCTCTTGGGAACTTAAAGTTGTAGATGAAAAGCGTTACCGGACCCTTACCCCGTGGAGGGGGTCATGATGCAGCCTCCACGGTCCACAGTCATCCTACAACCACAGCCACGCTCTGGGGTGTCGTGGTTCATGCCAAAGTTGTGTCCCAGCTCATGTGCCAAAGTCACGGCTGCACCCAGCGGGTTCTCCGAGTGATCCTGGTAGAAGAAAGCAACCCAACGTGTCTTAAGTTAGCCAAGCTGAAGGACACGAGGAAAAAAAGAGTGAAAATGTCATGCAAACAAACAGCCATTTTAAGAAGGATACAGTTCGACCCACTCATTTCAGTTTTTTGCTTTTCAGTTTCTTTATGGAAACTGTATTTGATCTACCAGAGTTCACTATCGCTGCAGAGGCAATCAGTCTGACTTCCTGTAGAGGCAGCTACATAAACCTCTGCATGACTCCACCGATAAGAAAGACAGGCGGATAATGACCAAACTGGAAAAGAAACTTCATCTGGACACAGTTTTACAGACCGAGGCTGGGAATAGACAGGAAATGAACACAGCATAGTATATATGTTTTGTGCTGCAGTGATTATTTAAACATCCTTCTTCCTAAAAGACGGATGGACAGAGTCAGTCAGTCAGGATTCTCTCTCATCCTTCGCTCCCCCAGGCTGGGTTCTTCACAGTACCTTAGCCGTACCTACGACTGCCCTCTTTTGGACTGAGGTGTCAAATATGTTTATTCGTTGGACGGTACAGCCACAACTTTAAAGGGCTATTACACCTTTTTTTTTTATTGTGATAGGTCTATATTTGAGCTTCACTTTTTCAAAAATGAGCCAGTCGTGAAATGAAATTTCTTTCATGGCGACATTCAGAAAATCAGTACAGAACGTGGTCTCCTTCGTGTAAATGCAGTATGTATTGCATGGTTTTGCAGATTAACAACTTAATCTGCAAAACCACAATGGAGGGGGGACTGGGTGGGGAGCATCAACCCACTACTGTATATCTTACTGTATTGTGGTTCTCTGGGACTTACATGAGAAAATCACATGCTTCCTTTGAAAGCACAGTCATCAGTGAAACGATGAGGCCAAGCTGAGCCACTTCCTGCTCTGATTAAAGAGCAGCGTCATGGGAGCTGCACCCCGCCTCCAAACAGGAAGGATGGGAAAACTCTCTGCAGCCTTTGTCATGTTCATCAGTGTGGTGTGTTTCTAAGTTGCTAAGTTGAGACTGGGCTGAGTACTAATAATAGTCAGATGAGTGAAATGTTAGAAAGCGTCTATGATCACTATAAAGCAGGAATCCGGACCTTTGTGATGGTGAATGGTCAAACCATATTTATGTCATGATTTCTATCCCCTTGGGGGGTTAGGAGGGAATAAATACAAGATCTGGGGCAGAACACATGGTGCAGTATGGCTTGAGAAATAGATCATTTCCTCCCTGCCCTCCCACAGCTTATTTGGCCTTTTAATCCCAATACAGGCCATCTGCTGCATACAAGTAATGGGGGGAAGACAAACATCTGGAAAAGCCTCATCCCAGTGAACCAGCCAGCAGAAATCCCACTCATTGATGGGGTGTACACATCTGGGCTTAGTCATAATGGCATTGGGCTGATAACCACTTTGCGATTTGGCCCGGTCTCAACAGCTAGAAGCATATTTACATTGTGTAGTGACACTCCGGTAGAGGTGATGCACAGTTGCTTATATGAATCCATTTTGATTCCAACGCTGTGAAAGAGGCAAACTAAACAATTCATCAGTTCTCATAAAAATGGAAATGCAGTCGTGTTCAAAAGCTGCCGGCTTTAATTTGCCAAAGTACTCCGCGAGATCGACATCCGGCCTCTTGTCCGCCGCTCCGACACAAAATCCCACCCGTTTCTGGGAGCCCGTTGCCTTGCTATCTCGCAGCCCGACCGAAGGAGTTCCAAATTAGTGCTTGTTCTTCATGTATGTGTGGGCGATAATGTCAAAGCGGTAAGCCAGCACGCAAATCATGACGTCCTTCAGGACCCTAAAGCGCCTCTCTAGCAAACGACGAACACCTCGGCTCGTGTAAATCACAGCTGGATAATGTTAGGCTGCCGAATCTGGACAAAGCTTCCTTCTGACACAGACCTTGCAGTAAAACTGTTGGGGTCAAGGGACAGCGCTTTACACTCACCATGACGATGCCTCCAGACTGCTCCACTGTGCACATGCTCATAATGGGCGCCATGCCGATGGTGGTGCCCTGGAAGTAAACGCCGCTGCAAAGTAACATAGAAGTAGAGACATGTGTTTTAGTGTTTTGCAGAGCTGAAAGAGTTTCTTGCAATCTCTACTCACTGTATTTGTCTAATTTTCACCTTTGTTGGACAGTTTTTTGTTCTCATAAGGCTTTGATTTTTGACTGAGAATTAAATTTTTTTTTCCACTTTTAATGTTAGGGTTAGGGCTACCTTATGAGCTGAGCGTTGTCGTGGGGCTTCTGGGGCAAAAGCTTCACCTTCCTCCAGTCTAGGAACTCGTGTAAGGTGGTGAAGGGATCTTGAGTGATGGGACATTTATCTGAGTCACTCCACACCTCCAGACCCACCAAAGCCACCCTGATGTTGAGCGCCCTGTAAAACTGAGAAGGAAGATAGCTCAAAAGAGAGTCAGATTTAAGTTTTTAATGTCCTAAATGCAATAATTTGTGTTTGCCTTTAGTTGCTTATTATCTAAACCATAACACTACATTTTCTTTCTTGCTTTTTTTGTTTTTGTTTTAAACAATCAGAGTATGTCTTTTCCATTTCTATATCAGTACTTTCCTAAAATAAATCCATCTGCCTACTGAGCGTTCTAGCAATAGATACGCAGCTCTGGCTCAGGTCGTAGGCAGCTGCTTTAACGAGAAATTAATATATCACGCCGTCCCTTCTCATTAATCTCTGCTGCCAACAAAATTTCTATTTTAAAAAAAGTGATTCATTCCTCACCCGCAAAGAGGGGGGAGCACATGTTTTACCTTGTCCACATAATTGGCTATCTCTGCAAGCCGCTGTTTGACTTTCTCCAAGTCTCTCCCCTGTTTCTGGAACTGAAAAAAAAAAAAAAAGATAGCATGTTAGCCATGGGACAAATTTACATCCACAAGAAGAAGGTCCTTCGTGACATCATAATGGAAGACATCATTTTATGATCTAAAAATTATGAAATAAGACAGCACACAGGCAAATTCAGGATTTCACATTAATGGTTGCTTTAAATATTCCAAGTTTGTGGGTTTTTTTTTACTCTGTGTGTTAGGTATGTTTTCAAGCTGTGGCCATCTGGATCTAGAAAAATCCCCCAGCATTACAGAGACGAATGGCGCGACTGCAGGGAAGCAGGTCTACTGGCAGACGTAACACGGCATTAAAGCTTTGGATGCAAACTGGAGAAAAGTCCCACCGTCTGTTTCCACCCTGCCGTGGATCCACCTGCACTTCAAATCTGAGCAGCACGCTAAATCCCTTATATATATATTTTTTTTTTTGCAATTCCCTTTCTTTCCATTCAAGTCAATGGCATCAGCAGAGAGATAAGAAGAGGAAACCACCACAATGAGCTTGTCTGCTCTTACGGGGTGCTCTCCTATATCCTTGTCCTGTTTCCTGTCTGCCCTGCTGAGGAACTGAAAACAGACGTTCCTGCTGGCAATAAAAAAAAAAAATCTGCTGCCACAGGACCACAGTGGGTTGTTGCATACTCACCACATTTAGCAGCTTCCAGAGAGAGACCTGCTCTGCAGCTACAGCAGCTTACTGTGCTTCTTTATGTTTATGGCATGAGGGCATGCTGGGTTTTCAAAGCTGAACGGTGTCAGGCAGAGAAGAGTGGGCACATTACCTCTCTGTTGTCTGCGACGATAATCAGCTCCACGTATTTGGTCGTCTTCTGAGCATGCCTTTTATGCTGAGGGAGAACAATGAAAGAGGAATGCTAAAAGTTAGAAAAGCACTGCAATTTGAACGTTTGGCGTGTAGGCTACATCTCAAAGCCTGCAGCATCTGAAAAGCCGTTTCTGCATGAATAATTTGATGATCTATGGAGATGCAGTTTTTGGCTTTCTTGTTGCGAGAGGACTGATATCCGTCTGTAAGGGGAACATGAAGCTAGTTATTGGGGTGAGTCTACATAGGTGAATTTGAAAAATCACAGCGATTTGAGCTGCATCTTTAATTTCAAAAGTGATAACATGCTTTATATTTTTTTCATTTCTTCATTCATTTTTTGTATAGGATTTGCATACAAAACATTCATGGAACAATAAATACCTTATTTATTTATTCTTACTTTCCATAAATATGAACTGGTTTATTTCTAAACTAAAAAAAAAAAGCGGTTCCTAGATTTTAGTTTGAAAGAAACAATTATATTTCCAAGGAGCTCAGAATACATTCCTGTTTTGACGACTCAGTTAGGCTTTATGGCTGTTAGACACATATTAGTGTAAAGACAAGGGCAAAAATGTTGCTGCATTAGGTGAAGCGCAAAATCTGTGGGACGGTTGGCGTTCCTTAGCAGACCTGACTTGTTCTGCATTTGCTGCAAATTCATTCATTTGCATTTGAGTACCAAACATGCAGAAGCCAAGCAGGAGTCCAAGCAATTAGTCTTAGGTTTAAATTGGACAGAAATGTTGTAAAGGTGTCATTTCTTCTATCTAAATGAGACACTCCAGAAAAACTGGCTGGGATATAAGGCATGTGCTGTGCAATGTTTTGCATTATGCCCTACTTGTGGTTCTAGGAAGATTCTTCAATGAGTTCCTAACATTACAAGAAACTTGTTGAATCTCAATAGTTGCTTCCATTGAGATCTAAGCAATAAAGATCAGGTCCTTTAGTGTGAAACAAAACTGCTTAATGACATTGCATCAGAAAATAAAAAAAACAGTGATGAACTATTAGCGCAAGCGACAGGTAAGACTGGAAAACAATGGTGTAAGGAAGCTTTAATCAAGGTTGGCAGCAACAGGTTGAGATGAATTGCTTTGCTCTTGAAAAAAGTTCCTTTAAAGTTTTGTCCCTGAGGAAGGTTTCTACTTCTGGATTAGGTTTTTTTTTTATCGATGCCAAAAAGAGTTTTAAACTGTATAAAGAAAAAAAAAAGCTCAAATGCAAATAACAAAGTCCTAAAGTTGAACTAATTTCCACACAAAATCCCATATTTTCAGGCAGATCCAGTTCTGTTCTATGAACCCCTAAACTGAGATACTGTATAACTCTGGGTTCATTAAGTTCTGCACGAGGGCTAGCCCCACTTCCTGCCTCAAATGGAGTTTTTAATGTTCGGAAATACAAGCAGATGGTTGCTGCACCTGCTCCATGCAAATTATCAGCCAAATGTTCAGCGCGGGCCCTTGATTCTGGGCTCTTAACACAAATGAAATGAGTGTCAAATCCAAAGCTATCCCCAAAGGAACCTTTCCAAATTCGTGTGAAAGCCAACATGCTCGTCCTTGGTCAAATGCCTAATATTTAATCATAAGCTCAATAGTAGTTTTGTCAGGGATATTTGATGATGAAATGCTACAAAAATAATGATTTAAGACCTTTGGTTTGCAATAAAAAACAACACTGTGAACTCACCCTGGTGTGAAAAGACTGGAAAGGACTTTTGATGTGGCTTTCAGGGGCAACAGAGGACAAATTAAAGCCATGGCCGCAGGCTCCAGGGGTCACTTTGAGCTCTTCCACTCGGTAAATGAAGTGGGCCCCAGCGTCGTGGCCAGACACGGGCTCGATAATAAATGTCTTGTTTTCAAGTGCAACGAAGCCTCTGTAGAGAGAACATCCCAAGTAAGAAAACAAAACTTCAAAGCACAAGCACTTTCTCAAATGCCGGAATTGATTGAATGTGGCTGTCTCTAATGGAACAACCGAGGCAGCTCTTTGTCTACAATCTCACTTTTCCTGAGGCTGCGAGGAAAAAAAAAAGTGAATTGTCTTTTTATTGAGCCACATGTTGCTGTGGTTAAAACTTATGACTTTGTAGACAAATGCTCCAAAAAACAAGCAAATCAACTCAGATGCAGTAAAACGTAGGATGCTGTGTACATAAACTTTTTTTTTTTTTTGTGTTTACAAATGTAATTTCAACTCTCAGGCTGACACGCAAAACGTTTCATGTTCGTGAGCGGCTCCTGTGTTTTGTAAAGCGAACAGTCTGTTCCAAAGCTAAATGATTCGAGGGGGAGACAAAAGCTGTGAATTTTACAACTCAGTAAACGCTCCTTACAAAGAGACTGCAGAAAGTGATTCATCATTAGCAACAGGCAGATGCAAATTACTGTCAAAATGAGAGCAAATACGCCATAAACACCTCAGTGACAAATACGTTTGTGTGACAATTTTACTCCGTAGTTCACCAACAACAGCCTTAAGGGAAGCTTAAGAATGATTGGCTGCCGCGCTGAGTGACTTCAGTAACTCCAAACTCTGCAGCAGCGCACAGGACTGAAAGGACAGCTTTAAGTTGCATCTTGAATATAAAACGATTCAAGCGTCGCTCACCGGAGTCCCAAACAGGCACTGAGGGTTACATCAGAGTTGGGATGCTCCCGGACTTCGCCGTGGTAGTAGCAGTTATTCTAAAAAGAGATCAGCAGAGATCACATTTTTGGAGAGAAAACACTTTACACAAATCCCAACAGATAACATGAAGGGTGTCGAACTTTTCCACATGTATTAGACAAAGCACAAAATTATACATGATTTGAAATAGTAGGACCAGATTCTCCTACATGAGCTACAACTCATGTAGGGATCCATAAACGACATGAGTGTTAAATCCATTTGGTTCTGTTGCCTCGTCATAGTTAATGCTGTGAGTAAAGACGTCTGAATACTTAGAAGTTGGTCTATCACAACAGTGATTTTATAAACTTGGTGTTTGCGTTTAAAACTTGACAAAATGTGAAAGAGTTCAACAAGTAATAATGTGAGTTGCAGCTCATGTAGGAGAATCTGGGCTTGTAAGTATTGGAGGATAGAGACTATTGGGCCTCAATCCAATATCCATAACAGGAGATTGACACTGAGCTACAATGGAACAATCTAGATTAGCGGTTCTCAATGTGGGCGGTACCGCCCCCCAGAGGGCGTTCAGAGGACGGCAGGGGGTTATGGGGGACATTTTTTCAAAAGGGGGGCGCTGGGATGCCTTTGGGGGGCGTTTGGTTGAAGGTAAACTTTACAACTTAAATGCACAATGCCAGTTTAGACTTTGAGCAACTTGGTAAAACTATTGTGTAACATTAAAACATGCTTCCCTGCAACTGTATCGATGGCAGCTCTTCTTCTATTCAGTGCTTGTAGCTTCTGTTAGCTTCTTGGCGCAGCTCCGTTCTCCTGCTACTGGTAGCTAAAATCACGATACGCTCATTGTGTGTCCCTCTGAAAAATGAACCCATTTAAATAAAGAAATCCCTCCATGGGTGATACCTCGATAGAGAGCATTCATTTTATAGCGTTAACACCGGTGCTGTAAGTGGTCCAGTATGAAACAGGGATGATGGAACAACACAGCACTTTTAAATTTCAATTATCAGAATGCAGAAATTGTTTGTTCTTTGTAATCTCTGTCCAGTAAAACTATTAATCTATAATCAATAGACAGGTCTATATAAAGATATAATCCATGTTTCTGTCTCATATCTGTATGGCATTAAAAGGACCTGGAACTTTTGTTTTTCCACTGAAAGCTCTGGTTTCCACATTAAATACCATGTGGGTGAAATTTTATGGATGATGCTCTGATGTCCCATTCTCCTGAAGGCAGCACAGAGCTGCACCACCAGAAACCGACAGAAACACTGAAGAGAAGAAGAGCTATGATTAATGTAGTTACAGTTCTATCCATGTTTTAATGAGGCAGGGCTCAATCATTTAGCAAATAGTTCAAAGTTTAAACCGGCATTTTGAACATCTTTTATCTGGTCATTTTGTGGAACATTTAACAACTAGAAAATGGCATAAAATAAGAATATTTTTCCACTCTGATTGGCTGCTGTTAGGCCTACCAATTTTAACTTGAATGTTCATTGCATTTTTCGTAGACACCTGTGAAAATAATTTCTATTCACATGACTTTTTTGTTCTGTGGGAAATTATTTTTAATGATAAATACAGAAACAAGCATAAAAATCAAAACATCTACAATAGTGATAGTGATATTAATGATAAAATAATGGTCAGTGCAAAGTAGTCTGGAAATTCTTTGGTGGGGAGGGACCTGGATAAAGGCTAGGGGGGCGCTGGCCCAAAAAAGGTTGAGAAACACTGAACTAGATCCAACTAAGCTAATCCATTGCAATACCATTGTGAAGACTATTTCAAATCATGTACAATTTTGTCTTGTCTAATAAATGTGGAAAAGTTCGACGCCCTTTATGATTCACTTTTGGTAAAAAATTAGAACGGGAGAAAAGGTGTTTGTCATTTCCTTCAGTGATGCGGTGGCCCCTGCTTGACTTCAAAAGAGCAAAAGACAAAATGACATGATGCTCATGCTGCCATACTCATGTTCCTCTCAATTAGTCTGTTCTGCAGAGCAGTCTCTCTCCTTCTCGCAATCAGACACTTTGAAATTAATACAGCCAACACAGTGGAAGGGAGGAGCAGAAAAGCTGACATGTGTGAGAGGCGACAGTAATATGTTAATAGTTGATCCTGCATCTTTCCATCAGTCTTCTAGTGGAAGCAAAAGGGCTTCCCACATCAAAGAAACAATGTTTGCTTAACACGGAGACAGAAATACGACTTAATGTCTCACCTGCAGTAAACAACTATCTTTGTTTTTTAACTTTGAGTCAATCCAGATTTGTTAGTCCTTGAGGTTAAACCTGAGAGCTTGTCCGAGAGGGACTGAGACCAAAGTCGACTTCTGCCATTTGAAACCATCCCCAGTGCTAAAAGCATTATTCCACTTGATGTGAGTGTTGTTTTATGAACCAATAAATCAGACCTGTTTGCACCGGGCCACTTATTTACAGAATGGATGCTGGGGTTTTATGCAGAAATGTAACATCAATGCTCTTCCTGTGTGAAAAACGTACTAAAAATCAAAGGTTCCAAGCATTTCTAGTGAAAGTCAAACATAAAAATAAGACAATTAACATTTTTTGTTCACATTATCTCACTTTTCTGTTAGGTAACTGTTGGTACCGTTACCTCCTATCTCTGTTTAATGTGTAAGTAATAAATGACTTTGTATAATTAATGTCTAGTGAAAACATGACAGTAGTTCAAAGATTCGTAGAATGGCATTTGCAAAAACGGAAAAGATATTTGTTGTTTTAAGATGGTAGAAGTTTGCTTTAGTTTTGACCAACTAATCTGAATTTATTCTTAATGTGGACATCAGGAGCAAGTAATTTATCAACAGCTCTTTAACTGAACTATCCGTCTAACTTCTGCCATCAGACACTGACCTTCAGAGGAAACACTTGTTTGAAAAGCTAAGTGGAGGTTAGTGATGCAGGTGCTGCTGTAATGACACCCATTAGTATAAAAGTATTACAGCCACAAAGGCTCTGCTCAGCTTGACCCAGATTAGCTCGGCTCTCCAAAAGGAGAAGAAGAAAAAAAAAAACATCAGGCAGATTGTTTTTCAAGAGGTGCAAAAGGAAACTTGACCTCTGACCCCCATCTTGGCTCAACCTTTTTGAAGTCAGAGCAGGAGGATTTTGGATAATTACAGTTTCTTCTTACATAGGACAAGTTCAGACTGAGGCTGAAAAAAATGTTGAAGCGGGGAGCAGGGTGTGATGGGCAAAAACGAGTCCGGCGCAGTATGAATCCCATCATTAGAGGACTATTTCTAGGATATGTTTGAAACACTGTGTTGTAAGGAGAAGCTTTAAGAAATGAAGGCTGCAGTGGGACCCCTGCATTGTCTTTGCGGGTGAAATATTTCTGTTAGTTTACGGATATGTTGTTTCCTTTCACTGATTCCTAAAATTAATGTGTGACTGGTGACTTCTGCTGAAAGGTTGCGTTTTATGAAGGCCATTTTATACAACACAGCATGTCCAGACGCTTGCACCATCCATCAATTGAATATAAACTGCGAGAGAGAGAGAGAGTAGCTCTCTGTGCGGGGAAAAGAGACTTTGTGTATGGCATTCACGTCTAAACTACAAAACTGCCGCTTCAAGCTGTGTGCGACCTGTTAAAATGTCCTCGCAGCTGTTTGCTCAAACACTGTCATTTCAGTCCAACTGAGACACAAAAGGCCAACAGACAAATGTTGTTATAAAGCAGAACTTTTGAATGCCATAAATCACAGGTTTCTGTAACGGCAAGGAACTGTTTCTCCCCCGTCGGATGATGTTAATAAAAGCAATCTGGAGCCAAGAAAGGTGAAATATCACCAGAGAACAATAGTCTGGCTCCATTATGTGAACTGATTTCAATCAGCCAAGTACCTCAGTGAGTAAACTTGACAAGTACCATCAATTCAAAATGAAGAGCCATATTTTATTTATTTTCAACCTATCCACTACCCCCCTCAAAAAAAAACTAAACAAAAAAAACGTCTGTCAAGCAGAGCAAAACAAGCGCTTCGAGCTAAAAGAAGATTTCATGACAAATCCTGATGGCGATGCTGGCTGAAAAACAACAAACACGAAACGCAGCTTATCGTCAAATAGGCCACACAATATCTACACCGTGTTCGGTTTGCAACAGCCGAGAGGACAGGGGCGGGAGGGGGAGGGGGCATCCCATCGCACATGTTAAGTCCACTTGAATTAGGAATGCAGGATTTTTAGTTTGCTTTTATCTAAAAGGATTACCTTCAACCGCCCCTCACCACCAAGACAAAAAAAAGAAAACAAACAAAAAAACCATCTGTCTTTTTGAACATTTTTCGACAATGTCTCTACCGAACATTGCACCATGTCAACTTGATGTGACCACAAGTCCTGGAGTTTCAGCGTACCGTGAAGTTGTGAGTACCAGTGACTGCACTTCCATCCTCCCTGTAATGTGTCTCGGTGTAGTGGCTCGCAAAAAGACCCCTGAGAAGAGAAGGGAAGAGAAAGAGAACAAAAATAAGATGCTAAGAATTTAAAGGTGAAATTACCAGGAATAACATCAGTTTTTTTATTATTTATTTTTGTTCCATAAATCATTTAACTTGTAAAACAGCATTTAGAAAAATGTGAAACACGAGTAAATCCCAATTACTCTTTCCATTGGTTTTCAAAGGGCTATAATATTATTTTTTTTTTTTTTTTTTGTTGCAACAAAGTTTTTTAAGGTGCACCTAGTTAAACATGGTAATGTGGCTTCCATAATCGTTTGTGAAATCTTTCACAAAATTACTTTTGCAGCAAAAAAACCCCAAAAAATCCTTGTTAATGTGAACATGCCGAATGGATTTGTGTTTTCAGTGAGGAAGGTTTTCAGTGTTTGAGTGATAAAAGGAATATAATGAGCCCTTTACCTATGGGAAGCTAATCTAAGCATGAAGCACATCAGCACTCAGAGAAGCTCAGATACAAAACACAGTCACATTGACAATAACAATTTAAAACACTGTGACAATAAAATGACTTAAGTCTTGGATTTAATGGACTAGTGACCTGTCCAAGGTGCAAAGCCCCTCTTGCCCAGTGAGCACTGGAGATGAGCACCAGCCCACCTGTGTCCCTGCAAGGATAAGCAGGCACAAACAATGGAAGAACCAACCCAAACCTGAAGGAAAAGGACACAACGCAGTTTATGCTTCACCAAAGACACGTGGTCCAAGCACTGAGTAAACAACCAGACCACGGAGGCGACTGCAGCAGTTATTTGTCACAATAAAGTTTACCAGGTGAGAAAATGTTTTCTCGTCCATCTGTACATTCACGGATGTCTGAACGTCTTGTTAAATCAGTTATCTTCAAATGATCCTCCTGCATGTTTAGCCATAATAATTACCAAATGAAGGAGCGATTTTGACTGCTTATGGTGCACCTATGGTGAGAAATTGTTGCAAATCAGTTTTTAGTGTTTACTCCAACCTTAACTTGTGTCTTAGGGCTGTAGGGCATGCTGTTGTGAAACCAACTTATAGAGTTTGATATTGCTAAACCGAGCTAAACAAGGAATGATGATGTGTAGAAAAGTGACACTTTCAAGGTCGGACAGCTTTTTAATCCAATTATTTTGGAGAGACAGATGTTTTAACAAATAGGGCTGATATATCTGTGACCGGCTGCACAGTGGCGCAGTTGGTAGAGCTGTTGCCTTGCAGCAAGAAGGTTCTGGGTTCGATTCCCGGCCCCGGCCTTTCTGCATGGAGTTTGCATGTTCTCCCTGTGCATGGTGGGTTCCCTCCGGGTACTCCGGCTTCCTCCCACAGTCCAAAAACATGACTGTCAAGTTAATTGGTCTGTCTAAATTGCCCCTAGGTGTGAGTGCATGGTTGTTTGTCCTGTGTGTCTCTGTGTTGCCCTGCGACAGACTGGCGACCTGTCCAGGGCGTACCCCGCCTCTCGCCCGGAACGCCAGCTGGAGATAGGCACCAGCACCTCCCGACCCCATTAAGGGACAAGGGTGTAGGAAAATGGATGGATGGATGGATATCTGTGACCATCAGGTTAATAACACTCTACAGAATTTTTACATTTTTAATCACAAATTGTGCTTTAGCACTGCAGTGAACTACAAGGTTCACAACAGAGAGCTTTTCAAAGCCTCTGCAGGGTTGCGGTTTGTTACATCTCCAAGATACTGCTATCAAACAATATTTCTTTTGTGATTTCCTCCTTCTAACTGGATAAATGAATGTGTAAATCTATATAACATAAAAGAAAGTCAAATTAAAGACATTACTTAATGGTGCAACTCTTCAGCTTAATCTTAGGAGCCTTGTGCTTTTTTTTCTTTTTGCCGCACTTTTGAATTTTTGTTATGTAAATGAATTTAACCACGGTGACCTAAAAACCCGGACACAAAATGCAAAGTTGTGAACATAATGAGATGCGACCTTTAAGTGTGCTTAATTTTCATCATATTCCTTATGTGTTCTTGAGTCCTCTCTGGCCTTCAGCAAGAGTCAAATCTTCACTTTAGCAGTAATCTTGTGCATGTGCATGTCTGTGGACAAACTGTAAAGCCATGTTTATGTATTTTCTCCCTCCTCAGGGCATGAACAGATGGACACAGAGAGCCCCACCCCGAGCGTTGGCAACGGGGCTGGAGGAACACCCATAGTTTGCAGCTGCATAATCACAGTGACATCAGGCATGATGATTTCCGGATGTGTGCGTTACTGACAAAACACATAGGAAAGGTGAAAAAAAATTAAACAAGGAAAGATGGACAACCAAAACTAGACCAAAGAGGTTTCCGAGGGAAATTATGCAGTCAGTTGTAGTTTGTTGAGAGCTAAGCAGAACTCACAGACAGCAGAGGAGATGGAGAGGATTTAGAAGCTGGTATGCAGAGGGAATCACAGATATCCCTCAAAGCTGCTTCATCCAAAACAGCTTCACTGTCCAAAAAAAACAGCATCAGATGAAACTAGATTATTCCAACTAATCGCTTTTTTTAGACTTTTGGACCAGTTAATATCTTTGCTGTATATTCAAAGCTCAATTTTAAGCACCATGTTCAGAATCGGATCAATCATTTGCGAGCCAAGCATTAACACATTTAACTTGATTAAATACTTAGTGTGACCTTAATGGGCTTTATCGTCTCATTAGCAACTCCCTAAACCAAATCTGATAAACCTAACAGCCAGTAATCACTTTGATGAGCACTGTATATGTCTCATTAAAAATGCATCGATACATCGGTGCTTAGGAATAGGTTTGAAAAAGACCAACTCCTAAAAATAATCCAGTTGAAAATAGGAGATAAATAGAGCTTTGACAACAATTACTCATAGATATTTAACCTATAAAAAAAGGGAAAATCAGAAACCTCTATTAGTAGTAAAGACGGGATTTGTGTCACTTTGGTTAATTCCAAGCAAATGCTCATGTTGGGAAAGCCAGCTTAGGGCAGCATGGTCCGTCGTGACAGACTACCAGTCGTAGAGGCATGGCGGGATTTACACGATGGAATCTCCCTGTAATCAACCCCTTGGCAAGGGTACACAGAGTTTATTGGGGCCACAGATGTCTACGGTGGGTTTGTAAAGAGTTTCCTCTGGCCTCTCTTCTTGTTCTCCAGCTCTGCGGTGTGGAACTGTGTTTTATGTCGCTAGGGATCAGATGTTTATGGTTTCCATTTGCTCTAATGTTGCCCCTATCCAACACTTCTTGTAGACATTATTAAATCGGGAGTTGCTGGACCAGTGAAAACCTTTTAAATGGGACATGGTTTTCGTTGCAGTTCAGCATGTGTTGGAAAAAGAGGAAATAAGCAAAAGTAACAAATCCAGAGTCATCCACACTTTAAATCAGTAATGCTTTCTTTAAGACGCTTTAAGAAACACTCTCTCAATTTCTGATTGGTGTAAAGGTAAACTACCTGCCTGCATATTCGTCTTTGTCAGGATAAATGCAACCAATCAATTCTAATTTAGTCTGAAGACACATTATGAATAAAGGCCTGAAAATAACCCAATTTCTCAGCAGAAAACTTGCATCATTTTAATTTACTTTGAACTCTTTTTTTTTTTTACAAGAGACGGGAGATGGAATTTATGAATAACATTGAAATCCTCACGGCTTGATGGATTTGCAAAGCTTTTGCTTCTTGATATTTGTGTCAGCATCACTCTATTTTATTATTGTATGAGCTATATAGTAACTTAATCTCAGTTATAGAAAGTTGTACTGCAAAATATTGTCATACTCTAGCCATGGCACATTTTGTGGAAATCTTTTCGAGTAAATTACTCTTTTACTCTGTAGCAATGCTCACACTGAACATATTTGAAAATCCAATATTTTTAGTACACAAAAAACAAAAAAATGCTATTTAATTTTCTTTTTTTTAATAAAATGATGGATGGATATCTGTAATTCTGTTGTCAAAACTTTGTGCAACAGCAGGCTGCCAACAGGACAGAACGTATTCTTCTTCAATAAGATTTCACAAGGTTAGAGCAAACAGAGAGGGATGTTTGACCATTCAATTTTGCATAATCTCTCCATCCTCCTCTGTCTTTAGCCACCCACAGGTTTTTAATAGGATTTTAGTGTGGAGACAGCAGTGAGTCATAGAAGAAGAAGGTTGACTTAGTTTCTGGAAAAAATTGCTTCATTGCTCATTCATTGTGTTTGGGATTTAGTCGTTATCCTGCTGAATGACCAAATGACGCATTTTTAATTAAAAGTGGAGTTTATGACTGTTTTTGTTTAAAACTCACCATTTAGATCTGGTATTACAAAGAGTTCACAAAGCAGTGTGGGAAGCAGGCCATGTCAACAAACTTTCTTTGATTATATCTGTTATGGTAGTTGTTTGTTTTTTTTTTGTTAGTTTTTTTCAGACATACGTGTAGAAAAGCTGCCTGGTCTGTGGTTAATCTAGTGCAAGGGTCCTCAAGTCCGGGGCCCGCAGGCAACGTTTAGATGTGTAGCTGACCCAAAACACCTAAATCAAATGACTGAATCACCTAAGTACAGTCAAGTTTTCCTAATGGCATAATTATTTGACTCGGGTGTGAAGAATACGGTGGCCGTGAGGTGCAAAGCAATTACAAATTACAAAATCACTACAACATTAACGAAAACACTACAACATTAACGAAAACACTACAACATTAACGAATCACTACAACATTAACGAAAACACTACAACATTAACGAAAACACTACAACATTAACGAAAACACAACAACATTTACAAAACGGAAAAGGTAGGTCTCAGTGGAGACCTAAGAAATCGCTGATTGGACTACACCTCGTTAGAAAACGGAAAAGGTAGGTCCCAGTGGGGACCTAAGAAATCGCTGATTGGACTACAGCTCGGTTTACTTTTGGTTTACCGGAAGTTATTCTGGCACGCTCAGTTTGAGTGAGCATAGACATAATATAAGAGTAGACCCCGCATTGGCTGCTCCGGCGCAGGAAATACGGTGGCCATCTTAGAGCGATAGTCCCTCCTACTTTGCCAATCAAAACAACAGGGATATTATTGTTCAGATCGATGGATTATTGATGTCAGGCTCCACAAACAACATTTCACAACAAAGATAGACATATATATACCTGTAGGAGCTATTCTTCCCATTGTTTTGTTAAATCTTAGAATTTAAATTGTTTAGTTTATTCTTAGCATTTGTTTGATTTTCTAATTGATTTATCATTAGAATTTTTATTTTAATTTTTGTTTAGAATAAGTTTTTTGTTTAGTAATTCACTTAATTAGTTAATTAATTTCAGATTGGAATGTGGGTATTTCACGGTATAAGTAGGTGGGTCTTAAGTAGCTTATTATGCATGTGGTGGTCACAAGGTTTTTTTACCAGCTAATCAGTCACATCGGTTTTCATTTTGTCAGTCAGTGAACAGGTACAGGAGTGGGAGCAGAAGCCTGTAACCTTTTGCCTGATCTGCAAATAAAACCAAAGAACCATATTTAGACTTTTGATTTCTTTTTGCTGCATAAACAAGAATCCATGTGCATCAGGTGACTATTTGAGTTTGATTCACCTTTTGTTTTGATCACCTTTGAGTTTTGAGTTTTTTGGTTTTTGAATTTAAGTTTTTTGGACAAATGGTCACTACATAATACATATTTATGTAACTATACAAACACAAATAAATAATGATTAATTAATAATGGCACAAATAAATAATGATTAATACTGAATAATATATATTAAATGCATGTTTATATGTATGTATATATACATATATTTTTTAATGAAATTTGTGCAAATTAATTTGTATGTAAGTGTAATTCTATAAAACAAATTAGATGTTAACTGACAGTTGTGGAGTGAAATATTTGTCTTGATCTTTGTTTACAATCTAAGATTTATTTTATATAGGCTATATATATATACATACATACATACATACATATTAACATGCACCCAATATATATTATTCAGTATTAATCATTATTTATTTGTGATTGTATAGTTGTATAACTATGTATTATTATAATAAATTATACACACAGCCGTTCACCATAAATTATTCACGGCTGTGTGCTTTGTAATATGCTCATCATACATCGATATCAGAATATTCCATTCCTATTCTATTGTTATAGCTACTAATCATATTTAAAAATGCTGAACTATGTATTAAAAACATACTTAAATAATACAATTATTTATAAATGTAGCTTTGATAGATGTCTGAATATAGTTTCCAGTGACAAAAAAGTGTGTTATGATCGATTAAATGCGCTGATATGTTATTTTGCCCGCTAAACACATAAGGCTAAGTGGAGTGGTCTACCGCTTCAAGATGGCCGCCCTAAATCTAGTCAGCGACAATAGGGGAGAGCGGTGCATGAGGCGTCTATCCTTATATTATGTCTATGTGTGGATCACCAAGTACATTCATGTTTTAAAAAAACACGTAAAGCCAGAATAACTTCCGGTTCAAAAGTAAACCGAGCTGTAGTCCAATCAGCGATTTCTTAGGTCTCCACTGAGACCTACCTTTTCCGTTTTGTAAATGTTGTTGTGTTTTCGTTAATGTTGTAGTGTTTTCGTTAATGTTGTAGTGATTCGTTAATGTTGTAGTGTTTTCGTTAATGTTGTAGTGATTTTGTAATTTGTAATTGCTTTGCGTTAATGTTGTAGTGTTTTCGTTAATGTTGTAGTGATTTTGTAATTTGTAATTGCTTTGCACCTCACGGCCACCGTAGAAGAACTCACACGGTGTTTTTGCCAACTGAATCAATGCATTCAAATTAAATGCTGGATTTTTCCAGAGAGTGACATAATGCTTCTTTAAATTAAAGGCACATTTCTTGAAGTTGATTTTCATATCTTTACCAACGGACCAATTAAATTGCATTCTCATTTCAACACAGGAAGTCCTACCTTTATTACTGTAGCTTCTCTTCAATAGCTACATCAAATTTTCCGAATTGACACAAGGAAGCGAATGTTAGTCCACATTTCTCATTAAGCGATTCACCTGATCAAGGTTAAGCTCTAACTTCAATTTGAAGCCTTCAAAGAACTGTTTACACATGCAGAGCAGGGTCACCAGATCAGGGTTAATTTTATATTCTCTACGTTTATTTTGGTTTTGCATCATGATGGCAGTCCTTTGAGGGGTTTTTTATAATGTAGAATATTCATCTTTCAATTTCTTTTTTTCAAAAAGATCACTCATTGGTGTTGTTTTTCAAAGCAAAGTGAAAACCCAGGTAAGTTGTTCCTCTTTTTGCCAGAGACTCGCCACAAGATGGAACAGCACAGCCTTCGACATTCTTTTAAAGTAATGGATGAAATGCTTTTCATTTGGTAAAAGAGCTGAAGATAAAAAAAAGAAAGAAAATCAGCATTTATCAAGAAGCTCTATAAAATATTCAGAATTTTTACCTACTGGCAATTAACAACGTTTTGGATAATAACATCTATATTGACTAACGGTTATGGTTTAATGTAAAAGCTCCTGTTTTTCAACACCATATAGACTTTTCATGCTTTGCTTCCATGTTTTCAAGGGCTGTCCGCTTCATTCCTGAAAAAAATTAATGAAGACACATTTTACTCGATCGATGCAAACAAAAAAGATCTCTGTCAAGGTGAGAGCATGCGATCCCTCTTTTGCCAACAGTCGTCCTCTCTTTGGACACAAGTGGTTTGGAGAGATAGTGAGACGTTTTTCCTTACATCCAAATATCTTAAAACCTTTAAAAAAATCGGCAGCTCATCTGGATTTCATATGAAGTTCTTCATTATTTCTCTGATTAATGCTCTATTTCCTAGGCCGGTGTGCTTGGGTGAACAGCCATCTCTTAGTAGGTTTGCAAACTCTTGGCAGTTTTAGATGATGGATTGAACAGTTTTCTGTGAAATGGAAGCTTAGAAGGTTGATTGATTGATTGATTGATTGGATGCAAATCCATGCCACACTTAATTTTTTAACACGATATATCACATTCCCCCCATTAGATAAATATGTCCTACTTTGTTGTGGTCTATCATATAAAATCCCTGATAAAATACAATGAGGTTTACAGTTGCACTGTGATAAATGTTTATAATACACTCATGATATTAGCACTTTTGCAAAGGCACTGAAACTAAGCACTTTGGTTCATAAACAAATTATAAAATCTGCAGGTGAGTCATTTCTCATGCATAAAGAAGTTATGCATGAGAATTATTTATATAATAGTTTCTATTTATCAATAGGACTCATTGCCTCTGAATGTGCACATTGTTCATTAAGCATGGTCTCGCGTCTAATTAACAATGCACCATTAGTGGCCCAGGTTAATTGTGATAAATGGCAGGCTCATTAGGAGCTTCCTTTGGGAGGCAGCAAATGCAGTTATTTGCTTAAAAATAATCTCCCATCTCTTTAGTTCCACACCTCACAAATCGCTCCTCAGAACTCATTTACCTTGTCTGGAAATGTATTTACCACATAAACTATTGATTGTTTTGCAAAAAAAATAAAAAATAAAATAAATATAGTGGCTAGTAAACAGATGATACTTATGTTGTCTGTTTATACATTTAAATGTATTTGGAGGCAGATGCATCATCCACAATGTAATGAAATTCACAATGTAACTTAAATGGCTGTTGCAAAACCGCTTTCCTAGCTATTAATACTAGTAAAGCTAGAGTTCACACTATTCAGCATCAGGATAGCAGAAAAAAAAGCTCATTAAAGCCGAGCAGAGTGAGTCCTCCTTCCCATCTCTTTTGCATAAAACAAACTGACAGATCTGACTTGCTGCCATATCCAAAATTATGGCAGCAAGAACTGAACAAAACACATGCTTTTATGAGTCCAATTTGAAGAACACATCGAATCTTGTAGACACTGATTCGCTACAACAGCATAATCGCTGAAGCTTGCTTGCTCAAACCCATTAGTGTGCCTCTCATCATCTCTCCCTCTCTCTCTCTCTTCCTCCAGCATTCAGACTGTACAATGTTCAGTGCACATATAAGGTGCAGAGGCATATTTACATATCTGTGGAGCTGCACCCCATGTAATAATTCACCATTACATGAATCTCTTTCAGCATGAAACCATTTGAGAGGAATGTGACTCCTCTCTGCTTCCTTTGAAGACTGTTAACTTCAGCGATTTCATTTAAGCTCCTCTATCCCCCCACAAGCCTAACCCAGAGCCTTCCTGTATGGCTGCTGCTACTGATGTTAGCATATGTCATTTTAAAATAAGTCTTCCCTAGTACAAGGGAGTGAGATCAAGAGGAGAGGAGTATCTGAAGAGGTGTGGCTGAAAAAGTCTAATTCTATTTCCGCATACAGCTGCACTCCAAATTGATTTACATACAGCTCAGTGTCCTCTCAGCTTATCCTCAACTGTGGTGGGTGCACCAGGGTGGGTAAAGCCAGCCAAACCACAGCAAAGTGAAAAGAGACAGGGATGAAGACCAAAGGAGCAGAGAAACTGAGACAGAAAAAGAAAACTAAAAATGTAAAGGCATAGACATGTGGTAGTGCTCTACTGCTTGAGTCAATGTTCAACCTTTTCTGCTTCTTTAATTATATGTAAGCAAGAGGAAAATCAGATTCTAGGATGTAAGACTTCCAATTCGCTTTGCTCATACAAATAGAAAAAAAAATCCAACATTGCTTTTGTGAGACTGTTGAGGTTTGGGAAATCTGGATGCAGTTCTTGGAATAAATACAGCGTAATCCTTCCTTCTCTACCCCCACCTTCACACAGAACCGCACTACATACTGTAAATGCTCAACACCCATATCCACCAGCGGAAAAAGAGGACCTTTAATGTTTTGGCTTATTTGTTTGTGTGCATCACACTGATGTGCATGCGTGTGTGTTATGTACTTGGAACAACAGGAGTTGCTAAGCAAGTTGCTAAGTTGCAGCAAAATGCAAGAAAACTTGCCTGGGGTGTAACTGACCTGTTTTCATCCTAACAGGAACCTTCAAGTCATGCCACCCTGGGCAGAGAGTCATACTGCTTATAATCAAAAACACTGCCACTGCAGCGATCAATGCAAATCCGTCAAATATATGTTAATTTCTGTAAAAAGCGTCAACCAAATTAGCTGACCAGCTGACTGACCAAACAAGCGTCCTGGCTGCTACCAGCAAGGCTGAAAAGTCACATTAATGAGAGCAGAAGAAAACTCATTAGAAACCCTCCAGCAGGCAGCAGATGAATATCAAACAAGCAAGCTGCTGAGGGAAGCTTATTTAAATACTAACCAAAGCAAAGTTACTGTAGCCCCATAATGAGTTGGGATCTCTTATTGCTAAGCTGAAAGTCACTGAGAAAGTATGTCATTCAGTTTTAAATCCTTCAGCAGCAACTTCACAAAGGTCCAGATTATGATGCTTGTCCTGAAATAACACTTTATACCAGGAAAATCAAAAAAAGATTAAACCCAGAGAAATGTCTATTAAATTTGCTTCCAGATATATAATAAAATAGAAGTGCACTGCGGATATTAATGTGCCAGTGACTCTGTTTCAGCCTGATTATGTTAAATTCAGATGATCAGCAGCGGAGCTCTAACTTGACCTCATTCTACTGATGCTCATAGGCAAATAAAAACTTCCCTTTTTTAGTCCCCAGGAAGGAACAAGCCTGTTCACAAACTTTAGTTTGTCTGTGTGTACAGGCTCAGACTTGTGACCTTCATACGTGTTGCTTTGCTATCACACACAAATCAATTAGTGATCACGTTGACACGGAAATCCACACAGGGAGAAAAGAGGTCCTCTTCTCTAAAGAAACAGAGATGAGTGATAAGTCATGGCACCATGAATACAAGTGACATCTGTCCAAAAATAACAACATCCCAAAGAACAAAACTGTATTTGATAATAAACTGCAGAGACATTTGCTGCATCACTGAGCATACAATGTCTTTAAATGCTTGACTTGTTGCCGCAGAAAATGAAACTCTAGGTGGTTGTCAGTTTTGACCGGTGGAGGCTCAATATTGAATGGAGAGGTATGACAATGAAATCAAGGTTGAAGTGGCTTTATTTCTGTACTGCAGGCCATGTGCACACCAACACCATTACATGCTGAAGGGCAACTTTCTGCTTTTTATACCCCTGAGTGGTTTACAGGAAGAAATAATGAAACAGGGGATACCAGAAATCAAGAGAGAAGCAATCATTTACACAAAGCAAACACCAAAGACAATAGATAGTACTAGGGCTGGTCAATAAATCAACAGCAATATATATCACAATATCAATACATTTAATAGAATATTCAATATGGAATATTTACTGAACTCCGATCTAGAACCGCAAAGCATTCTGGGAGATGCAGGCAGAGGAAAGCTGCTCAACCTTTCACAGTGAGCAAAGCAAGGTCAGCCAACTCACTCTCTTACTCTTTGGTTACCTAGCAACAACTGCTGAGTAACTTGCACCTCCACGGTTACAGGTTTGGTCGCTGTGCCTCACAGTTGCTTAAAAACAAAAATAAACAATGACACGAAGCAATAATCAATAATTATCAATACTGAAAATTGATACTGACTAATACGAAAGAGTTAATGTTGTGATAAGTTTTTCAGTCCAACCCTATATGGTCAAAATAAATATTTATATAAGTCAAAGATCAGTGAAAATAATAAATCAAATGTAGCATAACTCTTCCAAGCATTATCCCTCCTAATCTAAGCTTTTAAGCAGCCCATGTAGAACATGTCTCCATTTTCCTGCCCTGCCCTGATGAGGACATGGACCAGGAAGAAGAGATTGCCTGTTCTACTAAAGACTTGATTTGTTAAACTCATAAGTTAAGCCAACAAAAATATAAAAAATAAAAACAAATTTTTACTACATTATCTTTATACAGAAAGGATGTTCCTCCATTTCTCAAAAATGCCTCTCCAAATATCAAATAATGAACTGAAATAAATATTTTGTCTGTAACTCAATATCTATTTCAGGAATAACTCCTGTTTTCCGTTGCCGTTTTTGAGGTACTAAAAGCAGTAGACACTGTGACTAACACAAAATGACAGCATCCCTGTTAAAGGAGATGCTGGGAGGAAACTGATCTACCGTTGCTATTCATGCTGGACGTCAGCTACTAACTGCTCACTTTAAAGTCAGAATTAAGGCAAACATTTTAATCAGTCTCGAAAGCATGAAACACAAACTCCACTGAATGCTAAAATCATTTACAGAATGTCTCATCTAAGATCTTCAATGCCATTTTCTAATACATTTAATTGTCAGGATTAACTACAACCTTCAGCATGAATACCAAAATAATAAATGACAATGAAAACAAGTATACCATGACACAATGAATTTTAGTAAAGCAGTTACAGTAGAACAATAAAATCATACACATATTTATAATTACAAAATTTCATGCATATATTCAAGTTATTATTGTCATCCAGGGGCATATGTATATGCAATACATGCTGCTTTTGTTCTAGAACTGAATGGAAATATTGCCAAAAAGACAAATTTGTCTTTAATGTAAGCTAGGAAAAAGTGTAGCAGCTCCTTCCAGCCAAAGAGATTTATTGTGCCTTATCTGCAAACCAAAACATTTTGACTATTCTTATCTGTAAATGTAAATAGTTGTAAACTGCAGCTCAGAATAGAACAGTTTTTCATCCAGTAATGAAGTCTTGGTGGTCAGTTAGACATCTGCATTTAATTTCATTGTGTCCTCCCCCACTGGTATAAAGTCTGCCCATAAAAAGAAACCATCCACTGGTTTCCCCCCTCTTATTGTGGTAAAAGTCATTTTGTTCATGTTTCCAGGTGTGTCTATATCGGCAGTACTTTTATTTTATTCTTTTTTACAAGCACAGCCTTTTGCTGTTATAAACTGCTTAAAAGTCTTAAAGCTTGACAGCAAAACTGTTGATAAAAGGTGGAGTTACAGAAAACAAATAAAAATGCCACTAAAACACTGAACTTTTAATGCTTTAAATAAAAGGAAACTCCAGACTGAGGGTGAAGCGCTGCAGTTTGTGCGCTAGTGACATCACTCTTACTGATTTCCTCTGTCCTAAACACACAACAGCAACAACCACCACTGCACAGAGACGCAGTAGACTTGTAAAAAATGAGACGTTTCTAAGCTGCTGGCTGGAAGATTTACCATTTTCAAATGATTCCCACTCTGAATATACTTTTCCTTAAAAATGTAAAAAAAGAAAAAAAAAGAAGTGATGTCATATTTCCCAGCTCTTTTCAAAAGCGAATGTTTTGTCAGAGCAGTAAGAGAGAAATGGCCTCATTTAAATACAGCGCCAGCAAAGAGACACACAAATTCTGGTTTACCTTCTCGCTGCATATGTCTACAGTATCAATGCTGACTCAACCTGCTCATCTAATGTAAAGTTAGCCCCTGGCAATTGTGTCCTGTACACACAGCGCACCACCAAGGCTGTCGTATTTACAGCTCAGAGCTTACGCAGCTAAATGCTACGCTCCTGGTAATATAAAACATGCAGCCGTTGATGGGCTGCATGAATTTTTGTCAGTCAAACAACTAGGCTCGGTATTTTGTTGCGGCGCAACGTGATGGTGGGAGTAACTCAATAATCTTGGAGGCAACATCAGCAACGTGAACAGGCGGTGAACCATGAAATCTTAATATTGTAAGCTATTAGTGTAATACTCACTCGATGGGTGTTTGATCATTGTTGTCACTGATGCAAACACCATTTTGGCTCATGCGTGAAAGTCAACCTTAACAATCCCTTGGTGGAAGGTTGGAAAGAAAGAAAACCAAACATTTGCAGGTTCATCTATTTGTTTTAGTACATCTAGAATATCTAGGATGTTATCTATTATTCTGCAAAGCCACAGGTGAAAACTTAAATGTATTTTATTTGGGTTTTAATGTAATAGATCAAAAAGAAGGAAATTGCTGTGCATAGTTGTGAAGTGGAAGGCCATTCATGCATACATTTTTTACAAGACAGTCAAAGTGTTGGGCGTATGACATATTCGGTCCACTAATTGTGAAGGTGGATCTTAAAATATTAGAACACCATAAAAGAATGTAATATTTTTTGTCACTAATTTCAGAAAGTGAAACCCATACATATATAAATTAATATGGCATTAAATATTTCAAGCCATTATTTTTTTGTAATTTTGATAATTCTGGGTCACAGATGTAGAATTGCTTTCTTTGAACATTCCCACTCTTTCATAAAGGCCAGATTTGTGGAGTCTACAACTTAGCCTTTCTGACAACACATTTCCCCACCTGAACTCAACAAGTGATAGTATGCACATCCTGACCGTTTCGCTCTTGATCAAACAGCTTATTTTGACTGACATGTTTTGGTAGGCCTTCAGTTGGGCCATGCTGTTTCCATTTTAGTGAGATGCTCAAAATATGGGATATGGTTTTGTAACATAACCCTGTACACATAACATTTAAACATTTCCCTTTTGCTTAACAATTATTGTCTTCCTTGTGCTAATCTGTCGCATGTTTGTGGGTACAACTTGAGAAAAACATGAAGAAGTTCCAAAAGTATACGTAGGGATATGTCAAAGATGGAACTCTTTAGCTTAAAATAAGACAGAAGAATATGTGTATTGTTCCCTGGCCTTCTCCTTCAAATACAATAATGTTCAATGAATTGTTGAATATGACACAACTTGTCAAAGCTGAAGAAACACAGCGATGTTATACCCCCTAGCTGGACATCTTCATTTTACTGTTTGTTAGCAACAAGCAAGTTCCCTGCTCCATTTCTTTTCTTTTTTTAATTAAAATTGAAGTAGTGGCAAATTATCAGCTACGAACTAATCTACTGCAAAGACATACAACAATATTTCAGAAAAGAAGTGATATTTAAGCCTAATTAAGATAAGGTAGCTGGGAGACTGACTTTTATTTGCTGCAAGTTGGAACCATCTGTTGCATTATTTAATCTGGAGTTTTATTCAAGCTTTTTAAAAATAGCAAACAATGACGCCCACATATTACAGGGAAGCGTTTAAAAACACCACATTTTCCACATTTTGTGCAATTACTCTGTAAAATAATTTAAGAAAAGTGTCAACTTACCAACCATAAGGCTCATGATGCAATATTACACATGCAAAATGACTCAAATAGTGCCTGAAAATTGCACCAAAAAAACTTTTGTAACTGATTTTTTTAAATAGTTCTTCTGTGGCAGCACAAAAGTAAAATGTTTATTTATTACCATCCATAATAAGCTACAAAGCGGAACTAATGAGGGACTTGGAATCTTCGAGGGAGGTGGTCTATTATTATTCATTGAAAAAGAGTAAACAAATGCATAAATGTTAATGTCAGAGGGTTTCTATCGGTCCAATTAATCTATGGAGGCTCCCTTGGGCAGGTTCATTGTTCACCCATAGTGTTTGTCTGCAGGGGAAATATGCAATTAGAAGCCAAGCAGAAAAGACATTAAAGATGTCTTTCATTTTTCTTCCTGTCATGTTTATTTTTGTCCCAATCCATTACTGTTGTTGTCTTTTTTTTCTTTACAACTAGTAATATATTTAGACTTTTTTATAAATAGTACACACAGACATTTTCTAAAACCTGTCCAGAAAGAAAAGTTTTATATCGTAGAAAAAGACATTCGCTCTGATTCAACACACAAATGAACCTACAGTTTTCCAGCTGACCACACGGAGCCCACCTCCATTCTTCTTTAATAAATTGCTTCAGATCATTAAGCACTCTCTTTACACTTTCACGGATACTGCGCTGATTCCCCAATAAGATAATAGCACACAATCTGTCATTCTCCAGCCCATTACCCTGCAAACATGGTGGAGACGAAGCCTTCACTTGGCACTGATGTATCCGTTTAACATTGGGATAAGGGTGAGGAATCTGTCACCACTGTTGATGTAGTGTAACTTAAGTCATGGCAGTAGAACACAGAGTTGGAGATATTAATTAGTGGATAGGCCACAGGTGGGAATATAAAGTGCTTTTGACTAAATAAGAACTTTACTTTTGAGTTTAATATGCGAGAGTCTGGAGGAAGTAACTATCTGGACTATATTTATAATCCCAAATTTCCAGAGCCTTCTACATTTTCATTCATCTTCTAGAGGTCCTTTGCATCAAACTACTTTTAAAACAACAGAGTCAGATTAGGAGTATGCCGGCTTTATTTTGACAATGACATTCAGTGAAACTATTATTTATGTTCTCTCCCATACCAGTATTTTGAGTTGTTGTGAGACTTTCAAATATACTGCCAAAGTAAGTCTTTTTAAGTTAAATATTGTATCAGGTTAATATGCTGTATAATATATTAAATTGAGCAGAATAGCCACTGCAATATCAATTGCTGTTGTGTTGATGGGCTATATTTCATATTCATTCATCAACCAGAAGATCATTTATTTAAATAATTCATGTAAAAAGAGGAACTCATATTAATTATTCAGTACATAGAATTATTTTTCAAGTAGTTATTTCTAATAATTTGAAGATTATGCCTCAAAGATAACTTAAAGCACAAATACAATTTCTCAGACAATTTAAATTTTCTAAAAAAGACCTAGAATTTTTTCTTTTTTCTGTGTTTCCATCACCAGCTGGATTCTCAATGGGCAGGCAAGATTAAACTTAAACGCCTAGCGCACTAGTATGTCTGATGCTAGTCTCAAGCACTGATGTTTCTTCTGGCACTAAACCAATGAACTGTATTGTGTGATGCCAGTAGCTCCAACCTGACCATACCATGCCATTGTAATATGGACATATATCTAAAGGGGGGGACAGAGATGCTGTGGTACGGATCAGATGCATGGGCCACTTTTACCATGGAAACAAACAAAGCAAAGTACCAAACTGCACCGGCCCATGCCGCACTGCTCACTGCTCAAACGAGGCATATGGCATTTGTACTCAAGAGGCTGCTTTGTTGAGTTACTGCTGTGTGTCATCATCTAAGTGATTGACCTGTGGTTCGAAAGGAAGGCCAGGTTCCTTCAGTCCTGACAAAAATATGGTCAACGACATTTGTGCTACTTTCTTTTTCAACCACACTTTTCCCTTCCCTTAACGTTCCACGAATATGCGACCTACTAAAGCAAAACCAGGAACAAGTTGCTCAAGAGGAAAAACAGGAATAACATAAAACCTGCAAATTTCTGAGGAAGTGCAGATGTTTCTTTTTCTTTTTCTTGCTAAATATACCAGTTGAAGTCAGGGAGAAACCTTCCCACGAGTCGATCTGCAGCGTTACTGATAATGTCAGTCTAAAATAATGCAGATGCAGAAATCTCAATGCTCTCTCTAATCTGTCTCCATTGACAGATCTCATTGAAACTTAACCCAGATAAACACCAGTGAGACTTTCAAAGAAACTTTCCGGGCACAGGTGGAAAAGTTTTTTATTTCTCGACGACCGGCTCTGTGCTCCGATACCAATGGCGGGTTATGAATCACGCACAAGGGCAGCCCTCGTTTGGAATTTCTCATTAAAACTTTTACAACGCGGTTTTACTGCTAAAGACTGTGTGAGGCTGAGCATGAAAAATGATTATCTAACACTTCTTCAGGCCCATTCCTTGGCAGGAGACTGTATATTAACAGCTGCATCTTTTCATAGATAAATGAATTTGGAGAAGGGCCGGTAGTAATGCACAGATCACATATGTATTTTATTATTCATAAAAAGGATTATGCAGAGCCACAATCACACTCTGCAGAACAAGGCCTCCCTGCAGATGACAATAAATGACGCCAACTAGGATCTACAGGTATTCTGAATCATTTAAAAACTCCCCACACATGTAAGATACTTTTTACTCACCTATAACAACACAGTAGTTCATTTCACTGACCCCATGCTGAGCACATCAAATAACTTGATGCTAAAAAGCTTTAGCCTTTTAAAGGGAATTTGTGATCAAGGCGGTAAATTAATTCATTTAGTAACTACCAGCCAAAGGCTCCTAAGAGTCATACAAACCTGCACTCCTGAAAGGGGGTGTGGGGGCAATGTCTGTAAAGTATATATCAGGTTAAAAGCCGGTGGAAAATGTTCCGACCTGGAATGAATGAGAAATGAACAAATGTGTACAGAGAAAAAACAACAACAACAAAAATCCTTAAGTGCAATCTGACCATAGTGGATAAGTGCTGTGGTAAATTATGGCAATTATTTGTACAGCTGTAGACTAAAAACAGAAGAGAAATATAATTGAAGGCATCTTGATGGATGCCATCAGTGCATCAGTGTGTTGATGCATTTTCTTGAAAAAAAATTCTCTAGTATAATAAAATATCCAAATAAGCATGATGGCTTAAGCTACTTAAGCCCACATAAAGCACCAATCAAATTTATTGATAGGCTTGGTAAAAATGTGTAAAAAGCCTTTAAAAAAATGAATAATTTATTGAAGTGAAATAATCTCAAACTAAAAAATCCCAATCACAGTTAGGAAACAAAAACAAATGGAGGAGGATCTATAATGCTGTCAGCCAGTTAATCTCACAAAAACCCTGGGAAATGGGTTAAGATGTGTAACAAGCTCTTTAAAACACTTATACATTTTGATTCAAAAATCCACTTGAAAACAAAATATTGGTCATTATTTGTCCACCTGGTAAATTAAAGGTCGCAAACGTACAGTGGCACAAATTTGGGGTGTTTGCTTAATTTAACAAGGAAAATTGAAAGAAGTTTGCTTGAGACTAAGATTTGATATTCTGCAACAAATACTCCCAGCGGGTTTGGTGTAAAACATTGGATTTGTGGAAAAGCAAATCATGCCCTCTCTTCTAGCCCAAGCCCTTTACTCTGGGCTTGTGTGTAAATGTGTGTGTGTGTGTGTGTGCGTGCGTGGGTGTGTGTGTATTTCAAAGCTCCAGCTAAATCAGTGCTGATTGAAAATGGAGGCAGCTGGCCAGGTTCTCCATAGAAGACTTTAACATCAACCACTTCCTGGGAGAGTCTCTCTCCCTCCTTTCCTGCAAGCAGTTAGGTTTTTGTTTGATTTTTGATTAATAAACCAAATTTTAAGTTATTAGAATTACGTTTGTTTATTTTGGTCTTTGAGCCAGAGCATGACAAACTGGGTGCTTGTCTGGAATCTGGGTGAGGATGATGGTTGGTAGAATAACCTGGAGCAGACATTATGATCTATGGAGAAATGGTGAGGAAAATAGCACCACATTTCTCAAATTCCTCCCAGAGTTTCTTTTAAAAACAATGCTCTGTTTGCCTACTGGCAAACAGGTAGCAGTAATAACAAAGGTGCTAATAAGTGTGGAACCATTGATTTAGTCAAAAACAGCTATTCCCTGCCGTACGTTTTATTTTCTGCTGATAAATTATCAAAGGTCGGTTTGTTCCTGCATCTTTCCCTTTCCAAACACGCAGCTACAATAAAAGATTAACATATTTCAAGATATTTTCCATATCTTTACCAGGGGTTTCAATCAAGATCGTTGTCTGATTTTTATAGAACATTCTTAGCCAACAACTTGGTGAAAAACTAATAATCCCTCTCCCGGGCAAAAAAAAAAAAAAAATCAATGTCACATTTAGGGAATTACGGATATAAACAGAAAAAAGAGAGCAAATGGAACCAAGATGGGTGAGATCTATCCTAAGAGATACCTTGAAGTAATTTGGCACTGATCCCTCTGATCAGGAAACCTCAGACTCTAATCTCTCTTCTAACAACACCTGAGACTATTTTCTCTCTCCCTTGACGTCCTTCAAGGTTGGACAATATTCCCCAAGGACGCTGCATTTTCCTCAAAACCCTTCAGCCAACTAATTAAAGGTGCCAGAAAGCAGACAGTGATTACTGCGTGCTCTCAGCTTAATAAGAACTACAACTACAATGTCATCCTGGAAAGAGAGGAGAAATTCACCATGGATGAATATTTGAAGAGATAAAATGTGTGCTCCTGGATTGAAGTCTGAAATATTCTTGCTTCAGATAAAAAGAAAATGGAAATAAGAGTGAATATTTCTGCAGAGTTTAGAGCTTCAACACTCAGTAAACCAGTGGGGCAAACAGCACTGGACACAGTGAGCCCATGTAAAATAAATAACTGCTTTTTTAGCTAATAGTGCTATTGTTATTGGGAGTAAAATGAAACTTTTGCTAAAAATAATGCACAGAATGTCAAAGAAGTGACATGTGCACCCATTTACTGTCTGTATGTTTTCAGCACAGCTTCTTGACACATCAGAAAACACTGAAGATGCACGGAGAAACTGATTTTTTGTGAGGCAGAGCCTGACTGGTGATCAGTCAGATGGAAACTGACTGAAAAAGAAAATGCATCTTATTAGTGAATATAACATACAAAGCACTACTGGGTACCGCTACTGCCAGGTAGCACCGACAGCTATCCTCTTCAATAAATTAATTTAACTTCCTCACTGAAACACGCTCAAAATTAGAGGGTCAATCTGTACATCGATACCAAGCCCATTACTAATGCTGTGCCCAATCAATAGCAATAGGGAGAAAATGACACAATCCGAAAACTCTTAGAAGCTTGGAAGATGTGGTGCACCATTTAAACTCTTCCTCCTGTTGTCTCGACTGCTCACCCACATTTTTCTTCAAGAAAGTTTTGCTTGTCGTAGCGTCTCATCTGATTCAAATGGTGAACTTGTACGTCATTAGGTGTTTTTTCCTCAACCTCAAAGAGCAGCAGCATTTATCAAACCATTGCTGAAGAAGAATCAGGATAAGTCAGGGTTACAGGTCAACCTCCAACCTTTAATTCATTAGCAAATATGCTGAGAAGCATATATAAAAAAAAGACCAATTACTTTGACGTTTTTCAGTCCAAATTTCAGTGCTTACCACAGTATTGAAACTGATCTCGTCACAGTGTTTAATAAAATGAGTCAAATCACCTGTTGGTGGCTGAAATGCCATTCTTATATTGTATAGGTAGCTGTCATGCATTCAGTTTTCCAAAATGTAACTGTAACTTGACACACAGATGTACACTAAGGCCTTGCCAAATTAAAATAAATAAATATATTAAATGTATATATATATATATATATATATATATATATATATATATATATATATATATATATATATATATATATATATATATATATATATATATATATATATTTGGCATATGTAATGAGACACAGTCCAGTATGATCCGACTCTCCCTTGGACACCAGATATTTAGTCTAACAGTGCATGAACCGATTGTGACAGCCATAAGAAAAGGTATTGGCATCTGGAGAAAATCCATACAGAGACTTGGCACAGAAGTCCAAGTACACATGGGTTGGCATCAAACAGAGGTCCAATGTTTCTCTCGCTCCCTCATCTGGCTTTGACAGGGTCTTAAATTGACAAAAGAGCTGCAGTGACAAAAGAGCTGCAGAGGAAAAACACAAGTGCCTGCGTGGAAAGCGGGGGCGGAAAGAAATATATGTTACATAGAAGGAACAACAGCAAGAGAAAAGGGACAGAATCAGTAAGAAATGCATAGAGGCATAACAAATAAGCTCGATGCCATACAGATGTACTAGTAATGAAGGAAGAATTGATGCAGCAAGGGGGTAAAATAAGGAAATGTCAAAATGTTGCTTGTTAACTTTGATCCAGCTAAACAAAGTAGCATTTACATGAGTTTATAACTGATAAATCTAGCCTGTACATATCTGCTAGAATCCACATCAAACACTAGCATTGAGCGAAGAAGCGCCTCTTGTCAAGCTTGATAAGGCATCAAAGCTGTTACAATACGCAACCAAAGAAATCTTTTCATCATGCAGTAAATAGAGTGGCTGAAATTGGGTTACATGCAATTCATTTCATCCCAGCCTCCTAAAAGATCCAATTAAATTCCTCAGAAATCTTGAGATCCTCCTTAGTGTAGCCATAGACTCAGATCCCTCCCAAACAAACTGATTAATATTACTCTCCCTCTGTGCAACGCACATGCAATGACCTGTTGATGTTGTCAGCTCTATTATTGAGAAGGGAAGCGTCTTCTTCTCCTTAAAAAATAAATAAATAAATAAATAAATAAATAAAGAACACTGCAGATGTTGCTATGGGGATTTTTCTTTTTTTGTCGAAAACATAATGATGTTAGTTAAAAGTGGCCATGGGTTTTCAATAGACCTCTTTCCTCTTTTCTTTCCTGCCACAGAAGAATGAAAGGAAATGTTCTCACTGGGAAACACATGGTCATTTGTAGCAAGCTAGGTAAAGTAGGAACACCACAGTTCTTTGCATTTAGAAAGAAATACACCCGCATTTTACTGGTTGCAATCTGAACAAGTCTAAAGTGAACAGCAATGATGGTGTGTTTTGTTTATTGGGAATTTTTGTAACTAATTTTTCAGTGAGCTCAGAAATGGCTGTGATTTAGAGAACGATAACTTCCTTTACTTCCCTTGTACTCATTAAAATAAGAGTATTTTAAATAGTCAAGTGTCACACAGATAGAGAGATAGTGGAAATATAAAATACATCTCTAACTCACAGGTCCTTCATTTTTTTTGTCACTGATAATATAGCTTTTTTTCTCCACCACAGTTCAAGTTAGAGTACAGATATGTCCTTACTTTCTTACCCAATTGTATAAACAATATTTACTTTGAAATGTACCAAAATGATAACAAAAATAATCTTAAAAAAAAAATTAAAATAAAAAAACCTTTGGGGCTCTCATTGTTTTATACTAGGATGCTTCATACCACAAAAATATGTCTTCAGAAAAGTGCTCAAACTCAGTGGAAACACTCAAAAGCGAAACTCATGCAGTAAGTATACATTACTGAAGACTAAGACTGTGTCATGCAAAGTTAGGTTAGCAATTTCTTTAAAAGTTAAATCCACATATTCAAACTTAACCAAACAAAAAAAGATATCAGTCAAGAACCACGTCAGCTACACTAAGCCTAAGAGAAATTATTAAATTAACTTTAATCCACTAGGGAGAATGAGCTGTACATCTTTTCCATTTTCTCTGTCTTCCTTTTCCTTCTAAAACATACACACCATACACTTCTTGGTCACCCCCACCCCCCAAAAAAATTATACTACAGAACTATTTAATCAAGACTAATGTGAAATGTCCCATGCCACCACTATTAATCATTTGAAGTTTGAGGTTTCTGCCACAGATCAATGCATTACTTCAAAGCTGCAGCTGCTGGCACAGTTCTGAATGTCTGTCTTACTTTGTTTGTACTGTACAATATGTCAACCCTTAAGGCATTAAACATGACATGACCATTTCTGTTGGCCTCCTGAAACTAGGAAATGTTAAGTCAATAAATTTAATTATCCAAACAGCAAAGAGGATGACATGCAGGGGGGTAATTGACTTTCTACATAAATCTAAATCACAATTAAAAACATAAAAAAACCTGATAGCATTATTTCCATACTTAATTCTTAGGCTTCAACATTTACAAGCTCTGTAGGGTACTTTGTTAAAAAAGCTGTGGTCACAGCAGTTGTGGCTAAACGTTGTAAAAGAGAAATATGTCAGTAAACTGTACTGGCAGCTCACTCTATAAGACTACATAAAAAAGTTTAAGAATGGAATATGGCCCAAAAAGCATAAGGAAAAACCCTTTTTAACCGAAATGAACCCACAACGAAGCCCATGTAAATGGGTAATGAATCTAAATTTATATAATGCATGGAAAAAGACTGATAATCAACCAATGAAAACAAACCTTATGGACCCCAAGTGAATACTTTATTCACTGGGTTTGGAGCAAGGGGGCTCCAGAGCAACCTGCAGCAGCTCAGCAAATTCAAACATAAAAACAGTAAATGTAAAATGAACAAAAAAGTTTTGTTTACATCGCAGACCCATTCACCCAGACACAATCTTAAAGTTCACACACTCACACAACGACACTAAGATAGCAAGTTTCTTATCCCGAGACACACCCAAACTAACAACAAAGGATGAACTGCATCACTAATATAATCCACACCCAAGTTAGAAAGTTTAAAAAAAAAAAAAAAACTCGGCACTGACTAAATGTCTGTAAACTTTTGAATTTGAGGGAAGTTACAAGTAATCTCTAAAGAACGTTCTCTCCAAGTTTTCTGGAGTCTAGCAAATAGAAATAATTTAGGTAATTCTAACTAAGCTAAACCAAGACATGTCTGGTCGGATTTAAATTCAGACAGTGTGAAAAAAAAATGTGTGTGTGCCTGTGTGTGCCTTTTTATTCAGTGTGTGCAATTATCTGGTTTCAACTGTATGTTGAAACCAGATAATTGCATAAAAATGTTAGAGAAGCATAAAAAAAATATGTTTATACCCTACACATTTTTTTTTCCTTTGGCTGCATTTTGCGGAAACAAATTTTGGGAAAAGACCCATTGTTGCCAAACTGAAAATATTACTGCTAAAACGTATTCTGGACATTTGCTGTCACGCACGCTTTTCCTCCCTCTTTGCTCGCGATTGGATGGATGCGGTCTCGGCACAACAGACACAAAGGGGTCAGAGACCACCTGTTCGGCGCTGGCTGAACCGATGAAGCGGTATCAAGAGGACACATCCGGTCTGACAGCAAACAGGCCGGATAGGGATGGTAGAAAGCTCCCAGACCGGTGACGCCTGGTGACGGATGACTCATGGCTGGTGCCCCAGTCACTTCAGGTGACATGCAGAACAAGAGGCGGAAGTGTTACCCTGTACCAATGTGTCATGTTTTTGTTTGTTTTTTTTCTTTGTGATATCAGGCTTATTTTGAGAGGAAAAAAAAAAACATGGGACTGGATATGGGTAAGTGGAAATGAGACAGGGATGGATTGGAAATTGAATAAATCAGCTCTCATGTTACCCCATTCTTGAATCTTACAAAAAAGTAATTTTTTTCTTTGTGAAAATTCAAACTGTGCATCTCAAAATTGTCTGGAGCCGGTGAGTTTCAGAAGTTGTGAATTTAAGTTCATTAATTAAGAGTCAATATGTGCATGCCGGAACATCGGGGGGAAACATTATGTTTGAACTCCGTCTGAAAAAGAAACGCCGAGAGACTAAGAACCTGAATCGTCTCAGCTTTCATTTGCTTTCACATCAGTGCTTCTTATTTTATATGACACAGTACGTGCATAAGTGTGTAAGCCGCTATGAATAACTATCAGCTCAACGTGATTCCTATTTCTCATTCCAGAGTTCATTGTGGTATTTTCCACAACATAGAAAGGAGAGAAGTAATGAGAAGTTCAGCAAATACGTTTTTTTATTTTTCTATTTCTGAACTTGCTTCGTCCTTTCGTTCTTTTATCAGCTTTTATCTCTCAGCCCTTCAGAGAGAATGGACCATGAAAAGAGTCCAATCACTATGGGACATATTATTTCTCCTTTCTTGAATGTGCTATCTCAGAACCTAAACCCGCATAGCCTTTCCTCCGTCTCCTAAATAATCTAAACCTTTTTTTTTATAAAAAAAAAATAAAAAAAAAAATAAGTGAGCAGAGCTTTCATCCAGCTTTGTTGAAAACCCTGCAGCAGTCGTGATCAGTATGGAGGAAACCTTGACATGAATCACACAAAATCACAGGAAAACTCACTCATTCTTCTCCAGCGACAGGATCAGCTCTTCACCTTCTGCAAACACCACCAGCTGGAGTGACGCAGGATAAATCTGGAACACAAAACAATACCAACTTTGATGAGGTGGCGCCCTGACCTGGATTTTTTTTGGGGGAAGCTTTAAAAAAAAAAAAAAAAAAAAATAGGCTGCACACGAGAAAGGAAGTGACAGGGTACAATAGTGGAGGAGGAAAAGGAAGAAAGCTTCCACATCCTTCACTTCCTTAGGTTGTGTGTGTCACAAATTAGATAAACTGAGCCAAGACTCTTTCCTTGTATGAAATAATAAAAAAAATGTGTTACAAAAGAAAAGAAAAAAAGAAGTCATTCAAGTCGCTGCAAATGTACGAAACAATCTACAGCTAGGTACATACCTGTTTTTTTGTTTTTTTCTACAATCTGGAGGGTAACTTATTTAATTCAAAGCTGTGTTTTTGCTGCTAGATCAGAGACAAGCTTTAACCAGAAATTGTGTCTAAAACTGGCAGCCAGTATCACAGCAGAATTTTGCTGCAAATGTAGCTTTATATTCTCTCAAAGCCTGTCTGTTCCAGACTCAAAAGAATTCACCATATTTGCATAATAACTCACCTAGAACGGATGGTAAGCGTCTGTGAGCAGCAATTTTGAAGACTTGTGAAACATTAACAGTTTTTGTGGGCATAAAGAACTGCTGGGCCATTTTATAGCATAGAGAATGGATGTGCTTTGATCTAAACCAGGTAGAGCGTTGCTTGTATGTTCTAGTTTGTTGTTCAGATGAACCGCTGATGTCATCTCAACTGTGAGTCATTTTCGCTAGTTGGTGTTTGTATGGATAGTTGTCTGTCTCCAATGCAATTTATCATTTATTATTTCAGGTTTGCTGAGTAGAAAGCTTACAGCCTCATCTCAGGTCTTAGAAAGTTTACACGAGGATACAATGAAAGTCTCAGAAATGCCTATGAAAGGAGTTTATTCTTCTGTTTGTAAAGTAAAGTTGAATAATACATCCATCATATTGCGAATCAATACTTTAGCTTATTACCAAACTAAAAGTCTCTTCTTTTTTTTTTTCGTATTTCCAGACGTTGCCCTTATTTAGACCAAGGGCATCGATCATGAAGCAACAGTGGGTCAGAGCTATTTATAAGCTGGCACACATGCTGTACATGGAGTCTGCACACCATTAAAAACGGTGTGCTCCTGAGTGCATATGCCATATGTCCTGCTCTGATCAAGCAGGGAGGCTGGTGTATGCTCACCTTAACCATATGGCTAAGAGAAACATAGAGAGTTTTCCAATGTCAAGATAAGAATTAATGAACAAAGTCAGCAAATCTACAGTATATGAAGAATTATTTCAGGCTGTGCACTGATGCTCATCATAGTTGGGTCTTTCACCAGCTATTAAGGGAAGAGTCTGGTCTCCTGCAAAATGTCTATTAAGAATTTGGCAACGTAACATTTGCTGTCACACATAACCTTTTTTTTTCCTCATTGTCTGACATTAGATTAGAATGAAACTGATGTAACTTAATTTTGTTCTGCACTGTCTACTTTGTGGCTAAATGACAGTAAAGTGAATCTTCAATCTCTTGCCCATATAAGAATAATCTATAAAGAAACTCTTCACAAATACTGTATTCTAATTTAATGAATGTGATTGGTTTGCTTTTTGAACTGAATGACAGTGGTTGTTTTGTGGAGATGGACATGTCTACAATTTGTCCCGCAGATCATTTGCAATCTATAATATTTTCCTTTTGCCTTTTGGAGTATTGGATTCAGTGGATAATGACCCCCTTTCACCAACAACCTGTATCCTCACCAATATGTTTGTATGTCTAGGGGCTGATATGCACATTTACTAGCTAAACACTTTTATCATTAGAACCTGTCTAATTCCTGGGTAGTGTGATCACTGAACTGTCCAGTGCAGTTTACACTTACACAATTTATCTTCCTTAAGAAGATAAATTGATAAATTGCATTTTTCAAGCATCTGGAAATTTTATCCAAAGATCAACTACAATTTTCATCCAGATGTTTTCTTTGAGTTATTTAGATTTTTCCATGATCTAAAGTTCAGGATGTTTTGAGTTTTCTTTCTTTTCTATTTCTCTGTAAACTGGTTGAAGTTTATATCCATGTCCTAATGGAAACAACCCCAAAGCTACAGTGACTAACTGAGGTCATTCTAGTATGAGCTGGTATATTTTAGTCAGTAGAGCACCGCACACACGATGTCCAGGTAACTTCCAAAAGGCTCACAGAAGTTCCCACTCACAGAGAGAAGAGCGGTATTCAACTATTTGCTGAGTAATTAATTGTTTGAGATCCAAATATAGATTCAGACATAATCAGCTTAGATTTTAGTCCAACTGTTTTACTGCTTTGCACTTTGTAAAAGTCATTTGTTTTCTTGTTTGTGTGTATATGGCTAAAGGAGGAGCTATGTGCATTTTGTCCTCCATCCAGCAAAGACAGCAAGTAATGATTCTGCCATACTTCACGACTCACCGATAACCTGCTGGCACACAAAAGCAGCTTCACAGTATAAATCTGTTCTCCAGAACGGTTTACTGCCATTGCCAATAAGACCATCACCAGTTGCCCTTGTGGTCAGCTTAATTTAGGAGGAGGGGTGGGGGGGGTCAATTTGTAGATAACCTCCCTTAAAACAAATGTATCCTCTTAACAGAAATGCCTTATGTCAGCAGTGGCCAATGGGATAACATGTCTAATGTAGTGGAAAATGTGTGCATAATTAATCTGTGAAGCTCAAAGTTTCAATTCCCTGCTTGCCTACGTGACATATTTGTGATGTTTATGTAATTAACATCACTAGCCTTCTGCTGCTGTGACAGAGGAGGTTGAAAACAAACAGCTCTCTCAGATGGGGACTTTCCTTCACCAGGAAAAAATCTCAGCGCTCAGGGAGTTCTCAACACCTACACGTTTCCCTTCTGAGCAGAGTTTTCAAAGTGACAAGTGGCAAATTTAAAACTTATTCTTAGAGTGGCAAGAAGCCAGACAGGAATTTAACTGCCAGCAAACAAATCTAGAGATTTTCGGCAAGGAATATTTGACTTTCTTGCTTTTTTTTATTTTATTTTTGTTTACACAGGGCATGTAAGTTCCCAGGTTCTCTTATTGTCTCTTCCTACACTGAGCTATTGTCACATAGTTAGAATGACCAGTGGTTATTTGGTAATTATAGTATTGCACTGTGTTTAAAAACTTCAAAATTAAAATTACAGCTAAATAATACATTTTCCTAAAAATCCAGCGAAAAAAGTTTTGAATGGAAATCGTTTTAAATAAGGATTTGAAATAAAATCCAATTGGTTAAATTTTAAAATTAAACTGATTGCAGCAATTAATTAAATGGCAGATTATTATCTGCAAAAATTACACATTTTATGCAAAAATATTTTTTAAAAAGCCTCTCTCTTTTTCCTAATAAAATCAACGCTGGCACTTGTTTGACAGGGCTTAGTGGCTTCATTGATTATATACAGTAGAATAATACATCTAGCTACAATGCTTTTCAGTTTAAGAGTTTAAAGACATCCATGAATAAATAAGTAATAAATATCACCTAATCAGTAAAGTAAGTCTGACTGTGTGTGATTTAAGCTCAGTATAAATGCAGCTTCTCTGTAAAATCTTGGAGATTTTTTTAAACAACCTAAGTGAACAAACCTCATTATGAAAACCAAGGAAATCTAAATGGAAGTACAACTAAACTGACAGGTGAAGAGAAACACAACCAAAGAGGGTTCAGTAACTCAAGAGGAGCTGCAGCGATCAGGTAGAAGATTGTGTCACCAGAACAATTATTAGTTGTGTACTCAACAAACCCAGTCTTCACTGAAGAGTGAAAAAGAAAGTGATTGTTGAGTAAAAGCCATAAGAAGTCCCACTTTCAGTTTATCACAAGTTATGCTACGGAAACAGCAAACGTGTGGAAAAAGGTACTTCAGTACAATGTTGGCATCGTGCTCTACTTAGCATAGCTCTATGTATTCACAAGCAAATACATTCCTGTTTGCAATTGTAACGAGACGAAACATGAACTGAATACGGTCGCTCAGTGCTGTATGCCACTAAGTTGGTGAACTTGGGAAAACTACTCCAAGACTTAAATTGGCCAACAACTTCAGAGAGTGTATATTGCCTTCAGGGCAGCACGCAAACAGAGAACAAAGGGAGTGAGGGTACAGAATAAAACACAACAGGTAAAATATCAGGAGTGATAAACAAAGCAAAAAAAATGAAGGAGCTGTTTGAAGGAACCAATCGAGCGTGGAAGCAATGAGCAGTAGAGGGAATCATCCGCATCGGCTATGGCAGACGAAAAAAAAAAAAGAGGCAATTGTACTTGGCTCAGCTTATTGCCAGGGAACATGTGCTGCTAAACAATATTGTGTTTACCCCAGGGGTGAGCTGGCTGAGAGGTCTTCGCTCTTTGCCCTTCAGTATCAGCGGTACCGTGGTCTCATGGTGACGTGGTTTGGCTGCATCCTCCTGCCGCTTAGCCTTGTCTGGAGTACTTCCTGTAAAGAGACGATCTAATTAAGTCAAGGTCAAATGTAGAAACACATTGCAAACCATTTGGAAACAAAGCTCTGGCCACCAATACGGTTCAACAGTATCTCTAAAATGCCCGCAGGACTAATAAAAACGGAGTACTTTGTGGCACTCATGCAGAGAGGCCAACAAACATGAAGAAGGTTCAGACACATTTCATTGCACTATTAAAAATTACAAACACACTGCTGGGGAAGAGTAAAAAGCTCACTCTTGTTCCTGGGAGTAGATGTGTTGCGCCCCACAGGACCTCTGCCACAGACACAGCATCAATAATAGATGTTCTCGCGCAATTTATAAGTAACTCAGCCACGGTTACATTTCTGAATCGAAATGTTGTTTAGAAAAAGCAAGCAGTATAAAAAAATGTCTGTCCAACACTCTTTTTTATTCTCCCCACTTTTACTTTATGTAGTAAGTCATAAAACACCACAGTTCTGCAAAACCTTGCATCTTTTACTTAATATCCCTGCTACTTATCCTTCGGCTACTCGGCTTCTACTCTCAATAAAATAAGCAAAGTTTGAAGCCCTGTGTTGTAATTAGCACATAAAAAAAAAAAAACTAATCACTTGGCAGGGGAATCCTAAGGCACCTACACAGTATTAAAAAAGGATGAAGCACATTAAACCGAGTTGGACCTTTCGGCAGGATGTGGGAAATGTATTGAGAATTCCCAATCCTCCCTCGACTTTTCTCTCCCACTGACTGCTGGCGATGCCCCTAATGCTCCCTCGACTTTACTGAGCATGTCTGCATTATAGCAGGCTTACTGGGCTTCCTCTGAAGCCCAATGAATGATAAAAAAACCCATGGAGCAGCAGTGGAGATGAAGTACAGAGGAAAAGTTGAGCTCAGAGGGAACCAGGTGATGAGATTTCTACTCTCCTGCTATGACAAAAGTAACAAAAAAAAGAAGGGCGCAGAGAAAATCTGTATATATTTAATATCAGCCCACTTATTTTAAGCGCTGGGAGAAATTCAGATGCAGCACGTGAGAGTTAATGCTATGTAGGTGTGCAAATACCAGTTTATTTCTCCAATTAGTCAATAAAAAATGTGTTAGATCAATCAGACTTACCAAATACTCCTTCTACTGTATTTTACTGCTTTATTACAACAAACTTCAGTAATTACTGCAGAAACTAACAAAGATTTGCAGAGTAAAGGATGAACTACATAAAGTGCCACACAATAAAATAAAACAATAGCATCATTTTTTTTGCTGACATCAAATATGATGAAATTAAAGAGGAAAAAAATAAAATATACCTTTTCAATAAAGCATCTTAAGGAAGCTACAACCTTTGCACAACTGATTACATTTATGAACCATTTGTGTAATTTATGAGATTTTCAGCTTTAAATAGTGGTAATTTAGATATCAAAACCAACACGATAAAATGTGATTAAGACTGGAAAATATCAAAATTGTTTTGCTTGTAGCATAAAACCAGCATATTAATGCATCATAAAGGCATAAACACTTATTCAGGGATGAGAACGTAGCATACAGGCAGTGTGTTTAACTTCATTTGTCTTAAGTGTTTGCTCATTATTAGACCCTAGAGGGTCATCTCTTTACATCCTGATCATGTCTGCCACTTCTGCTTTTATGGTTCTGTTGAAACCTTACAGATCACACAAACGCTGTCACCGGCTTTACACCGATTTAAAAGAAAAAAATATTCCTGAACTCATCTCACTATAGTTGTACTAGCCACCATGTTTACTGTAAAGCTTCGGATCAGACTGAAAGTCCGGCCACATGCAGCCAGAGGTTTAAGGAAAACAGCTGGTTAGTTCTGTTTTAGCAAAATTAAGAGTAGATTAAATATTAGATTTTGATATATTACATTACAATTTATTTAGCAAAGGCATATTTACAAAAAATGAAAGTTGAGAAGTGCTGTGCATCTAAAGAAAAGGAACACTTTTACCCCTTTTATAAACTATGACTATTAAAGAGAACTAATTAAGAGGCTTTTTAAAAATGTTCACCCGTGTGTTTTAAGTGAGATGATGGAGACGGTGTGGTCCTCACCTCACAATACACTTGAAAGCCAAAAGCATATAATCAGGTCTAAATGGGTGAAAGTAGTTTGTTTATTGTGAGGCTTCTAGTTCTTTGATGGCAAACTTCAGTGGTGTCACCTATGTCATCGCAACTGCATTTGTTACGACATCAAACAGTCCGACAATGGCTACCCACTACTCTCGTTTTTTTTTTATCTTCTTTTTTTTTACAGACTCTTTTTCACAGTGCATAATAAGCTAACAAGGGCATAAAAGGGACCTCCTGCATTTTAATGGCAGAACAGAACATGTGCCAACGCTGTTTTCTTGGTTTTAGCAGTCCATGAAAACCACATTAGACAGATGGAACAGCGTGACTAAGACTAAAGGCCGTGGTTAGAGCTTTGCAATAAAGGAGTTACAAAAAAGAAAAGTCAGAGCATCATTATACCGTCATTTAAAATACTCTTTGCATTAAGTGTTGGGTACTTTTCAGTTTCATCCTTGCATAATGCATGCTGTACTCTACTCTATTCTCAACTACACAATAGAAAGAACGATTGATTAACTACATAAATTACACAGCGAGTCACGTTAAAGTGTTTAAGTGACCGTTGCATATTAATACATGGATACATGCTACAGTGAATGGATGGGGTTTGATACGTGTCAGTTGTCTTTTATAATGAGGTGGAGCCCGCTGAGCTGACATCCTGTCCGACTGACTTATGTTTAGAGCTCAGATAGTTAATAAGCTTCTTTGCAATTAAATAGCAGCATAAAACACAGAAAACACATCAGATCTGATACACACATTTAACTGCTCTCACAGTGGCTGTTACAGTTCACTTACACGGCTTTCTCTCATGTAAATTGCATCCTGGACTTTTTAAGACCTTGCTTATTCCGTGAAAATCTAAAATAAATGTTTTGCATGCCTGTGAGAATATGCCAAAAGTGTCCTTTAAATATTAAAGTTTAAATCTAAACTATGACAGAATGATTACACAATATTTTGAATGTGGGATGCAGCTTCAGTCAAGGTGGTATGATGCAGTGAAAAAGTCAAGATTTATTTGTTTGTTGCTGTTTTTTTGGTTGCAGTGTAATTCTTCAAATCATTAAGTACATTTCTTTCTAAGCTGGGTTAATAAACAGTTTTTAAATGATAACACCTTTTCTAAACCAATTTGGCCCCATAATTATGATTGCCTTCTAAACCTAACAACTGCTTGTGCTCCGCTTTGGCAGAAACGACTGTGGCTAAGTGTTAATGATAATTGAAACTTAATCTTTCAAATCGCTGAAGGGAAGTTTTGCCCACTTTTCTTTCCACTATTGTTAAAATTCAACCACACTGGAAGGGTTTACATTATGAACAAACCGTTTGGGGTTTTTTCACAGGACCTCTAGTCAGTCTAAACCACTCCAAAATGTTTTTTGTTGATTTGCTGCTGTGTTTCGGATGACTGTCCTCCTTCATAAACCAAGTGTGCTTACAATAACTCACACAAGTAGTCTGAGAATGTTCCTCTATCGCCACCAGGTCTGACTGTGAGCATGCTGTGTAAGGTTTTAGCTGGATGAAGCAGTAAATCCACCTTTCAAAGGTTTTACTGTTGTCTAGTCAGTTTAAAAAACGATTTCCCATAACTCTCAGGCATGTCATAAGGATGGAAAAAGTGAGAGGAGCAGGTTTTTTGGTTTGTTTGTTTGATTTTCTTTCTCTCTTTTCTTTTTTTTCTTTCTGAAATACTATTCCAAATGATCGGTCTTGGTGTGTCTATTGAAATTGAACTCAGCTTACCACCCCTCCCTTTATAAATGGAAATGTCATTTCAAAACTGCCTCCGGCTTTTACTCAGGTGACCCCTGATTGTTTCTTTAAGAACTAAAACATTTTGGTGAAACAATAAAGCAAAAAGAAGAAACAAGATAAATACTTTTTTAGAGTACTGTTTTTTTAAATCAATAAAATCAATCAATTTCTACTCTCTGTCTGGTTTAAACAATATGGTAAAAAAAATAATAACAATAATTCCACCATTTCTTTCGCTGTCTGAGCAGTTCTAATGCTGTCTCCTCTCCTCTCCTCTGGTTAATAATTTGGTTCCAAATCCAATGTCACCACCGACATTTTCCAAAAACAATGATTAGGGAAAAAAAAAAATCCTTCTTCGGAAGATTGATTTTTTTTAAATAGTTAGAAAATTGATTAGTCTTACAACAATAGAGAGAATATTCAGAAAGTTGAGGTGGTATGAAAGTTTCAGTCTCTTTCTACAGAGAGCAACCTTTTTACACAACTAAGCTGCAACTACACCAGTTGCACGGAATCAAGTACACATTAATAGTGGCAAATGCAGAAATCACTGGAGAATTACGTCTTAAGTTAATCTTCCACCAAGTGGGAATATGTGTGACTTTCTGCCTCTCAAATAATGTTCTTACTTGAAAAGACACAAGAGTTAAATGAAGTGTAAAATAAATATAAAAAAACGATGGTGCATTTGAGAGCAAAGTTTAATCGAGTCAGCTCCCTTTTCTCTGCACCCCGCAGCACTTGCTGGTTGAGGTAAGTGTGCTTTTATGGCTTCGGATCATTTTGGGGGTTTCAAATGCTGTTTGATGTTCAGTTTGTTTGATGATTTATTTATTTATTTTTTTTGTGGGAGGGGTCAGGGAGAGGTGTAGGCAGGGGATAGTCATGCCAAACTCTTTAATACGTGTGATGGTAATTATTCTGTGCATTTGTGAACCTGTATCAGCTGCCCAAAAAAAAGAGCCGACCTTTCAAACAGCAAATGCATCCAACATCCATGACCGCGCTGCCGACGACTTCATCTTTGTTATTTGAAACCAAAACTGGGTAAACACCATCTGCTTTCTGGAGAGGACAGTAGTTGCCAGGCCAACCACAATTATATTCGACACATACTGCACATGATAGAGGGGGGAATCAGCTGCAGGTCAGACATTTAAAACCTCAGCTCATCTGCCAATCAGATGGTTTCCCTCCCATTTATCAAATAAATACAGTGCCGACTAGGGTTTCGCAATAATCCCATGTTCTCATTAGTTCTGCCATGTCAGCAGTGGAAAGGAAAAACTGTATTATTCACAAACTCCTGTGGGCTCCAATACTCACTGATTACTACCTTCCCTGGTCCATACATGACACAAACAAGTTGTGAACAGACAAAAATTAATAAAAATACACATACTTTTCAAAGACTGTTCCCCATTAATTTCTTAATTTGTATTTCTCTTGGTTTTGTTCCTGTCACACAGTGTGAATATTATTTCTGAGAACAAAACTGACGAAGAAAATAAAGGATTCAGTAGAATAGTTACAAACAATAATTTGTCAGTCAATTATGATGATTTTCTTTCTTTCACAGCAAATGAAAATATGGCAATAAAGATTAAAACATTACGCCCGACTAGTAAAATAAAGTTTAACGGAAAAGGATGTTCAATATCTGCTCAAAGGTTTTTATTTTTCGAAATGTACTTTTAATCTGAGAAATGGGGGGTCATCAGAATGCATATGCTGATTTACTGAATGCAAATATAAGAATGTGAGGGGAAAAAAAGCTGAAAGTTGAATGAAAAGAAGCTCTGAAGTGTTGCTTTAGAGAAATGATCTTGAGTTTACACCTGCGGCTCACGGCTCTACAGTCGTCCTTGGAGGAAATCTGAGGATTAAAGGCTCTTTAATGTTTCATAACGCGCCATCAACACCTTCGTCAAGGATTCCAATCCGTGGACAAATTCGGTGTGCAAAACACACATCAGCTAAATGCAGCAGCAGCATGCGTCTGAATTGTGCCCTCAAACATAAAACGCGTCTTAAATGACAAAGAGAATGTCGAATGAGGTCACTTTGAAATGCAGTGCAGCTCAGAGCTGTTCCTCAAAAGCAAAATGAACATATGTAAATGTTTTGAGAACTTGCGTAACTGGGACATCAGACTCGGTCAAAACGATAGTAACGCGCAAACTATTTTACTAGTTGAGTCATTTACATTACAGGTGATTAAAGTAAGGCTTTTTTTTTTATTAAATTTGTTGTTTTATATTTTTTCCCAATTTTTTGAGCACGTCAAAAGTGTTGCATTTCAATTTCTCAAGTTAAATAATAAATCTATTTTACACAGTGTTTCTAGACTAATCCAAGATATAAGACAGGTCTTATTAAAAAAAAAAGATGAAGTGTTATTCTCTGAAGTTCTTTCTACTCTCTAGATTTTGAATTAATGTGTGACGCTTGAAGCAACTTCAAAGAAAAAAGGACTTTCAACTGGAAATAAGTCATCAGCTCAACATATGAACAGGCTTCGCTTCTACTCTGTGACAAAAAGTACAAATGTATTTTTCATCTCGACCGAGATAACAAAAGACCTGCTTTAACAATCCATTCTTATTTAGTCCTGGCCTGTCAAATACTGCTACGCTGTTAAAACCCTGTGGCATGTCAGACATAAATAGCACCTCCCGGTTTCAACGCTGTGACAAAACAGCCACCGCAATACTATTTGGCAAGAGCAAAGGCAAGGCACTCCAACACACCTGGAGGTAAGAATGGAGACATGAAACCTGACTTTAAAGTTATTTATTTCCGTTTTTGCCATAATGTCAAAGTCTTGTCCCGTCCCTGGATTGATTTGATTAATACGACTTATTGTCGCAATCAACTTGTAATAATTAAAGAACTTGTCAAACTGCCATTGATTGGGGACACTCGTGACAGTTCAAGAGTGTCACTAAATCGCCTTCATAAAAAGTAATGTAGAAAACTGGTGCCACTGTGGGGACATTTCGATAGTAAAGGTAAATGCCAAGGAAGTTTTAAAATGCCCCCAAAAAAGCCTACAGCACTCTATAAAAGATTATGCTAGAAAACCTTTTACACAAGGCGGAGTATCTTGAAAACACAAAAACCCGGCCGGAAATAAACAAGAACATAATATTTGATAAAAAAAAAAAAAACTATCATTTTTTTAACAGAAAAAAACTATTTGTAACCCTTCATCTGATCTTCTTTATTGCGTAATTTTAGCAAAGAAAAGAAAAAGATCCTTCTGCCGGTTCCCACATCACTCAGTTTCCCAATGATGACACACAGGGGTAATTAGCACTGAAGTTGCGAAAGTGCTAATCCTGTACGAGGGTTCTCCCAGTTTCAACCCACACAGAACATGCACCCCCTGTTACCGACCCAATCATCACACGGAAAACACTGGTAACATGAGACATTTTGGGAAGGGTTATCGAGGTTTTCCTTGTGTGTCTCATTCCCATCCTGTGGGAGCAACAGAGGAAAAGCCAATTCCCGTCTCGTCTCGTACAGATTTTTGTATTATGCTGCAGCTCCGCCGGGGGGATTTAAGATTGGAGGATTTGGGGATTAATGGGAACTTATCACTCATGCCACCTAAAAGAAATTTGTGAGGAAGATGAGATTCGGTGAAGTTGATTTTAACCATGCCCGGAGCACAGTTTAGAAATCAGCTTGTCAATCTGTCAGTTCAGCTCCCATCAGCTATCTTATTCACATTTTTACTCAAGTCTTTATGCGTCAAATATGTTGATGTATTGCTGCTGCTTTATCTTATTTATTCACTAGACTGTCATCAGGTTTTCAGCTTAACTTAGTTTATTTCATCTAGGGTGATTTGATGGATACTTTTCTTTCCTTTACCATAATCACTCACTCCTGTATAGTCCAGTTAACAGTTTAATCTTTACACATGTTGAAATCATTTGTGTTAATGACAGAGTAAAGTATCAGAGTATTTACTCTTGTTAACTTTGTAAGAAGGTAAAACATTTCCACACTCTTATATTTCCAAAATGTGTCTAATTTAGAACACTAGTGTGTCAAATCTTGACATAAAGCTTTAGGAAGCAAAGACGTGTATGTTTACTCTTGTGCTATGCAGTGTTCAAATTCACTCCTAGCTCGCAGGATTCAACATGTCTACCTCGTATATTCTCTCAAAACAGCTGCTGTCTTGTCCATCAAACACTTCAATACAAAGGGCAATAGCTGGAGTCCTTGGCTTGATCCAATCAACAACACCTCAAGATAAATACACTGACAGAGGTGTGTGACCTTTCTGTTGTGAAGTTATTGATGTCCGGCAACCCTAGTAGTCCATCCTGCTGTGCCGCAGTGTGAGTCTCAGGCCTGAATCGTATTGTTAGCCTTTCTTGTTCTGTCCTCTGTCTCATCCAAGTAAAACCCAATATCTCTTCAGAAAGACGTCCTGTCAGAGGAGAAGACACAAACTCTGGCTGCTGGTTTGAAGATGAAGTTGTGTGTATGTGTGAGAACGCGGCGTCTTCTTTCTGTGGCATCTACAACCTCTCGTTCATTTTAATTTCAAAAGCATATGATTGCATGTTTATAATTTTCTCAAATCTACAATCAGTCCTCCATGAGCATTTATAAATGCTTTTTACGGATGCATTGCAGGATGAGGGACTGGGTGGCCTTCTCCTTGACATCAATCGGCAATTTTTTTCCCCTCTCCGTTAAGTCATATTTTTTCCTCTTTCCTACAGCCCAGATTGTCTTACAAAGATACACATACACAAGCTTCACAACAGCACATTCGATCATGGCTGCAAGAGAAGGTGCCTTCACACCCATCTTTATGTCAGGCTGATGTAGACCGAGGGGAAATAAATCCCTCCTCATCGATCAAACATGACTGACTGGTGTTTGTCAAGGCCCTGTAGGTGGGGTCTGTGGTTCTGTTGTCAAACACCCGGGCTCCTCATCCACCGTGTTGTTTACTCTTTTCTTCTTCGGGTCTTTAATTCATGCTCAGGCATTAACTCACTCGTTGGAAGCAGTGCATGACTCTTTGTTTTGTGTCCTCTCCTGTTGCCATCTCGTTTGTTAAGTCTGTAACTCTGCCACCCAGAGACAGAGCAGTGGAAAGCTAAATCAGTCTGATGGCTATAATGACCACCGATGCTTAACACATGGAGACGTTTCTAACAGTGCATGTCCTTCCCTCATGGCCAGCAAATCAATGCCAGCCTGTCCTCAAAATGTCAAGCAACAGCCACCCCAAGGGCTGGAAAGATAAACTGGGTTGAGGTTATTTCCTGAATGGTTTTAGCAGTACTTTCTTTTTTTTTTTTGCACAATCATATATCAGCATTCCACCACAGACTGAGTGATGGGTTTGACTCGCTTCTCAGGAAAGCCAGGCGATAGTCCTCCGAGTCCCAAGAGCGTGTACTTGAATTTCTCTGTTAGGGAACTCTCAGGACGAGATTTATTCTGCTCCTCCTCGCTTTGTTTGGACAACAAAGACATTCTAATCTTTTCAATTAATTTTGTCTGCAGATGCAGGCTGGCCACCTGATATCACCAAATCTGATCGGGGTCATTCGGTGTGCTCCCTAATTATCTATTGAATTTCCAACCCGGAGAGACAAAAAATAAAAAATCTGATTCTTGGAAAATGACTGAAATGGAAGGGAGAAAAAAACAGGGAGCACTGAGCTGCAAACATAACATAAACGATCATTTCGTCCCAATGCCATTTTGTGAGAGTCAAGCATTTTAATAACTATTTATCTCAAGTTGTTATTAATGGGTAAGTATTCATAATATTCATACTTAGCCAGTCAAGCCAAGCCAACTATATGTATATACACATCAAAAACAGCTCGACTGACCAAAGTGCTCAACAAACGTCATACAAAAGCTTTAGCCTTATTAAAAATAAACCAACGTGGCATAGACTAATGGCCACGTTGGTTGGCATGAAATAGTTATGTGTGTGCACAAAACTAAATATCTTCTAAATGTTGCTCGTTTATCATCTATCAAAACTTTTTTTTTGAGAAATTTGAATTGCCTAAATCTACATCAGAAGGTAATAGCTTTACAAAAACTGAGGCTAAAAAAATTATCAACCACTAATTGAGTACAGACTGAAGGATTTGTACTCAAACAAAAGTTCTTAATGATACAACTAACTGTTCTGCAAGTTTCAAGTCATGAAAGACGGTAGATACTACACTATGAAAAACACACCAAATATCTTCAACTAAGTTGTACAACAAACACAAGAGACCAAGCCTTTCAAACTGATTATAAGAAGCACGTTCGACTATTTCTTTGAAACATTTTTTTACATATCACATTTTTATTGGACTAAAGGAATGGCACAATCAGATGTAACAGATTCAAAATGACTACAGACAAAAGTCAATAAATTCTGATGCATCTCTTGCTTGAGTAACTGCTAAAACAATCCTATTTGAAATGTGGCCAGGTCTTTGATTGCAGCTGAGTGCTGGCAGTTGAGTGTTGGCACTGAAGAAAATGAATATCAGTCAGCAAAACAGTCTGTCTACTTCTGCTTGGGCTGCAGAACTAACAGTGGTGGAGTGTCGGTGGCAATGGAAGAGAGTTTATCTCTACAAGCTGCAGTGTGTGTGTGTGCGAGAGTCAATTTTTCTACCACTACTCCATGTTTGGTTCAGCTTGGCACTCATTAAAAAAATAAATAAATTAAAAAAATATAGCTTCATTGAAGTAGCCATTTGTGTCGGTCTTTATGTTCCTATAAGTCTGAAATAAATAGATATTTAGAAACAGCTCATTTGTGAAACCAACCTTTACAGATTTATCAGCTTTTGTCGTCATTTCCAAAACATGCCACAAATCTGTCAAAATGTAAAATGCGGGATTTTGATATTGGTTATCAGAAAAGCCTGTTTCACGCTTTGAATGCGTAACATTAACACTAAATAGGAGCTGATAATGAAAAGAATAATATGTTTAATATGTTTTCTCCCTGCTTAATTAGCTGAGACACCATGAAGCCATAGCAGATCGCATGCCAAATTCACCCACCTTTACTTTTGCACTGTAATCTGGTAAAGCAGCTGCAGAAGTTCACACTATGGATGAGCTAAAAATGCTAAATGCTAGTAGGTCATACAACTTTGCTAAAAAAAAAAGATAAGTGTGCTCATTAAGGTACACAAGTATTGGGAAATGATGCAAACACAACAACATCTTTTCCCTGATCTGACAACTCTTCTACTACACACTATACGCAAGATAATTTTCTCAACAGATGGGCTTAGATTTCGAACAAATCAGAAAAGAATAAACAAAAAAGTAGTTTGCTAACTAAATTAATTCAGGAAAACATGAGTGTTGGTAAAACGGCATTCATTAAATGCCAAACCTTAGCACGAAGTATGCAGACCTCCTTTGTTATCAGATTTGAATAGATGCTTGAGACACTTGTCTAAAGCAGTTATACTGTCTTGAGAAGGGACATCCAGTTGTCGTGGTGATTTTAGCCCAGATTTCTTTCTTACACCTTTTCCAACCATCAACAGTGTGACTGCAAAATGTGGCACTTCATTAGGACAAGCAGCTTATTGTTTTTTAGGCATCAACATGCCAGCTCTATACACACCATCACTTCAAGTGTTAGTGTTTCAAAAACCTAAATATACTTGTTTTACTCTTATAAGGTCAGTCGGGAAGCTGACTGACAATAACTTAGAAATTCACCTTTAAGGTATTGTTGCAGGATTACTGACCAGGGTTCCTAATTATGATTCATTTCAAAACTCCCAACTATCCCACACTCAAATGTCCTGGATGGATGGATGGATGGATGGATGGATGGATGGATGGATGGATGGATATAAAGGAACAAGTCTAAAAATTCAAATATTTCCCATATAATATTTCTTCTTGTTATTTTGTTATTTTTTTATTTCCTTATTTAACTCTAAAATAATTCCACACTTTTCCAGACTACCGGAGAACTCTGAAGAGATCAATTTCCCTAAATGTAGAACAAGAAGAAGGGAAAAAAATCTAATTTATTTCATATAAACAAACCAAAATTATCCAGCAGGTCCTACTTGATACTTTTATTTAAAGCGCCTGATTGCTGACACTTAAAATTGCAGCATAACATTGGCAATCTGGCACCATATCCACACAGGTGGGGTGGGGCTGTAATAAACAAGAGTCAACATCCTGCTGACATCAAAGAGGCTGCACTATTTCAGCACTCACTCTGCCCCTTCAAACTGTTTTTGCTCCCTGCATTTTTATATGAGCTAAACATGTGGATGAAAGCTTTAATGACTCCATGCTGAGCTGATGTGAGCAGAGAAACACCTCCAGAGCTCCCTGGTATGTGCGTCTGGTGCCAAAGTGACCAGTATAGGTGATAATGTACCATAGAGGTTAAACTGGATTCAAAAATAATAGTTTACTTGTATAAAAATGTTTGATTTATATGAAATACAGCACAGTTTTATACTCTCATACAGCACACAAAGAATTTGTTGACATTCAAAGCCACCCGTTTCAACACAGGGAATTGAAATTTGTTTTTTATTTGAGTCTATTTATCAAGCATTTTCTTATTTTCTGTCTGTGTCTTTAATATTTGCTCTGGTTACCACAGCCACATGAAATATTTGATCTGTGCCACAATATCTCTCGTCTAGCTCCCCCACACAGTTTACACGGTCCTATCAATTCAGCAGATTAAATTTAGAGCATCTGAGAAAGAAAAAACTATATATATCCTGTTTTGGTTTATGTTTTGAAAGCCAGAGATGAAGCTGCATCCTTCCTGGATGTTAAACTCATCTGTTCGCCTGACAGCAGTCTGACTTCCTTTTATTGTCGTGCAAAGATGGACCTACAAAAACAAACTCTGCATCCTTTCTGCACTTTCTCTAACAGTGAGGTACACAGCACAGCTGCGGGAGTCTGGATGTAGCCTATTCTGAAAAAAAAAAAAAAAAACTTAAATAAACACAAATTATGCACATAGAATTGCCAAAGTCATTTCTTGAAAAGTCAGTTCAATTGAGTCATTCAATTTAGTTGATTTATGCAGCCCTGATTCACAACAAATGTTTCCCCCAGGCAGTTTACAAAACAAACTGATTCAATTTATTTACTGAAATATAGAGTCAATTCAAGCCAACCATGCAAACAAACAGATTATTCCCATTCAAGACTCACCCTCCTTTATGCTGAAAACCTCGTTTTTGACATTTTCCAGGGCCGTGGACAGGGACCAGACGTGCAGAGCAAAGCCCAGAAAGACAAAGTTCCTCCGGCGGCTCCAGTGTCTCATCACGCCCGTTGCTCGGATGAAAAAAAAAAAAAGGTGGGAAAAAAATTAAAAATCTTCCGATCACACAGCGACAGTTTTCTCAGTCCAGCGCCTCCAGGCTCTGTGTGCAATTTGACTTGATTTAGAGACGGGTTGAAGCAGCTCACAGTAGTTTAAGAGGGAGAAATACTAAAACAGACTTCAACGACATGCAGAAACTTTTCCTTAAGGCAAGTAACATGTTTCAAGCTACAAGGTGGGAGAAACATAGATAAACCTGCAAGATAAATGTAATTTTTTTTTGTGTGTGTGTTTGTGTGGAAGTGTCTCTTTTATAGGATTGAGTTAGAAAGAAGCAGAAAACGAAGATCGGCAGAGAGAGAGACAGAGAGAGAGAGAGAGAGAGAGAGAGAGAGAGAGAGAGAGAGAGAGAGAGAGAGAGAGAGAGAGAGAGAGAGGAGCAGAGGACTCGCTGGAGCAGCAACACCGAGCCATGTGCGCTTTGGAGTCTGCTGGGTCCAAAAGCCTGTTAAGTTAATGACTCTCCCGGTACCCCGCCTCTAAAAGTAGGTGCCACCCTTTTCCCAGGCAACTCTGTGTACATGCGATTAGTGAAATTGTTTTGATGCTTCCAAAGCAACAAAACAACTGCATTAGAACGATTTCTGCTGCTGTTCCTGTGCATTGTTCTGGTTTTAATCTGCAATTATTGTGGTAACGTTTTAACCATTTTTCTGGTATAGTTGGTTAACACAGACCGGTTGTATAAGATCACTAAAAACCATGTTTGAATATATTAATAAAAACCACATTGGCTAATTTAACTAAAGCATTTTTTTTCCTCAGTTTGTCACCAAGGCTTTCTTTTATAAAATTCATTTTTGGAACAGATGCTACAAGACTTGTGTGAGTGATCAGCAGTCTGTTTATTATCAGTGGGAATATACACAGTCCAGTCACATTAATGTGACCATCTGTCAAAAGCCAGAATAACCACCTTTCGCAGAGCGAACTGCTACGAGACGTGCAGGAAGAGAGTCACTTAGGTCCCTGAAGGTCTTCTCTGGGATGTTGAGCCATGCCGACTCTAATGCCGTGGCCAGCTGCGCTAGATTACGCGGTTGAGGATCCATGGCGCGAACAACTCGATCGAGATGGTCCCACAGATGCTCGATTGGGTTTAAGTCAGGTGAGTTTGCTGGCCAGGGGAGGACGGTAAACTCATCCTGGTGCTCTTCGAACCACGCACGTACACTGGCAGCTGTATGGCACCTCGCATTGTCCTGCTGGAAGATGCCATCATCCTGAGGAAAAACAATGCGCATGTAGGGGTGGACATGGTCCGCAAGGACAGATGCGTACTTGTATTGATCCATCGTGCCTTCCACAATAATCAGTGAACCCAGAGAATGCCAGGAAAACATTCCCCAGACCATAATGCTCCCGCCTCCAGCTTGGACCGTTCCTGCAATGGTTGCAGGGTGGTTCCTTTCAGAGGTTTCACGCCTTATACGCCAACGTCCATCTGTCCGATGGAGCATAAAACGCGATTCATCTGAAAACGCTACCTGTCGCCACTCAGTGGACGTCCAGCTGCTGTACTGGCGTGCAAATTCTAGCCTTCGTCGTCGATGAACACCAGTCAGCATAGGTGCACGAACCAGGCGTCCGCTTCGGAGGCCCAGACGCAGCAATGTTCGCTGAATAGTGGTTTGGGAGACACTTGTGGTAGCCCCTTGGTTCATTTTAGTGGTCAGTTGCTCAACGGTAGCCCGTCTATCTGCCCGAACGCATCTCCGCAACCGTCGTTCGCCTCTGTCATCTATGGCCCGTGGTGCACCACATTTGCCACGTCGTTGATTTTGGACAGTCCCATTTTGCCATGCACGGTACACTTTTACCACGGCGGCACGCGAACAGTTCACAAACTCAGCCGTTTCGGAAATGCTTCCACCCTTGGCCCGAAAGCCAATGATCATGCCCTTTTGGACGTCGGATAAATCGCTTCGTTTCTGCATTACGCCAACGATTGAAATGTTTTCCGAAGCCCACACACACCCTTTATATACGCTCAACTGCACTGTGCTGCCACCTGCCTTCTGTGATTGGTTATTTAACTCTGAAGTGGAAAGTACGTGGTGGTCACATTAATGTGACTGGACTGTGTATGATGGATAGATTGAAGTCATGAGGTTTTGAGAAACAAAACTTCATACCTGAGTCTATGCATGTCTCTGGCCAATTAGATAAACTCCTAATTAAATAGTTCACAGAGACATAAAACACATTTTCTCTGTAAATATGAATGGGACAGTCATGGTAAACAGAGGACTAATACAGCAAGAGTATTTATTATATTGCTATACATTTTTTTTGTATGAAGTAACAAGAAAATTCACTCTGATCCAAATTATGTTGTTGCTTTTTTACTGTCATTTTTTTTTATCTTATATAAACATGGCTGACTTGTTCACAAGCTCCCTCATACAGTTTATTGGACACAGCCTCAAGCAGAAGAATAAATATATAAAATCTTAATAAAAACAGCTTTGAATATGGTAATAGTTTTATATAGGATCGGTCTTGATGCACTTTTTGAAGAAATATTAAGATTACTTGCATAGGATGAAATCAATCCATGTTCACTGATGTGTTACACAATTAGATTTTTTTCTGCAGTGAAGCATTTCCCAGTTGAACTCTGAGATACTGAGTTTCTTAGAAACATTAACTGCCTTACATTTATGTTAACTGTGCTATTAAAATATTTTTAGAGTTACTGTAGGCTATTAATAATGTAAATCAGCCTTTATTGTGAGTTCTTTGGTGATTTTCTTCCTTTCACTGCTCTTTTCTTGCTTTCCTATTTCTCTGCATCCCTCCCCACCCCCCCTAACACACACACACACACACACACACACACACACACACACACACACACACACACACACACACACACACACACACACACATACACACATGCCAGCTCCACCCAGGCCCCATCTGTGTCCTGTGGTTGCTACCTAGAATGGTCCACCCTAATCTTTTTTACTTTGTGCACTGCAGGCATAAAGGCCACAGATGTCTCTGTGGAGCCTATATCTCAGTAAGATTGGATGTTGTCTGTGAGCATAATGTTCCAAGTCTCTCCAAAGATTCTCAATCACATTTGGGTTTGTACTTTGACTGGACAATTCCAACACACAACTGTGCTTTGATCCAAGCCAGCTTGAATGTAGCTCTGAGTGTTTATCCTGATGGAAGGATAATATAAATCCATAAATTCTGACCAGATTCTCTAAGGAAAAAGGTACCCACAGGATTATACTGCAATCACCATGGTTTTTTTTTACCATAGAGAGTCTGTCTACGGTGATGTGCAGTGTTGGTTTTTCATCTAACGCGACATTTAAGCAATACATAGATAAGAATTTAAGTTTTGGTCTCAATTGACCTATTTTTTTTTCTTTCTATCCCTTACATACTGCAGCTTGTTGCAATTTTTAAAATGTTTTATTGGCTCTAGCAGTTTTTATTTGAGAGTGGTCAGATAGGAAAGCAGGAAATGAGAGAGGGGGAAGACACGCGGAAAGGATCGTCCAGCCAGTACTCAAACCCATGATGGTCATGTCAAGGACGAAGGCCTCTCTACATGGGTTACGCTTTACCCCCGCGCCAACGCAGCATTTCAGCTTGAGGCAAATATTAAATAAACCTTTTATTCACCAACAACTTTCTTTGAATATATTATTT